>VXBZ01005910.1:156-49356 GCA_013399135.1 Heliornis fulica | reverse complement strand
TTATGACACCAAGTAAAGCAGTACACAGGTATTTTTAATGATCCAGATTTACATGACATTTATATATTAAAAAACCCCACTAAAACAGCGGAGCATGAGATTGAAATAGAATCTGCTAAAGCCCATTCAACCCCTGAATCATCTTCCCTCTGGTCCAAATGGTGCTTTAGAGCTAAAGGGGAATGCCACAACCTTACTTCTAGGGTTCACCTTGGAGACACCTCTAGGCAGAAAGCAGACTTCATAGGTGAGTCATGTCCTTCAGGAGTATATCCTGCTTTCACAGCACTTCCTGAAGGTCAGGCAATCAGCTGCTCAGAAGCTGCTCTGATCAGTTAGCAGACTAGTAGATTGTGCTGCAAAGGGAAATTGGGGCAGGGGAGAGCAGGCAGGGAGAGGGAGGAGGACTATATAGCAAAATTAGGCTCCCAGTCTACATCCATGGATAATTATTATCTGTTATTGCAAATTGCTGTTATATTTCCTGCAAGAGTAACTGCTGAAACACTGCATCCAGCTGCTAACAGCAGGAGTGCTGGAGAATATAATGTATATGCTAAGCCATTTCCTCAGAAACTTTTAAGGTAATGAAATACAGTCTGAAAGGGGAAATAATTTTCACTGAAGATGCCTTCCTTTTGTTATTTTCCTCTTCCAATTACATTCTTCTGATGTTTTACTTTGTGCAAGGAAGCAGAAAGGCTTGTTGCAGTTAGGATACTGATGTGGCAAAATATTCTGTGGGCTTAGTTTAATTTTGAGCAGTGCACAATCAAAAGGCCAGCTTCTTTCTTTTGCCTGAATGAAAATAAGAAAAGTGGAGGAACCAAACTGTTTCCATAACCATAAGTCTAGAGCTGAATGAACACAACAAAAGCTAATCAAACAGAAAAGATTAATTCACTCGGTTGCTATTAGCATGAGTAAGAGCATTAATCAGCTGGGTATGGGAATGGTCAAACACTGATTACTGGAAAAGTTCATGATTCCTCAAAGAGTTTCAGACAATATTTTTATTTGGTAGGAAAAAGCATATTCTAATTCACTGTTTCAGTTATTTCTTTGAAATGTATTCAAGAAACACAGCATAGAATCTGTTTGCCCCAAATATTGCACCACAAATAGTGGAAATGAACATATTTGTAAACTCATGGACTGAACTTACTACTCTAAGAATTATGTCCATATAAAACACAATCAGCATTTACAGTGTCGTGGTTGGGAAAATAGTACTAATATTGCTGTATAGTTTATTTTGTATCTCACTGCCCTGTTGGCACCATTAAAGCTTAGGATGGCTAATTTGTTTTTGAAAGAATCTCCATCTGTGTAACATGTTTTGTTAAATCTAAGCCAAATTTGGTAGAAAGGAATTATAATTTTGCATGCCAGAGAGAGATGTATTTCCCGTTAATTCTGCAGGCCTTTTCATTTTCTGCTCGGTGAACTGAGCTCAGATCTGTTAAAAGACAATTACTGAAACCTCTTCTAAGTTGTCACTAAAGCGAGAAACAAAAGCTATTCATTAGGTGATCCTTTACTAAGGGAAATGAAAACTGGATGTTGTTGTTTCAGGGGATATTTAATCTGTTCTTTTGCCAAGAGGTTAAGTTTTTATTGCATTTCTGTACTGTTTCACTAGCCATACACATCACAGGAGTAAGGAGTAGTAAAGAGCAGTGTACTGGAATTGCTCCTCTATTTTTCTTGGCTGCAATAAAAGCATTCAGTCTTCTCTCAGATGTTTTCTCAAGTGCCAAGTAACACAACAGCAGAGTAAGTATTGCAAGGTAAGAAGAGCAAGAGTCTTCATAAGCTAAATTTGTAAAGGGCAGGTACTACCTTTCCAGATCATCTGGGAGACCTTTTGTGCAGAAAAGTGAAATATTCATCAACTTTTGTTTTCAGGTGTGAGCTGAGAGGTCAGAGATGGGCTTGCAGTTGGGCAGAGACACTACAGCAGCTCAGACTTTAGCATCATCCCCTCCCTTTAGCTTTCACCAGGGCCTTTGACAAGTCCTTTACTCCAGGAGCAGATTATTTATCACTTTATCTCCTCTGCAGACACTTTGCCCTGTTAAAACAAATCAAGTGAAGCATTGTAGGTGGTGTGAATAACTCTTTACATACATCTCTGCCCATTAAAAGTGCCAGGTGAGCACAGCCTGTAAAAGACAGCCCCTGCCCACCATGTGTACACACTGCCCCAGCATTACACTTCGGTGCTTGGAAACTTCCAGCAATGAAGACATGCTTCCTTATGAATTTTCCTAGCAGCTCATCACCTGTCTAAGGGAAATGGACAGGGATGAGTGTTACCAGACATGCAGGTACTGGATGCAAATTGTCAGTGGAAAGGGATTTCCCTAGGCCAACAGTTAGGCTTGGGTAAGTGACCACCTGGCCAGGAGCTGATAAGCAACAATAACCAAGAAACCACCAGTCTGGACAAGAAAGGAAGAAATAAGCTCCAGTTTTTCTCTTTTCTATTTCAACTCAAGGGATGATAACCCTGGGGCTCCAGTCCTGCTGCCTGCAAGGCAAAACCAGAGGTTGGAGCAGCAGCATACATCACCCACTGCTCATCTCAGGCACTTCTGTGGGAGATGCTCAATTCTGAGCCATTTTACAGAAGAACCAGTTCTGATGCAACGTTCACAGATGTAACTCATTCTTCTAAAGAGCTCAAGTCTCATCCTAGCTGTTTAATCCATCTGTATGGGAAATGAAATTAGGTTCCCAAAGCAACTGGGTACTTGGGTTTTTGCCTTGAAAAGTTTATAGTCTCCATCTGGAATTGTTGTTGAATTGTTGCTGCTCTCAACTGGTGTCAATCAGGTAAATTACTCTGTCGTGTGGCTGAGCTTCTCTTACTTGTAGGTGATCTCTGGCTATATTTAAGTGCTGTAGTCACTATCTGTCTTCTCCACAAAGTGTATCTGGCTGATTATGCCTATGAAGGGGAACTGTTGGTTTTTGGGTTTTTTTTTTGTTTTTTTTTTGTTTTTTTTTTTTGTATACTTAGAGCTATCAATTTAAAGCATGAGGAGGAAGCTGATGTGGTTTGGTGTTAGCAGCCAAACAGGGATCTACCAGGCTCAAGGCAATGAATAAGCTGTGATTTTACACCACTGGCAGAGTTGGGATAGGAAGGCTAAGATTGGGATTTGGATCTTGTCATGCTGAAATAGCATTTATATCTGCTCATTTAAATTTATAGGAGCTCTGTCCCTAGGAGGGAAAGTTGTACTCTATTCTGAGTTGTGCTTTGTCACAGCCTATATGGAAAAAAAATAATATATGGGGGTAGACTGACAATTGAAGCATAAGCTATTTATGTGTTGCTGGGCATGTCTGACTTGGAATATGTGATGGGCTTTACGTTAAGTACTTGGTTTTAGTTTCTAAGTGTCTGTCTCAAAGTCCCTCTTTCCCTTGTGCCTTATTAAAAGAAAGGATGTAAGAAAGGAAGTGAGGAGACAGTTAAAAACATTCTAGGGGTTTGCCCAGAGAATCAATGAGCATGTAGGAAGCCTTCTTAGTAGCAGCTGTCCTTGCTCTCTTATTAGTGGAATGAAATTTCTATGTTAACTCCATTGATTAGTTTGTATTTCTTTAAAAACTGGAAATGCATCAAAGACTTTTTTAAGGAAGAAGTTAGACTTAGGAAGAGACCTCTCAGAGATACCAGAATTAGATTTAGCAGAAACTTTGTCACTGAATGAAGCTTTCCTGTGTATCTGTCTCTCCTCGGTGGATGGGGATGTGTTTACTGGTCTGAAAGTAAGAAGCCATCACTTCAACTGTACGTGTCTGAAGAAATCTTACTCAGAAACCACTCTCCACAGGTAAAAGATGAAAGCTCTGCCCTATTCAGAGTGTCAGGCTGCCTGATGTGGTTTGGCATGGGAAGCCATGTGTTGCTGACAGACTGGCTATTTAACATCATTAATGTGCAGCATCCCAACTCCTGCCTTCCAGGTTGGATGATAAAACCCTGGTATTTCCCTTTGCATGTCCACCAGCTCCTATTTATAAAATTTTGTAGAAACAGAATCAGAGAATGTGATGGAGAACAATGAAGACAGGTTGCCTATGTTACCTGTTTGCTCAGTGTGATCAGGAACTCCTGCAGGCTTTTGCTTAGCTGAAGGACCTAGAGGGCTTCTCTAATGTCCTTTAATAAGCCTGAAAATTTAGGGGTGAAGAAACAACAGTAACCATATAATATTTTTGCTGCATTTCATACAGCTGTGCTCAGTTGTTGACAACATGACTTGGGAGAAAGCAGATGGTTTTGCAGTCCAGAAGTCTGGAATTCATTAGTGGAAATTTTCAGACGTGGGTTGTTTGGGTTGTTTTTTTTTTTAATTCCTTGGCTTAGCTACAAGAAGTCAAAGCAAACAGAGCTGAAAATTCATAGTGAGGGGTGTGAAAGAGTTTCTTTACTCTCCTTCACCGAAGAAGTGACTGGACAGAAAAATCAAACGCTTGTTAGTTGCTTTTTCCTGGTTTGCTCTATCTGTGAGAGCAAACCTTTTCCGAGAAGATGAACTCAGAGAGCTTTTCTGGAATTGGTGTTTATTTGGAGAATACCAACATGATACTAGCTGCCTAAGACTGCAGTTGTGCTAACACTATAAAGGAAGAGGGAGGTAGGGGGAGAAGTTAGTTTATTTACTGTACAGTTCAAACCATGTAGTTTTTCCTACACAGAAAGGCTGCACAGAAGTAAAACCTGCATGGCAAATGTGAACCTGTGACGTCCTGGCTTGAGACAGGAGCGAAGCTCTTTGGTGATGTGGTGCTGTGACTTGGAAAGGTGGAAGTTTGAGGTTGCACTTTTTATCACATGAGTTTTTCCCTGGCACTTAGCAAGAGCAGACAGCAGCATTCCAATAATATAATTGCCTGGAAGAAGCTGGTGATGGTATTATTTTGGGTGGGTGTGTGTAAATTTCTTCACCTGAGTAAAAGTACAGGAGGGCTGCAGTCCCCCTGAGCTGGGCACCAGCCCCACTGCACCCCCCAGCACAGAGCTCTTGGCCAAGCTCTGCTTTGAGCTCTCCCTCCTCAGAGTCTCATATCCATTTCTTCCACTCTGTGAGCTTTTCTAACCATTCCCACTATCTAGATTTGCTGCTCCAGGCTGCCCCTATCTGGCAATGGTATTGTCCCAGCTCCTGGCAACTCACTTCTACAGCATTTTCCTTGAGGTCCTGTGCCCCAAACCTGCCTCAGGAGCCACCCTTCCCTACCACCATACACTCCAGCATCCTTTAGATAACAAATGCTTCCTATCTTCTCGTGCTCCATTGATGCTAAGCTGCAGGAACAGTTGGGCTCTAGTACAGGCCAAGGGTTTTCTGACCAGCACTAGAGACAGTAATAAATAGTGAGACTTTAGAGAGCCACCTTTTCAGTAAGTGAAGGGGTGGTGGAGGGAGAAAGCCCCCATGTGAAACCTTTCCTGCTAAAAATTTTTAGCAGGTGCTGTGGATCTGCTACAAAGGATATTTCAATGGGAGCTTCTGGAAGCTGTATTGCTCCCAAGTGCCAAGGTGGTTTATGCACAACCAAGGGTTTGGGAAATCTTTTAAGCCTTATATAAATACATGCTAACAAAACTACTTTGCCTGGGACTTTAAAAGTGTTAGGTAAACTTCTTTGGGATTGGGAGAATCAGTTTCTTGAAAAAAAAAAAACCAATCCACACCCATTTCTGCTTCTCATTCTTAGTCCACTTGGATTTCCAAGCTGAGTTAGGTTTTACCCTCCTATGCAGCCAGGAGAGGAATAGGTTCAATGTGTTCTAGCAGTCTCAAGGCAGAAGTCACGTCACAGGAAAGCTTTGCCCATATCTGGACAGGATGACTCCTGCCAGTTGGAGCTAAGAACTAGCTAACTGCTCAGCAGCCCTTGGACCTACAGTGTAGAGAAGGTGCTGAGGTTCTTACTTAACATCTGTGCTCCTTGCTCTGGGGCAGCCAGTAAACAATGTGACTAAGAGAAAGCAAAATTGGATTTTTTTCTGCAAACCGGAATGTGTAATTATGGCAGATGATAATCCCTCGTTTCTTGGAAAAGGCAAAGACTCTTAGCTGGGATTTCCTTAGCATGACCCAGTTCAAAAAAAACAAATGACACTTCATGGAAATCACTGCAAAGCTGAAGTAGCAAACTGCTGGTGCTCAGTGCCCAGGTGCTGGTGCTTGCAGGGTGAGCTGTCTGTCTTCCCTAAAGAGCATCGCCTTTGGTTTCCAGCGTGGAAATTCCTGTTCCAACTCCAGTGCCAGGTGCAAGACAGACTGTGAAGCTGTTCCTTCTGCCTTCTTTAAGAGCTGCTTGCTGTAATTGAATGCTCAAGATATGTGATATAAAATAGAATGATTCTATGTGAGTATCCTGCCTGTCTGCTGCAGGACCCCGTGCTGACTGCCTTGACTTCAGAGTCGATGTCCTGCAGCACGATCATTTAAGGGGGTGTGGGAGAAAGGAGAGTCTGGTGCAAGCAGCTGTACAAATAAGGGATTTAGCTGTTTTGGTTTTAAGTTTGCCAGCCAGGTTTGGTTAACTGAAATGAAAACTGCCTGTGTTTGTTGTCAAAATGCACAGCTTAAATAAAAGGGTTTGGATTTAATTTGAAATTAAATGTTACAATTGGAGGAGAATATTTAAGGGTAAAGCTACTTCATTTTAAGATGTAACCAGAATAGAGAAAACAAATATTTATTCCTTTGTGTGTTTTTTAGAAAGTCTGTCTTCCCCTCAGACCCCTGAATTCTCCCCTAAATTTTATCCAGGCTATAGTGACCATCATCTCATCTCCAACTTGTCTAGACACAACGATGGGGTAAGATGAGGTCATTATTTTGCTTCAAAACTTAACTTCCTTCTTTCAGTCAACCTACAGCTTACGTCATCTGGTGTGTTCACACCGAAATAACCATAGCCCAAATGACAATATGACAAGGAACTTTGGTTACCAAAGGCAATTTTGCAGTGCAACAGCATAAACATTGCTGAGGGGATGTCATCCTTTCATGCATCTCATGGAATATCCTAAGCATGCAATAATAAATCCAGGTAGTAGTTGGAGCTATTTGGCATAGCTCGAGTCCTTTTGAGAACCCAAACTGAAGTTCTTAATTTTACTGTAACATAAAAATCTCATGCTGGACATGGAGGAGGGGAAAAAAAAAAAAGGAAAATACAAGGAGTTTTTACTGCCAGTAAATGAGTGCAATTCATAGCTTGGTCATAGCAGTTATTTAACTGTGTAGTTTGCAGAAGCTGTCAGGGGACAGATTCATGGCTGGACGTGAGCTTGACCGAGGGGCGGTAGCAGCAGAGCTGGGCTGTGTGGGTCGTACACTCTGGGTGACTCAGTGGGGAAGCTGTGATATCACTGCACAACTTTCATTTCTTGCTAACTTTCCAGTAATATCCTGCAGGCTTGCCATAGGTTGTATGGCCAGCTTCTGAAATTTCATCAGTGTGTAACTTACTCAGTAGTCTCTATCACCCCATCCTACAGCAATGCTACGTATGTAGTGAACAAATCGATGCCCTGGATTATTTCTTACATGCTTCCTAACCCCAGTACAGAGGAACTGCACAAGAACTGAGCTGGTTTTGTGTATAGCTGGTGATAAAAAAGTTTATTTTGAAATCTCCTGTGTGCAAAGCCTTTGTTTTTATCAATGCAAATACACCCAAAGCTGATTTAGGTAGATTATGGCAGAGTTAATAGCCCCAAAACTCTAGAAACAGATATAGAGGGGTCATTAATTGGCAATGTAAGAAAATTAATGCTTCTGTTTAGGGATAGTTTATGCCACTTTTCTTTGAATAAGCTGTTACAAATGAACAAGATTATAAGCAAAAACATCTTAGAAATGGTGTAGCTGTGATTTGTGTCAAGCATTCAGAAAGGAAAACCAGAGAAACTGTAGGCAAGAACATGTATTCACAGCAATAGCTGTGACTCCAAGACTGACAATAACCCACCTGTGAGATGTTCCCTTCAATCATTAATCAGTTGCTAAACAACAGCATCACATATCTATCATAACTGTTAGTGTATTTCTTAAAGTTGAGGAATCTCTGGTGGCCTGTGGGTGTTTAGTGGTACTTGGGCATGAGGTATTTCACTTTCAGCATTTTCTTCAATAACAGAGTGGCTGTGATGTTAAACATGCCATTCCTAAAAATTCTGTATCTTGGATCTGGCTCCCCCCATTTATTTGTTTTAATCACAAATGGGACAAAAAGGCAAGTGGGTAGTGTTTAAGTTCTCACCATCTTTAGATGCCTATCTTGATTGTAGATGGAGGTGAAAGGGGCAGCAGATTTCAATGTGTGAGGTAAAGCCAGATGCATCTCATTATGTGGAATTTGAGAACATTGGATTTCTTTTAGTCTAGAACTGCTGATAACTGGAGCTATATAGAAGCAACTCATACTCTCAGCACCTTGCCTCCCTCGTGCTCCTTCCAGTTGCTGCTGTAGCAGCTTCTTGGTGGGCAGTGGTGGCAGAAGCAATGTTGAGGGTAGTGGGGGAGAAAATTGGACTGTTGTTTAGCATCCCTTTGCCTTGCTTCGTGGAGAACGCAGTTATATGTTCTGGAAAACAGGAGGTTTTGATTTACAAAATCAGAAGCTTTTTGCCAGAGAACTGTCTAAAGGGCAAACCAGAGGGCAGCCAGCAGCAAAACTATTCTGTAGCTTCAAAGGTGTCCCTTTCAAAGGCTAGTTTAAATTCTTGAAGTATTAAAGCTGTGAAAACAAATCAAGAGAATAACAGAATGAAATTGTTCTTACCAAAATAGCAAGCCAGGTTCACATGCCTAGAAATAAAACTCACCAGAGCACTGTAGAAGTTGTGCTTCACCCTGTTTTGTGGTGTTGAGTGAGCTGGTGCAGCTTGGGAAGTGATGAATTATTGCACTCGGACGGTGGTTGCAGCCAGGAGGGATTTATGGGAACTGGGGAGGGAGTGCAAGGCTTTCCTTGAGTGGAGGATCATAGAATATCCTGAGTGGGAAAAGACTCATAAGGATCATCAAGTCCAATTCCTGTCTCCACACAGGAGCAGACAAGTCAGGGGACTGAGTGCATCATCCAGACACTTCTTGACCTCAGTCAAGCTCAGTGCTGTGACCACTTCCCTGGGGAGACTGTTCCAGAGAAGTAAGGGGTGATGCTGTGGCAGGTCCTGTGGCAGGTCCTGTGGTGTGACTGGATGAGCCATACAGAATAACTGCAGTAGCTTTTTGATGTTTTTTTTTGATGCAATCACCTCCTTGTTCAAACACTTCCAGTGAAGCCATGATTATTTGTATGCTGGAAATAATTAAGGATTTAATGCTTTCTTTATGTTTGGAATTTAAGCTTTTTGACTTCCTACATGAACGTGCTTTACCCAGCTATTATATGTAGCTCACTTTGCTCCCTCAACTCCATATAATCTGTGAGAATCCCATATTTATGAAAAATACTTAGTGGATAGTCCTGATCCCCAGAAATGGAGAGCACTCAGCTTTTCTCAATGTTTTAAATATTTTTATTAGAAGGGGAATATAAAGCTTGCAAAAGTGCAGGAGCCTAGTTCAGGACAAGGATGATCTCTAATGCACAGCGGCTGATTTTGTCTTAACTTGGACATTTTGAAGCAAGAAAAACTTTTCAAGGGAATTCTCCCTAGTCTTTCTTTTCTCCAGTTTGTTTTCTTTCTCTTATATATCTGTGTGTATACAGCTAAAATAACGGTCATCCTTAACGCAAGGACTTGTGCTGTACAAGTTCTGTACTAGTGAATCTAGCAACAGGCCATTAGTTCTCAGAAGATGTTGTAGCTGTTCAACCAGCAGTCATATAGGGTAATTTAAAAGGAGCTTTATGACCCAGCTATAATCATAGACGTGTTGGAGTTGGAAAGGACTTCCATTTGGTCACCCACCATCCTTCACACCACACAGAGATCCTTCACATTAGTGATGCCTCACTGGACAGGGTCTACTCCAGTAGCATCACAGAGGAAAGGGCCATGAACCAGCCTTTGCTGTTTCTTCCACTGCATAACTGATTTTTTTATCTCAGTTCTTTTTGCAGTTCACATCCACTAGTACTCTTTTCTGTTTATTAATGAGAGTGTCTTGGTGCTTTTATTCCCTGGAACAACTGAATTTACTGGAATCTCTCAGTAGTTCAGTTTCCTTTGTGTAGGAGGGAACAGAACAAGGTGTTTAGATATGTATCTCAATCTCTGAAAGATGCAAATGAAGTTTGAAATATCTGTCCTTAAGTTGCTGCTGGCTGTTTTTCAACGCAGATCATAGATGTTGTAGGAACTCTTTCTCTGAGAGCCTGAGCACAAATCCTTCCTCTTTCCTGAATTACTATCATTGCTGCTCAAAGCTACCTAATGGTGCCCCAGGTAACTTCCTTGTTACCTGACATTAGAACGGTGACTCAGTATTCTCCATACAGTACCCAACTATTTCCTACTTCTACTTTTGATCACCTGCATAAAGACAGAAAAAGGACTTAGTTGGACTAAAGCTCCTGATCCTTAGAGTGTCACTTCAGATCTGTGTCCAGACTTCAGTGGGATGTTGCATCAGTTGAACTTGTTGCTTCTCACATGCATGTCTCTTATAGCATGAAAACAGCAACCTTTCTGACTGCCAAGATAAATTCTTTGTCAAAACTGATTTGTTTTTTGTTTGGGGTTTGTTTGTTGTTTTTATTTTTTTTTTCCTAATGGTCTCCTGAGAAGACAACTTTTCCAGAGTGCAGCAGAATCACTATAACCTTGCTCTGCTGAATATGGTAGATGACACTTTCACGTATTTTGGCTTTTGGACTTTAATGATGGGATCATCTCTTCTGAGTGCTGTAAAATCGGTCCCTTCAAACCCACAAAACCACCAGTAAATACAATTGGCGTATTCTCTAATATGCTTCCAAAAAAGTCATGAAAAAAGCCAAATGGCATCAGACAGATGAGTTTGGGAGGTGTTGACTGTTATTTATCAAAGTGTTATATTAAGCACTGATTAACGCAGTTCATGCTTGCAGTTGAGTCTCAGTTTTGCTAAGTTTTCTGCCTGGGAATGTCACAATGAAACATGGAATGTCTTGCATGAGTGAAATTTTGGGCTTTGAATTGTGATTTTTGGTGGTTAGATTGCAGTAATGTTAAAAATAAGTTTTACAAAGTGTTTCCTACTCTCTGCACCACTGACTAGTTAAAACGCATGCTGCACAGAAAGCAAAAGTAGTTTGTTTACTGTATATAATTTAACATAAATAGCAATGCTGTTCACAGACAGCCGAGATTAGGAACCTTCCCCTTTGCTTGGGCTGGACTGGAGGAAACATGATCAGGGATTGCTTTAGAGGAGGAGCAAAGTAACCTAAACAGACAAGGCAAACTGGAAAGGGACTTGTCTGATGTGACGCAGCAGGTTAGTGACAGACCCAGCACCACAATGGTGACAAATCCATGCGGGGGGGATGGAAAAAACCCTGGGTTTTTTAGAGCATGGCATGCATGGCTGTCTCACACAGATGGTAAAAAATAAATTTTATTTATTCCTTCTTATAAACTAATTTAGAGAATAATTTATAACACAATTTTCTTTAATTTTATGACATGAAAATGCTTTAAATCTCGGCCTTTGCCTTAAAGTTGAGACAGTTTCCCTTAAAATGTCACAAAATTTCACAACAAAAAAGTGGGGTTTTGTAGTCTAATGACGTTCCAATCTTTATTTTTCATTCAATCTGTCCATCAAAATCGACAAAGTTTGAAGGAACCACTACTTTATGTAAAAAAAATGAACTACAAAAAGAAATGCAAGAGAAAACAAGCCTTCAGGCTTTAATTTCAGTAAGATGCCTTGTGCTTGAGTTTCAGTAACTCTATATGAGGTAACTAGGATCATCACTGAAATATTTTTGTACTTTTTAATAAGGATGAAGAAACTATAAGAAGGCTGCCACACCATGAAATCTTATGTATTTTTAAAAACTGCTTGTTCAAACACCAGCTTGATGTACTTCTGTGAATGCCTGCATCCCTTCCCTTTGCTCTGAGGCGGCTCCCTCAGATAAGAGATCACAAGTTTCTTCAGAAGATAAAGCTCTGCTGTAAGGGTCACGTCTGCAGGACTGACCTTGCACCAAGGTGCGCCCTGCAGACAATGCAAGGCCTGAGACCTTCCTCATCCTCACAGCATCTGCTCTCAGAAGAGAGGCTGGGCTGGGAAGAAGAGGCTGGAGGATGCTCCTGGAACCAATCTGTGGTTTCTTTCTTGCCAAGTAAATGGAAAAGACCACACAGACTGACCAGTTTAGCCTGCTACTGCAGGGCCAGGCTCTCCCCCAGGCCATGGCCCTGGCTGTTTGCCCTCACTCCGCTGAATACGAAGGCAGGTGCGCTGGGCCCTGCCTGCACAGATGAAGGTGGCTGCTGGGCGTCTGTTTCTAAATGCTTGTGGCGAAAAGGCTGGAAAACCGGGGGCACCTTTTCCCGCCAAATTCGGCCTCTCCACCTCAGGCCTGGCCCTTCTGCCCTGACAGCACGGACCACCTCGCCTCCCGTCCGGGATCCTCCGTGTGAGGAGCCCGAGGGACCCCACGCCTCGCCACCGCCCTCGGCTGCCCCTGGAGGAGTCCAGCCGGACAGTCATGCACAGCCGCGGGGCCGGGCTGGGGGCAGGGCACAAACTGCCGCGGCCCCCCCGCCCCCGGAGCCGCCTCCGCGCCGGGGCTCAGCTCTCCCCCGCACCGCACATCCTCTCGGAGCGGCCCCAGCGCTTCTCCGCGGCCAATGAGCGGGGAGACAGGGGCCGACCCTGCCGCCCTATAAGAGGCCGTCGGGCGAGAGGCGCGTTTCCTGTCAGCGGGAAGGACTGTGCCTGCCACGATGTGCGGTGAGTGACGGGGCCGCGGCTGCTGCCCGGCCACCCACCCCCCTCTCCAGCCCCTCGTACTCCCGGCGGAGCTGAGGGCTTCTGCCGGCCTCGGTGGGAGAGAGGAGCCCGCGGACAAAGCGGACCGTTGCCGGGACTCCCGTCTCTCCTGCCGGCGTGCGGGACAAGGGCTGCTTTGTCCCCGAAGTGAGGGTGTGGGGCTGCGCCCCTGTGACAGCGGGTCCCGCGGCTGCGGAAACCCGCCGTCACTGCCCCCACCCCCTGGAGCAGGGTCGCTCGGGGGTCTCTCCGCTGTATCCATTTCACGGGGTGGGGAGGGAGAACAACCGGCGTTTGCGGTGACGGCAGGTAAAGGTTCGGCTGCTCCGTTCTTCCCCTCGTTTGGAGGAAAGGAGATGGTCTCTGTGGTCCCCACAGCCTCACTCTCCGTGTCCAGCGGCTGGTCCCGAGGTCCTACGATCGAAAGGGGTCTCGTTGCCCCCGCCCGGCCGCTCTGGGGGTGCCTTGGCATTAACGTGCCCCGGTGCCTCGGCGCATCACTGCCCTGGCTCATGCACGGGCTTCTTGATGCGCTTGGCTCGGTGTTTCCTAACCCAGGTCTAAGGATTAGGTGTGAGTCACTTCCCAACGGCGGCGATGGGAAGAGTTTGTGGGTTTGAAACAAAGGCTGCGAAGGAGTTTAATTCTTAGCTGACGTGAGTCTCTTCGCCTTTATCTAATAAAGGTGAGGTTGGTGAAGATAGCGTGAGTACAATTGCTTAGATAGGCTTTGGATCTGATTAAAATCAAAACGTGGGTTCAGAAGCTCCTAGTGCAATGTATTTTAGTTATATAGGACATTTTACTGAAATTTAATCTTCACTGAAACCTCTAAGGTCTGGAACAGCACTTTTGTTGAAATTGGAAGAGATTGTGCTTATATTTCTGAGCCATCGTGAACAAAACCTCTTTTGTGAGACACAGACTGAGAGTGAGTTGAGTTGCTGCTCTGAAAATTGTACTTTCTGTGCTAGGCACCTTTTCCTGCCTCCACATCCTCTTTAATTGTAACCTCAGAAAGAGCCAAGGAGTCCAGTAAGCCTCTTCCACTTGAATTGGAAACACAGGTGATGTTGCTTGAAGTCCTACCTGACTCAGGTCGCTTTGAATAAGAAAAACTCGGTGTCTTCTAAATGAAACCCCTTCAGGTGAGAGGTTTGGCTCAGTGCCTAACCAAGCCAAAGGCGTTAGCAAGCACTAAGCAGTGAGACATGTCCTGGTAATACCAAAGACTTGGCATACCTGAGCTGTATATTGATTGGGAAATGAGGGTGTTAGCAGTTTTGAATGAGTTTGGTAAAGCATCTAGCCTGAGAGTAAGTAACTGACTCAGTATGAAGTGGCAAAGAGCAGCAATTCATGAAGTGCAATGGGAAGTGCTAGTTTTCTTCCCATTGACATTTGGAGACCTTTTACGTGACATTTCTTATCAAGAAAGATGGCTCATATCTTCCTTGCTGTGCTGATCTGCTGTAGGAAATGTGTGATTGTTTAAGGCCGTAACCAATTGTTTCTAAATTACTTTTTTTAATTATTATTTTTACATATCCTTCAGATTTAAATGTTAAAAAAATATGTCCTATTGTGTTTTCTCTGGTAGTATGTGGAGATTTAAACCCATTATTTTCTGATTTGAAAATACAGAGGTCACTAAATACTTAACATACTATTTAGGAAACAAAGTTGAGATGTTATCACACTCAGACTTGAGAAGACTTTTGGTGAAGTCTTGCCATCACAAAAGTTCTTGTTGAATTTTCCTACCCAAAATACCCAATTAACTACTTCTTGGCACTCTGCTTGCAATCTTGAAAGGGGTAACTAGTCTTGGTGCACATGTAAAAGTAGAGCCTTGCTTCCAGTGTCTCCAGCGGATTAAACCTGGTTTTAGTAATGTTTTAACAACCTTCTGTTTCTGTTTTGGGTATCTGAAGGTAAGCCATACATGATGGACCTAGTTCATTCTTCTACACAAGCCCTGTAATTATGGAAAATTATAAAGTAGATTTAGCATTCAGAGAGTACAACACTTCTTTAATGCTTTTTTATTAGATTTTATGTTTGTATGTATGATTTAGGAAAATATTTCATTGTTTCATTGCTTATTCTGTTGACAAATAAAAGTTACCTTACTTGCTACATTTCACTTCACTATTGCATTGGCTCAGAGGGCTCAGACTTGAGTCTGCATCCAGGAGGAGAGAGATGCAAGCTCTGAAAATGGCATCGAATAGCTTGGGGAGTCCATTATAAAGTAACTTGTAGGCATCACAAAACTCTCTGTTAAGAGTGTGATTCAAGAAAGATTCAGCCCTATTGGTTTGCTTCCAGAAGGAATTAAACTCCGAGAAGTCTTTATCAAAAGTTGTTTCTGTGTGAGTTGAGCAATGTGCACTAAATCTAGCCAAAATGATGACTGAATGGGGAAGAAAATACGCAAGTGGGTAAATGATGAAATAGAAAAGTACAAGAGAAATGGTGCTGAGAGTAAGATTTATTTCCTTTGACTGAAAGAGTTTATAATATATTCCTTGAGAAGTCAGATTGCAGCTATTGCTTCGTTGTAAATGGCCTCTGATGACTTCTGCATCTCCTGATTCACGTGTGC
Organism: Heliornis fulica; assembly: GCA_013399135.1. Taxonomy (NCBI): domain Eukaryota; kingdom Metazoa; phylum Chordata; class Aves; order Gruiformes; family Heliornithidae; genus Heliornis; species Heliornis fulica. The sequence goes on along the minus strand of VXBZ01005910.1, from coordinate 33,768 downwards.
GTAAGCACAGCCACAGTTCCCTAGAAACAAGGATCACTTCAACAATTGCAGCACACTGGTAGCATTGTAGGGATGAATTACTAGGAAGGTCTTTCCTGGAGCTCTGTGTAGATGCCACATGGATCATACAAGGCTGATGTGTCTTAAATACATTGTGAATTCTGGCCTAGAAAGTAGAGCTGGATCTGAAATGAGGTGTGTAGCAATGTTTTGGAATGATGTTGAGAAATTTGTATTGAAGAAATTGAAGAATGCTGCTCTTGAGGCTTGTGGTTACCGCCAGGGAACGGTAAATATCTGGGAAAATGATCAACAAGCTCTTAGTCTAAGGTGACTGTATATAACCAGAGGCACTATTTTTCAAATCATCCATGAAGAAAAACCCCAGTATTTAACTGCTCAAATTCCCAAATACCTCTTGAAATGCAACTATTGTCTTTATCATCTCCATTAAACTCTAGAAATAATTAGGCTGGGCTCCTCATAAATCTCACTTCGGTAGGGTAAAAGCATTTTCCACCCTTTAATCCTTCCAAGATAAATGCAAAGACCAATATAATGGTCTCTCAGTCTCACTGTCTAATCAGCAGCATTAATGGCTTAAAACCAATCGAGTAACCGAATTCACAACAGTATTTATAAGGGAGATTTATTAGTGTATCATTATAACAGCTTCTTCGCTACAGTCATTTGCAGTTCAAAAGCCTTAATTGAAGGGGAAGAGGGTGTTAGATTTCAAACAAAGGCTTTCTCTATTTAAAATGCTTCCTTGTCTGAACTGCTTATCTCTTGAGCTCTTAAAGTCTGGGTTTTGCTAACTGTAGTCTCCAGTCCTGACTTGCTGCTCAGAGAAACTATTGAAACAGTGAAATTGTTTTGTTGGGGTACAGATTTGGTAGCTAATAGAAGAGCCTAGTCTGTCCTTACATCTTTATAAATGCAGAAGTCCCGGGAAGGCAGACAAAAGGAATGGTTGTGTTTTCCTTTGGAGGTGACCTTTTTATTACACACATTCTAAAGATAAAGGAGCATCCCCCAAACTCCTTTTAATGAAAACCTAATTGTGTATTTTTGCCTTCCAAAAAGAAAAAAAAAAGTGTGTGTGAAAGGAACCAACCCCCCAAAAATCCCACTTCTTGTTTGATGACTGCTCCACTCAAGAGAAGAGGGATCAGACTTGCAGGCTGTGTTTGCCGAGTAGGCAAGGAGTGAGTTCATGTCTTTCCTATGATCCCTCTGGACGAGGTGACCCTAAGTAACACGGGGCAAGCAAATGGGTCTCACGTCTCTCTCGAGTTGGGGCTGGCAGGCAGCATTGTGTAGAGGCAGCGCAGAGGGTGAATGCTTGTTTTTTGGGCGACCCTGATTTTGTATATTCTGTTTCTTTCCTTTGTTGTCCTATCCTTTTGACTTTTGCCCTTTCTTTACGTGTTCTGTCTTCCCGCTGAAGTGACTGTTGAATATGGGATTAAGCCAGAGCCTTTCAGAAATAGATGTTGTGCCTAGTACCTACCCCTGGGTATTCAAGGCCACGACTTTGATTACAAAAGTCTCCTTGTGTTAGTACTGGTGAATATATTCCTTCTTTGAATGTCTAGTTTTAGATGTGGATATGAAATAGATCACAATGTTCCCATTTTCAGCTGTGCTTTTCATGAAAAATAGATTTTTTTTTTTAAGCTACCTCAGCTTTTAACTCTTGGTGGGTAACAGGAGGAGAGCAAAACTGGCCAGGAAAGCATATGTGTTCTCTGGTGAAAAATAGGGTCCTGATTCATTTATTATATTTTAACTCTTTCCATTTAAAAAAAAAAAAACAGTTGGAAGAGTTGTACTAAATAAGAGGTTGGGACTCCCTAGGACCTGTGATACCAGTTTTAAAGGGTTTTAAATCAAATGCGAAGTGATGCAAACTCTTAAAAAAAAATCTAAAAACCCACAAAACCAACCAACCAAAAAAAAAAAACCCAAACCAAAACCAAACCACACTTCTTATTTTCCCCCTTCCTCTTCTCTCTTGAAACAGGAATTTTTGCTTATCTAAACTACAGAGTGCCTCGTACAAGGAAGGAAATATTTGAAACCTTGATAAAAGGATTACAGAGACTTGAATACAGAGGATATGACTCTGCAGGTATGTAAACTAACTCACCAAATTAGTTTTAGCACCACTAGCTACCTACATGTTTTTTGGGGTGCTTTCAATTTGTGTGTTGAAGTCCCCTTTTTTATTTTAAAAAATACTGCAGATTGGAAGATCAGAACTAATTATCTTGATTATTGGAGTTTCTTCAACTTTTCTCAGGACTTTAAATTTGGTATTTAGCTGTGTAATAGGATAGTGGTTGAGGTTTTAGTGCACACAAGCAAAACAAATAGGGTGTGGGGAACAAGACCTTCATACAGGGAGATGCAGTTTATCCTTCAACCTTCTTTGTGCATGAGTCCCAGAAAAAGAATGAGGAAGGTTAAACTTGTCTTTCAGTTTCAGTTGACTACTTTCATTGAACAAAATATATCAGTCTTTCCTCAAGCAAATTTTGAGATGGTTCATGTAAATTTTAATCTCTGCAGTGGATATAGACTTAATTGGGTTTGATTGGAACATATACAGGTCTTGTGACAGACTTCAAGTATTTCACTGTGAAGGATCATTTTAAAGTAATTGTTTCACTTGTGTGTGCTTGTCAGTATTTTCTCAGTCTTTTTTAATCCAGTGTATTTCATGATTTAAATGACATTTGTAACTGTGTCCTGTACTGTAGGAGTGGCAATTGATGGAAATAATAATGAAGATAAAGAAAGGTTCATCAAGCTAGTTAAGAAAAGAGGAAAAGTAAAGGCTCTGGAAGAGGAGCTGTACAGTAAGTGTCTTAAAAATCACCCCTCAGCTTTGGCCTCCCAGGCAGATAATATCTGCATCTCAGCAGAAATTCAGACCATGATATTACAATTATGATTTTGTACCAGAAATAACTGCAGTTTGTGATCAAGTTGCATTTAAATTGTTCGTGCCCCACAAATCAGCACTTGAAATGCAAACTAATCTTTATGTATTGTGCAGTGAAATGATCAGTCTACTCTCCCCTTTTTCAGTTGCTTCTTTGTTCAAGACCTGCCTGGGCTCTCTTTGGTGCTTTACTCAGATAATTTCTGTGCTTGGTAGCTGAACCATCAGAACATGGACTCTGACAGAATTTATGAGTGTTTAAGCATCTGTCTGTCATCACAATTTTCTTTATGCTGCACTTCTATCTGTGAAGAACTGCAGTTGTGTTTTAATACATTTACATTATAATTTGTAGTAATGTGGTCTGATAGCCTAGTTGTCAGTATTGGCTGAAAATGCTCAAGTCTTAAAAAAGTTATAAAAGCCAGCAAGAAGATAACTTAGATTTTTGCCTCTAAGAATTCTCTTAGTATTTTACTAGTGAGGTGTGTATGAGAGAGACTCAACTTTATTCATTTAATTGTTGATATATATTTTTTTTTGTGTGCATAGAGCAAGATGATCTGGATTCCAAAGCAGATTTTGAAACACATTTTGGAATTGCTCATACTCGCTGGGCGACCCATGGAGCACCAAGTGCAATGAACAGTCACCCTCAGAGGTCAGATAAAAGGAATGGTATGTAATCTCTTCAGAACTCTGGAGCTGCATGAATCTAACATGGTTGAACCCACATTGTGCATACGTACTCTTGTCCTACTAGCATTAGGTTCCCTATTTTGTATATTGGGGCTAAGTTGTAGCCATTTTTATCTAGGTTAGACACTTCTGTAATAAAATAGCATCTCTGAGGCTAAAGTAAACCTGTAACAATTAGTGAGAGGTGTTTTCTGAAAATGCATTAATATCGACTTGGCTGTAAAAGGCATTCTGTATTATTTTTCAGTTGGGATGGCTTGATGCTATTCTCCTGGGTATAGTTTAAAACTGGCTTGATGATTTGGAACTACCTTTATGTGCCTTCAGAATTTTCAGGCTGCTGCTTTCTGTTGTCCATGTTATGACAAACTGATGGTTTGAAAGCTATAGCAGGTAGTTTCTAGTGTACTTACTAGCTTCCCCCTCTTAATAATTTTATTCTGAGTTAAATATCTTAATTTTAGATTACTGGTCTGTGTGTGTGTATATACCTTTTTTTTCTTTTTCTTTTTAGAATTTGTTGTTATCCATAATGGAATCATCACCAATTATAAGGACCTGAGAAAATTTCTGGTGAGTGTGCAGCAACCTGGATTCTAAAATTGGAAAATAAATGCCCCACCAAGTACTGTCAGATCTTTCATGACTGAATCGTGTTGGAATCTGAATTCAAGTTTCTTGTTAGCTGTATAAAATAATAGTGTGAAGGAGTCTGCCTAATAAAGACATGTGAGAGTTGTGAAGTGCAATATGTTCTTGTAATCCTAAATTCAAAGTACTTAGGATTACCAATTTGCAGCCAAATTATTTGAGAGTGTGTGTCGAGAGGGCTCCCTCCTGTCTCTGGTTGCTTGACAGATGCTAAGCAGGTCTTACCATATGTGTTATTATAATATTTCTGAGAGAGTAAGCTATGAGAGACTAAGTCCTTCTATTTTGTCTATAGGGAGATATATCCACTAGTCTAGGGTAGTGCTCCAAGCAGTCTGTCTTACTGTGCAGCTTCTGGTGGGAGGCTCTTCACTGTTTCTTGCCTGAGGATGAGAACTTTTTACTCTTCTGTGTGTCATTTCAGGAGAGCAAAGGCTACGAATTTGAATCTGAAACAGATACAGAAACAATCCCCAAATTGATCAAATACATGTATGACAACAGAGAGAGTGAGGACACCAGTTTTTCAGCCTTGGTGGAAAGAGTGATTCAACAGTTGGTAAGTGGGAAGGATAATTTTTCCTGTATAAGGAACTATTCCTTACCATATAAGCTATTTGTGGGGTCCCTTAGTAGTCTGAATTTATGCATTTAGATCCCCTGTAGGAGTCCTTAGAACGTGCTGCAAATAACACTTTTTGGCCTCTAAAAATGCTAAATAGGCCAAGAAAGTAGATTAAAAGTTAGGAAACCTCAAAGTACTTTCAATGGTTAGTCTTTGAATTGTGTTAGCAGTGTTTTTTGTTTGGGGTTGTTTTTTGGGGGGAGGGTGTTGGTTTTTTTTTTTAATAAAGGAAAAAGTGAAGACTTTTTTTTAATGAAGCAGCTTCATTAAAAAAACTGTAGCAATCTGTGGGGGTTGAAATCTCTCAAAGGGCAGTGTGTTCTCAAAGGCTATGTTAAAAAGCATGTGTTCCCAAAGCATGTTAAAACACTGCTGTGATTCAAGTCTAATAGCATGCCTTGGCTCCCATGTTTGGAAATAGATCTAACAGGGTGTACTGATCCACCCAAACTGTGAAGCAGGGATCTACTGTTACTTTGTATCGATAAATGCATTGCAAACTTGGAGAAAGCTTACTTTGTTTCTTCCCTCAGTCCCAGGGCAGATGTTTTCCCTCCCTTTTCTTCAGTTTTTTACGCTTTTTCACCTTCCCCTTCTCTCTGCTCATCTCTGAGCAGGGCTGGAATACACATGAAGTAAAGGCCTGTGTGGCTCAGGAGGGAATAGTGGTGCAGCCACCTCGTTGAGGGCAAGGGTGACTTCACCTGACCATAGAACAAGAGCAGTCTCAGACTGGAATGGGACCATCTCTTGTTTGCAAAGAGGGGAACTTTTGCTCCTGCATTTAGAATATTCTTGAAGTTTGCAAGCTGCTCTAAAGGTGTGGAGCAGTTGATTGTGTGTTCCTGGTTTTGGTCTTGCATTGTGGATTTTTTGGTTGGGGTTTTTTCTTGTGTGTGTGGAAGGTTTGTGAGGGGATTTTTTGAAGGTGTGTTTGGTGTGGTGGTTTGGGTTTGTTTTTTGTTTTTTTTTTTTAAATATATTAGTGAGAATTTACTGCTTAAACTAGAAGTAGTAACTCCAAAAATTAACTGAAAAAAACCTATGGTAAAATCCAGGTACCTGCACATTTTCATTACAAATCCAACAATAAATGTCTAACAATTTTCATGTTATGAGTAACATCTCAGAGATGTTATCCACCCTTGCATTAGAAGGTATTGTTTTTATTTATAAAGAGAGGCTAAGCCCTGACTTCCTGACCATTCAGCAGTTGCTCCCTTATGACCATGTTGGCTTGTGCTGCTCCTGACCAATTCCTTTAAAGGTATGGTCTGGCCTCCAGGGAGTGTTTTCAGATAGTGCCAAAGAGCTTTCCTTTGCAGCCTGCTCAGCAAGAGGGGCCTCAGATTAATAGATACAACTAATTGAGATAAGTTGCTTAGGATTTTTGTTCTTTTCTATTTGTATGGTTTCCAGGAAGGTGCTTTTGCATTGGTTTTCAAGAGCATCCATTACCCAGGTGAAGCTGTTGCTACCAGGTTAGTATATGTCCATTTTATACATACTTAATAAATTTTTAATGTTAAAATAAATGCTATCATATCTTAAACCCGCCCTGCCCCCCCCCCCCCCAAACTAGAATACTGATGCTAATAGTGCTTAATTAACCAAAACCAAGGTGGGTAGCTGCACTAGTGATATCCTTGTGAAGTGGAGCAAAACTCTGCTGAGCATCTCTTCAACTAATGGTTAAATGTAACTTAATTTGAGCAGCACTGACTGCAGGTCACAGAATTTCCAGAGGCATGTGATGATTCTCTATGAACTTTAACTTGAATTTTGTTTAACAAATTAGCTGTGACTGCTCACTTTTTGAGAATGCAGAGACAGTGGTGAAGATTAATCAGATGAGACTTTCTTGTTTCATGCAAATACACTTTGTGTTGGAGATTCTCCTCCTGAGTGTGTCACTGGGACAATGTACCACTGAAAACCTTATCCCCATGGTCTCTGCTTTATGGTGTGCCAGTAAACCAGCTCAGTGTATCTTCTGTTTCTAAAGTGGTATTAAGTGTGTGATAATGTTTCTCCTGTATCTAAAATGGAAGGGAAAGGCTATACTTCACTTTGAATAAAGACTAAGAGAAATATGTTCAGGTTGGTTAAAATGCAATCATACTGATAGGTTATACAAATTGTCTTGTATAGTTGTCATTGCATTTATGAGGGTTTTTTTCTGTATAAGTTTTACTTTCATTTATGACTTGTAAAACAGCTGTCAGGAAATGTGCAGCAGCAACAGGAATAAAGACTGTTTTATACTACAACCAGAAAACCCATTGCTTCTGTGGCCTAAAATAGGACTATGTTAAAATTGTGAAAAAGCCAGCTGTAACTAGACAACGTCTTCTGAAATGAACTGTTCTGTGTGGTTCAGGTTTGGGTTTTTTAGGAGTGAGGGAATTAAGAGAAACTGAACTTGTAATCTGAGGTGTTGTGGGGTGAATAAATCTTTTATTCCTGTGAGGTATATAAATATTAATAAGCTCTTCAATATGGTGTGTGACCCATATAATTAAAAAATGACCTTAATATTCTACAGTTTCAGAGGTACAGTTGACACCACTGAGTTTAAAAGGCTGAAGGGTGTAACAGTATTTCAATGGCAAAGAGTACTAAAGCTTATTGCTGGCTCACTTCAGAAGCAGAGTAAGCTTTGTTAAAAAACAGCATTCAAACCAGTGCCTGTGCTAAGCTGTTTTGTGATTACTGGAAGGAAAGCAACTAGTTCATGGGGAAAAAATCACTAAAGCATATGGTGTGCTTATTCATATAATAATATTTGGCAAATCTTGTGGAAACAAAGCAGGTTTATATAACTCCTGCTGTGTAATGACTTTAGGATCAGGGTTGCAGAGGATCTTCCTACTTAGGAAGCTAGAAGGGATGTTGTCTTTCAATTGTACAGTTGTCCTTTGATGACTTTGTAACTTTCTCTTTATAAACTTGTGTGTTTTCCCTTTGTAGGAGAGGGAGTCCTTTGCTCATTGGAGTTAGAAGCAAGTACAAGCTCTCCACTGAACAGATTCCTGTTTTATATAGAACATGTAAGTTGATAAATCCAGTAACATTATTCTTAAGGGCTAAAGTTGTTACTTTATGATTAGAAATTAGGTTAATTGGTCTTTGTACCATAAAACTACCAGCCGATGCCCAAAATAGCTTCTTTGAGGATATTCTATTTTCATACTGTCGAATGCATAGTTCATCTGAAAGTCCCATACTCCCAAAGTACTTGTGTAACTGTGATGCCTTGAACCTGTTTAGTCTGTAATCTCTTAACTCAAAAAAAAATCTGGTTTTGCATTGAAGTGTCTCATTTTTTTAAAACAGGCAACATTGAGAATGTGAAGAAGATATGCAGTTCACGAATGAAAAGACTGGACAGCTCTACCTGCCTTCATGCTGTGGGGGATAAGGCAGTAGAATTTTTCTTTGCTTCAGATGCCAGGTAGTAAAAGTAATTAGCGCCTCTCAAGATATTTGTTTTGTTAAAAGTGGTGGAAATCTTATGCTATCTTGCTGCTGTATCACTGTTCCCTGATAGGGTAGCTTCTAATCCAGGTAACTTCATAAATACCCTAGTATTGGGGAACACTATAGGCTAAGTTTTGGTATTTTAATGTAGCTATGAGAGGAGGAAACAGTTCCAAACTTAGCAGGAGCCTGTGCACATTTGTGTCTCTCAGCAGCAAGATCCTGGTCTTAGGCATCCCTAGAAGGCAAGATTGGATCAGCACAAACTTGCTAATATGAGGTGCTGTAGTGCCTGAGCTTTCTGATCTGGCTTCCTGTTAAAGTGCAGGAGGAGCAGCAGATGGAGCCATTTCCTTTGTGATGGCTCTATCTGTAGCTATATCCACAAGGAAGATAGAAGTGGGGCTGTAAGTGCATTTAGGCATGTTTAATTGCTTTGAGGAGTGCTTCTCCAACTCTTACTGACATGTCAGGTTTGTCTTGTTTCTCTTTTTTTCTGTAGTGCTATCATTGAGCACACCAACAGAGTAATTTTCTTAGAAGATGATGACATTGCAGCTGTAACTGATGGGAAACTTTCAATTCACCGTCTGGAGCGTTCAGCTAGTGATGATCCTTCCCGGGCCATCCAAACCTTGCAGATGGAACTGCAGCAAATCATGAAGGGTGGGTTAATAAATATGTAATTGAGTACCATCAAAGATGGATGGTTACTGACTTTCTGTCGTAGATAAGGTAGGAAACTGTTCATTTGTTTTGAAAATGACCTGATATTTAGGCTGTTTGTACAGGGAGCTTACAATTCCCAGCTTTAAGACCAAGGGAAGATGGGCAGTGTAACTGTAATAGACTTCAAATAACCTGAGCCTTACCATATCATGTTTTTCTAAACAGGGAACTTCAGTGCATTCATGCAGAAGGAAATTTTTGAACAACCAGAATCAGTTGTCAATACGATGAGAGGCAGGGTGAATTTCGAGAACAGCACAGGTAATTCAGAACAGGCATTCAAGGTGCACTTAAGCCTGCATGCTTTGAATGTATCAGCTGGAAAATAAACCACACCAGTCATACATGCTTGTTTGTTTATTTACAGTTCTGCTGGGGGGCCTGAAGGATCATTTGAAAGAAATCAGGAGATGCCGAAGACTGATCATTATTGGCTGTGGGACCAGTTATCATGCTGCAGTAGCTGTATGTTCAGCCTTAGCTGAAATGCAATTGTAACTCCTAGTTGCAGGGGTTTTAGACAGCAGCTCTTCATCTGCTTTTCCTTCTGTGTCCAAACTTTGCCTTTTAAGGGTCTCACCCTTTTATTTAGTTTTCCTTGGTGCCACATTCCTTATTAATAGTCTCATGCTGTTATCTACCATGCTAGAAATTAACTTTTTTCACCTTAGCTTTTAAAGCTCTTATGAGCTATATTATCAGTGTTTATATTAACATTCCATTTAGATTATATCTGGATCTTAAGATGCAAAGACTTTTATGGGTGATGATATTGACAAATATTGTGTGCTGCTTGAACCCAGACTCGACAAGTATTGGAAGAATTAACTGAATTACCAGTGATGGTGGAACTTGCTAGTGACTTCCTCGACAGAAACACGCCTGTGTTCAGAGATGATGTGTGCTTTTTTATAAGTCAGTCAGGTGAGCTGTATTTACTGTTTGTATTCAGTTGAGTGAAAGCAAGAAAGATTTTTAAAAGCCAATGATTTATTACTTTCTGCATGTTGCAGAGGAGGAGGAAGACTAATGGGCCAGATTTATCTTTGTAAAAGTTTCTGTTAGAATAGCCTCAAATATACAGATGAGTGAGTGCTGGAAGATTGTCCTTGATGCATTTTGTGTTGTCTAAATGTGGAAGCAGTTATTGAGAACACACTTGTATAGAATTTTATGCTTTTTGGGAATCATTTCTATCTCCTGTCAACCTGAAGTAAACATGTAAATGTTTTTCAGGTGAAACTGCAGATACACTCATGGCATTGAGGTATTGTAAAGAGCGGCGTGCTCTAACTGTTGGCATCACTAACACAGTTGGAAGCTCGATATCCAGGGAGACTGACTGTGGTGTACACATCAATGCAGGACCTGAGATAGGTGTGGCAAGCACAAAGGTAACTTGCTCTTCGGTGTTTGACTTTTCATATTTCACCCCTGTGGAATCCAATTAAAATTTTAATTGTAGAACTTCAAACTGAGACCATACTAACTCTCTGCAGACTTAGCTGCTAAATGTTCTATTTTATCTGCAGGCTTATACCAGCCAATTCGTGTCTCTTGTAATGTTTGGCCTAATGATGTCTGAAGACAGAATTTCCCTGCAGAAAAGGAGACAGGAAATCATTAGTGGACTGAAATCACTGCCAGGTATATTGATGTTTTGGGTTTGAGGAGGATAGAGGATATTTTTTAATGGGCAGTATAAAATACTGCTCAGGGATACTTCTTTCTTATTTAAGTCTCATTCTCCCTCTCCTGAAATGTAGACAATATAAGAAAAATGGATTATCCATTTCTACACTAATTTCCAGTTTCACATGTACCCTTCCAAGAAACTTGCCAGCAGGCTCAGAGTTTTCATGGGTTGGGTTTTCTAATTACAGTAAGTTAGTTTTTTATGAGAAATATTTGATCTCCTAAATTGATGACTTGAAATTTCTAAAGCCTTTCACCTTAAATCAGCATAGAGAAAAGGAACTAAGTCAAGGTGACTTTAAAATGGATGTTCACAACTTCCTCTTGAAATACAAATGGGATGTGCAAGCACTGAAATTGTTATTGTAAATAAGGCTGGAGAAAACATCCTTAAACCGCACTCAAAGTTAACAGGTTGAATTACATTAAGTATATTTGTTGTTAAAACATCCTACTGCAAGAAAACTCTTTTTTCCCAATTAAAAAAATCTTTTATACTTGCTTTTTGTGTGCCTCGATAGAGATGATTAAAGAAGTCCTGTCTTTGGATGAGAAGATACATGATTTGGCTCTTGAACTGTACAAACAGAGATCACTGCTGGTTATGGGTCGTGGATATAATTATGCCACTTGTCTGGAAGGAGCTCTGGTAGGAATCTCTCTATTGTTGGATGTTATTTAAAATTAACTTCTGTGGCTTGTGCAATGCAGTTAATTTCTAGTATTTCATTACAACTTAATTCTGCTTCAGTAAAACAACTATCTGTAATGGACAGCGATTAGGCCAGTTCAATTGAACATGCACATAAGGTGAACCTGGGTACAATAGCAATTTCTTGTTTCTGTTGCATAGTAAATTCAGTGTTTAATGAGTATTAAAAAAACCAAAAAAAACAACCTACAAAACACCAAATAGCTTAAAATGCTGACCCACTTGAAAATAACATCAGAAGAACATTGTGTGCTCTTCAGGTGAGATGTTCAAGCAGGAAATGCATACATTATTTTGTGAACATCCTGGTAGAATGGATGCATAACCATCTCTCACAGAAGTCTGAAGTGTTAACCACAGTCTGTGTTAACCACGGTTCTGCTGGGAGTTCAGTTCTTAAAGCTCCCAGTGGTTTTTGTGTCTGCACATGTGCATGGGCAAGTGCTGCTTCCAGTGGCAATCTGCTAGAAATCTCAGCAAACAAGCTGGTCTATTTTCACTATTAACTGATGTTGTAAGATGCCAACTTGATGCCTTATGTGTGTATATAAGTGGCAGATGTACAGTCTTGGTGGTTTGCTTCTTGTGGCTTTTATTACTCATCTGATTTACTAGTAACTTGATGGCATTTGTTGTTTCTTTGGTTTTTTTTTTAGAAAATAAAAGAAATCACCTATATGCACTCTGAAGGTATCCTGGCTGGTGAACTGAAACATGGGCCATTAGCCCTTATAGATAAACAAATGCCTGTTATCATGGTGATAATGAAGGATCCTTGTTTCACCAAGTGCCAGAATGCTCTGCAACAGGTCACTGCTCGACAGGTAAGATGCTTTACCAATACAGTGTCAAGGAGAAAGAGATTGCATACATTGTATTGCTGCTGACTGCCTCAGAAAAAGATGCCTTGGGGAAGGTTATTTCTTTTCTAATTATTAAGTTGTATGTAAGATGCTATACCCCCATAATAGGTTGTCATTTTGGGTTAATACCAGTAGTGAAAATTGATTGCGTGTGGGTTGTTTGTGGGCTTTTGTTCTGATGCAATTGGAATAACGTTAAAACTCCACAGGGTGAAGACATTGTGTCACAAAACAGTGAATGACGAGTCATTACATGAGACTGGGTTTGTCTTTGGTAGCTACCTGAGTGTCTTCAAGCCTGCTGTGAGCCAACATTTCAAAGCAGTTCTAAGCCAGCTTTCCACTTTACACTGCCAAATTTTATTTTCAGGGTCGTCCAATCATTCTGTGCTCTAAAGAAGACACAGAAAGCTCAAAATTTGCCTACAAAACCATTGAGCTGCCTCATACAGTTGACTGCCTTCAAGGAGTCTTGAGTGTTATTCCTCTCCAGTTGCTTTCCTTCCACCTGGCTGTTCTCAGAGGATATGATGTGAGTGCTTTCTATATTTAGCTCTCCAGTTACTGCATTTGAACTTCTTCCTATCAGTGTAAAGTGGGAGACCCATTTACATGGCATTATCAAAGAACTAGAGTAACAGTGGAGCCTATAGTGACTGTGGTAGTAGAGGTGGCATTTCAGTGTCAATTATTCAGCTTTTTAATTTGTATGGTTCTAAAAAAATTAACGAGCACTTGCTTTGGTTAGTTAAGAGTGCAGATAGGATGTTCTCAGAGAACTGAATCTTAAAACATGATATTGCACTTTAACCTAAAACATTTGTGTACTTTGTACAGCTTAGTTTATTGATGCTGGCTAGGTGTCAGTTTGATAATGATGACTACTTTGGAAAGCTACCTTGTGCAAAACAAGTATGTATTTGTTAGGAGGGTTTTGGAAGCAGGGTTGAACTCAACAGTGAGTCATTATCTGCAGATCTATAGTCCCTTGTGTGTGTTAATGTGTCTAGAATAAAGCAGAACTCATTAGGAAGTCTAAAAAAAGCACACTAAATGAACTGTCAAACTGAGAATGTCAGTATTACTCTGTCATATACTGAAAGTCTGTCTCTTCATTCTAGGTGGATTTTCCAAGAAATTTGGCCAAATCTGTTACTGTAGAATAACAGCCAAGAACAGCTGATGGTTTTGTCACCAGACCTCTGAGTTATACTTGTTAGAAATGTGTTGTTCTGAATTGATAGGTACATGTTTTTCTAAAGAGAATGACAGTGCTAACTGGAAAGCATCAGAAGGATTTATCTTGCAGCTTTAAAAGCTTTTGATGTGCCTTGTACCCAAGTGCTTTTGCTCATAGCAAATATTCCTCTTATGACCTGAAATTGCCAAAGGAGAAGATAAAAATTGTTTACACATGGTATAGTGAATGAACTTTTCTACTGTGCAATATATATATAAACATACAGCTCTCTTCAGAGTAACTGTGAACATTTTTAGCCTACACTACTTAACTAGTTTTAAAGATATAGTATTTATAACTACAATTGTATAGCTTTTTTAAGTTATTTTTAGTATGTTGCTTATCTGTAGCATTGGTGATGCTCAGAATGTAAATACTGAGCATGTTGACATTTTTGTACAGTTGTTAGGGTTTTTATTTCCTATTTCAAATTCAAACTGGAAATTTCTTGTCCCTCTTCCACCCCAGCTTCCACTCCCCTCTTTGCATCTCTGTTTTGTATTTAACCAGTCTTTTTCAAAGTTCTTCTGTGGCTGTAAATTCCCAGTTATGTTTTAAATTTCTGTTTCTTTCAACTAATTATTTGAAAACCAGAGCAGCATTTTTGTATGCCCCCCACCCCCGATCTTATTTGCATAAGATGTACATTGTAACAAAATAAGGGAACTGGATGTCTTTCAAGGGATACTTCTGTTTGAAGAGTGTACAATGAAGTTACAATGCAATTAAAAGATTTATATAATTCTTCTTATTTTGTGGAGTGGATTTTGTCTGTTTCTTTAACATGATGACTCCTCATCTCAGGTCTGAACACAGATGCAACACCCAGTACTGATATAAATAGGAGAGACGGTGTTCTCCCCATGTCTTGCCTAAATCCTGGTATTAGAGTTCTTTCATCTGTTCCTTGGGTTAGTTGTTTGTGTCACACAGGTCTCCCAGGTAGGCACATTACTTTTCCTTATCCAATAGCTGTTTCAAAACCACGTGTCAGGTTTGAGAAGCTTGTTCCACATCGCCATCTTTCTGACGCATGAGTACAGGAGAATTGAATTAGATGACTGTTCATCAGTGTTGCCAGATACAGCAGTGTAATCTCTGATTGTAGCTTCTACTGTAGTTTGCACCAGCTACTGATTAAACCTCTGTATTTTGCCTTCTAATGAGGTGAATTTCCTAATTTATTGATTTCCTGCAGGTGGAAATAGAAGCTGTGTCTGTATTTTTACATGTGCTGTTTATGATCATAGTTACATCACTGGCTAAGAAGAACTTGCCATAAACTTGCATTTAATATAGTATCTAAACTGCAGCTACTGGAATATGTTCTAAAAAAACCTCAACACCCTAAACAGGCAAATAAGAGAACACTAAGCACATCTTCAAACTTGGACTAGAGCCCTATTTTATCAATATCTGTACTTTTAAAAGCACAGTTTGCTATCTATAAACCTCAAAGAAATCAGGTAGATAAGAACTGAACAGAGAACATGATGTGTCTATTTTGCAATATAAAAATATTTAATTTCTGCATTTTAGTAACTTAATCTTTGACTAGTAAAGGTTGCTTTATGGTATTGCTCTGTAGGCTTGCTACTAAACGGAGGTGGTTGAATGCTTATGTAGGTTAATAGCTTGAAAGTGTTACAGTAGCTTGTCATAAGCTTACTGGAAACTGCTCTAGTACTTTTTATAACCACATAAAAGAACCCAAATCATAACAAAAAGCATGGTGATAATCTGACCTAGATTCCCAGAATATATAACTCAGTATCCAACATGCTTTGGTAGGTAATATAAAGGTCCTGTTTTGTGTCTGGCCAGAATTAGTATCCCTTTCATTTTTAAAAGTGGAATTCTTAAAGGAAACTGAGGTCATCTAGTCTACGTCATAAATCAATTTAATGTATTAAAAAATTACATGGGTTTTCCTAAAATAATTTATGGGAATAGCACAGGGAGGTGCTCTGGTCCTAAGAGAGGTGGGAAAATGCATTTTTATTTTCAGTCAGCACCTGGTTTTTAAAACAAGCCATGCTAATGTCAAGGCAGATGGTATAGGAATGAAAGAAGGCCTATGATTTTTGAATGTGGTCAAAAATAGCTGGACTGTGTGGGGAGGGAATAAACTCTGAATATTCTCTTCTGAACCACCTCCTCAGGAAAAGCTGTGTGAAGACCATGCTCCTGTGCCCAGGGCCATCACAGACCTGCTGGCTCAGGGCTGGCAACACATGGCCCTGCCCTCTGGGCCTGGGCATTATGTTGTCATCCCAAGGCATGGCTGTGAGGGGACCACACCATGTTTGGCGCTGTGACAGGCTGCTGATGTGCGATGTCATGTCGGTGTGGCACTTTGAGGGCTTCGAAGACATGGCAGGTGGTTGCTTTGTGGCGGATTTTTCCCCTGCTTGCTTGAGTGCTGTCCCGCTCACTACCACGAGTACAGGCACCGCTGCAAGTCATGCCACTTACTGCCGTGAGGTGACATCATAAATATGGTCACAGGTTGACGTACTATAATGACATCACGTCAAGGGGCGGGGGCTGCCCCCAGATTGGCCTAAGCAGCCCCATCTCCACTGCAGTCTTCCACCGCCCTCCCTTATATAGGGGGGAGTAGGTCCCACCTCTGGAGCTCGATTGGCTGCCTGGCGACGGCAGAAGGCTACGATTGGGCTGAGCGGCTGTCAGTCAGCGGGCGCAGGCCTGGCGCGGCCTGTGCGGAGCACCGGGAGGCCATTGTTGCTGGGGCCGCTCAGTACGCTGGAGGAGGCGGAGGCGGCCGCGGCCCGCGAGCGCCGCGCCTCGTCCTGCTGAGGCCCGACCGAGGGAGTAGACGGTGAGGGAGGGAGCGAGTGAGTGAGGGTGGCTCTGTGGGTGGCGGGGCTGGGGCTAGAACCGGGCGACCTCCCTGCCACGGGGACGGCCCTTCGGCGACCGGAGTCGCCGGCTTCTCCCGAGGGGCCCCGCCCGCCGAGGCGCGGGCAGAGCCGGTGTTCCCCGTGTGTCGCTGCCCCGGGCCCGGCCGAGCGGGAGGGAGTCGTGGGGGAGGGCGGCGTGGTAAAGCTGAGGGCCCGTTCCTTCCCCCCTCCGCGTTTCTCNGCGAGCCGAGGGAAGGGCCCGTGCTGCGCTCCCCGCTCGCCGCACCGTGACCGCCTGAGCTTCCCCTTGAGCCGGAGGAATTTCTCGGGAGAAGTTTTAGGAGAGATGCAAGAAGGGCTCTCGCTCACTTACGTGGTCTCCATGCAATCTTAGGACAGCGTAATTGGCTACAGCAGATAGTTAAACTTTTCCCGTCTTTCCACCAACTTGCCCTAGCAAGGTACATCCAGTGTTTGCCTGCGGCTGAGTGATGCTGTAACAGGTAGTTTGTAAATATCTTTGGTCAGTAACAGTTTGGGTTGCTGGAAGAAAGAGGCTGACTTTTCAGAGAGCTAAACAGGTAGAGTACTTCTGAACTTTGTGGGCACCAGTGGACCTTACTCAGCTCCTGCTTTGCTACACTTACCTTCTGTAACAGACTGATGAAGGGTTTTGAGTAGTGGGGTTGGATGTAACCGTTATTTTCTAGTTGGACCCATACCTGTTGATACCTGTTGCTGTAGAGATTAAAAAAAACAACCAGATAATAGACCTTGAAAGAGCACACCTGATTTTGAAGTGATTGCAAGTGTGAATAAGAGATTATTGGGAGATTTTCAGCACAGAATGACTGTTATTTTAAAAAATATATATAGATGTTCATTTTCTGTTTTGTCAGCAGTAGAATTTTAACCTGAGGCTAAAAAAATCAAGCTAGATTTCTGATGTTCTTATACTTCATTGTCAGTAATAACATTTCTGTAACCAAAACAGCCTTGGGAATGTTTTCCCATCTGCTGCAACCTGTTTCAGAAGCTTCTGACTTGAAGATATCCAGAGGACAGATCTGGTTAATAATAAGTTGCCATTTTAATAAATGCCTTTTAGGGAAGCAACTGCTTAATACAGGATGTATGCTATAGTGCAGTTGCTTTCATCTTCTAAAAACTTACTGGTCTGATTCCATATAAGAACTCATAAGCCTGCTGGTGGTAGGTTTGGTGCGTTGGCTGCTTTTCTAGTTATCTTTGATGGGTTGAAAACTGCTCCTGTTTTTTGCATGTGATATGCTCAGTCAGCTTTGTGACTTTAAAATTTCCCTGATTGTGAGCAAGTTATTTTAAATTAAACAATATGTTGCTGGTCCTGTTTGGGGCAGTACAGTTAGGAAGCTGTAGCTGAAAACCCATGCTTCAGAAATGGAAGTAATGCCTACTTCCAAAAAAATCCTGTATGGAAGTGTAGAGTATCTTAGTTGGAGTGATTGAATCAATTTCAGGCATGAGAGCAACAGATCTGGAGCAAGAAACTTACTTGCCAGATGTACTTTTCCATTGAGCAGTGGGAAGTCTGTTTTAATTTGAGGGATCTCTCCCTCAAAGATTGTTTGAAGTGCAGTGAACAGCTACAGCCCCATGGCACCTAATTTTGCATTAATGTGTATGTCTGAAATAACATATGTCCTGATGCATTCAAGCAGTTTGCAGCCCAGGTAAGCATTAGGACTCAGGTTATGGAGAGGCTGGGTACTTAGCACAGTTTATAAAGGATGTCAGAATACATAGAACTTGTGTGTTGCGATGCCTAATTCCATCTTTGGGTCTTGTCTAAAGAGGTTATGCTGACCTCTACGTGGATTTTTAAAATATGGTTTTGTGCAGACAAGGTTCCTTAAAGGGAGGGCTACTCTGTTGTACGATGACTTCCTTTTCCCCTACTTATCTCTGTTGTAGCAAAGTGTTTTGTTAATTCTTGCAGAGGTAAGGCGTAGTTCTTGTGTAACTGACAGGACTTTGACTTCATACCCAATTTATGCAAAAATCTATACTTTTTTTTGTTTTTGTTCTGCAAGCCCTTTCCAGAGCTAGGATCTTGAACTTCCAGCCATACCTTCCTGCCAGTGTCTGAAGATTCACTGAAAATACTTTGGCTACTCAGGGACTGTCAGTCAAGAAGTTAGATACTCCAGAGCACATAGCTTTGGAGTAATAGAAGAGGTTGGAAAGAGGAGTGGGGTTGTGTCTGGGTTATAGCAGGAAATACTGAGAGTGCCTCCTAAGGCAAGGTTTTGCTTTCATGGTAGTGTGAGTTGATGGTGGAACTGCCCCTAAAACTACTGTATAGGAGATGCAGTTCTCCAACCACTGCTGTGGCAGAGACACAAAGCTGGTAGTTCACATGTTCCCTTTGCTGCTTCTTTCTCCTTTGCTTTTTTTCTTAAGCTGCTAAGGGGAAATATCAAGTAAATGATGTCTGAGTTGCTGACCAAGGGTTGACCAAGTTGAGTATCTACTTCTTAAGATGCTGCTTACATTTTGAGTAGCCAGGAGGTAAAAGGCACTCTAGATATTTTTTGAGAATCCCAGCCATTACCAGTTCAGTTTAAGCTTAGTCTTTTTTTAGATCTTCTGTCTTTTTACTTGCAGCTTTCTTGGAGTTCACCTGCTGGCTTAAGCCACGGAAAAGATGCTGCTCCCTCCTATATCCACCTAGGAAGAGAGAGGTCCAAATTCTAATTCTTGAAGCAACCCAAAACTATTCGTGTGACTTTATGCCCTTCAGGGCTGGGCTTCTGGTTTGTTCTTGAGGCTTTACTGTTTTGCATTGGCTGACAAATACACTGTAAGTAAATGAAGAGAGAGAGACGAGCTGATCTTTGTTTAGCTAAAACAGACGTCGTTCAGGCTGGTGGTTAGGACAGCTGCTCTGGGAGAAGGCGATCTGCTTTCATTTCCTGTTTCAAGGAACGTCTGACTTTACTCTGGGCTATAATGACCCGATCTGTCATAGTGAATGTGAAATTAAAAATGGGAGAATTTTGTAGAGACCTCTTTGGTAATTACTGAGGTAATTTTCTTGTAAGATTTGGAAGAGGGATGGAAGACCAGGAAAACTGGAGGTCTGTACTCATTACTATAGCACTCCAGAGCTAAAGAGGCTTAGTCCATTAACTCTCTCTTTGATGTAATTCTCTACATCTAATTCATTCTTGAGAGGAGGACATAACTTATTCTCTATTATGGCATGATAGTCTGTTTCAAACTGCAGTACAAAACTAATCCTTGTAGGACTGTAAGTCCACTGATAGCATAGGATGTAGTGTTTAAACTGGGAGGGAGAGTGGGCTGTGATGGGTGTGGATCAGGGAAGGGTTACCCAAAGGTGAGGAGTTGGAGTCCTGTCTGAGATTTCCAACTGAACAAAGGGATCGTGTGAGAAACTGCAGCAGCCCTGGGTGCTTTGGGAACAGTTGTTTTGTTTCAAACCTGTTTTGCAATTGTAACCGTGTTGTATTAAAACTGTTTCCATGTTTGTGGGCTCCAAGGGTTTCTGTGGGGTTTATCTGCATTATTAGTGTTTGAAATAATGTTATTTATGATGTTTTCCCTGTAGCACACGAATCAATACATTCCCAGTGCACAGTAGTAATTCTGGGTTAGGGAGTA
This sequence comes from Heliornis fulica, assembly GCA_013399135.1. NCBI lineage: Eukaryota > Metazoa > Chordata > Aves > Gruiformes > Heliornithidae > Heliornis > Heliornis fulica. The sequence goes on along the minus strand of VXBZ01005910.1, from coordinate 13,594 downwards.
TCCCTCCAGGAGCACAGTTGTTGGATTTGGGTGGTTTTGTTTGTTTTTACAGTTGTTTACTTAGCTGCTTTTGTTTGAGGAATTGGAATAAAACTGAGCATTTACTTCAAGCTGTGAAGGCTGTAATTATTTGCTGTCTGTCTGCAAGTATTGTTTATTAGCAGTGGTAATGTGCAAAATTGGAAGAATGCTCATTTGATGGTATTTATTGAAAACATATATATATATATATATAAAATAAAGTATATTTTCCAGTTTGTCTGCCTGGAATTACTTCTTTTCTTTCTTTTTCTTTAAGATCTTGAAAACTGTACCAGGTCCTTGAGAGAGAAAACTACATGACACTACACCATGAGCGACAGTAAATGTGATAGTCAGTTTTACAGTGTTCAAGTTGCAGATTCAACATTCACTGTACTAAAACGTTACCAGCAATTGAAGCCCATAGGATCAGGGGCACAGGGCATTGTTTGGTGAGTAACAAATACTCATTTGAATATGAAAAGCTATAAACATAAAACAAAATCTTAATGTATTTCCAATAGAGGTACCAGAATGTTGGATGCTGATGATAATTTCTGTCTCTTGCTACAGGCTTATGGGCTAAATAAATTCTAAACCACCTCTGCTTTCTGTATTTCACGTGCAAAACGCTTTACTCTGTTTTTAGGGAAAAGTTAATAGTTGGATAACTGCATAAATTAAAATGGTCAACAATTTTCCTTCTCATTAACCTCTTTATTTCTGTTTCTAGTTCTCACATTCCCTGTGTAGTTATGATATTGCAGTGTAAGATGGTGAGAGATTCTGGGTTTTACTCGTTTCTTCATCATGGCCCCCTTTCTTCCCCCTCTTTTATTCCCAATCACTCCTGTCCATTTCTAGGAGCCATCAATGCAGTGCCTTGCCATTAACTGGCAGGATGAGGCAAATCAGTGTCATTGTCACTCCATGGATTAACCAGAAAGGGATGCTGTGTGAGGGGTTGGGCTGGCCGGCTCTTCCTTGGTGTGTCACCTCAGCTATGTGTCCAGCCTCCACTGGCCCAGGACGTGAGAGTCGTTAGTCTGATCCTGAACCTTAGTCTCTTGTATGGCACCACACCGCTGGGCCAGATAAAGGTAAACACTTTCAAATACTTTTTAGACTGCAGCAATCCATTCTACAGGACTTAGTGCCAGCCCATGTTTTGTTGGGCAGAACACTTCTGGCAAAGCAGAAATGTTTATTGATGTGATTCAGTACACAGGGGAGCAAATGGATATGCTTAGGAACTCTCTAATATTAGTCTTATGCACAACACATGGTGGGCTGTTCATGCTTTAAATCTAGTCTGTGGTTTCTCTTCATCTATAAATTCTGCAGAATAAGTGTGGTGACTCATGTATTGTGAGCAACTGCTTATACAATGGCTCCCCATTCCTTTTCTGCCTTTTGATAGTTGAAGTTAGTTATATATGTAGGAAAAGAGTGCGTTTTTGTGAGAATATGACTTTATTTTAAAATTAGATACCATTATTGTCTTGTTAATAGGTGATGGGGAAAAAAAAGTTAAATGAGAACACTGTGGGTCAAGTGATGGGATAGGCATACTAGGTAGTTATTACTGTTTGGCTGAGATTTAGTACAGTGCTAATGTTTTTCCATCTCTAATCTTAGTTATGTTTCTTCTAGGTAGCATGTAGGAGTTTAGGACAGTTGTAAGTGTTCCTCCTTACATTAGAAGTAGTACATTTCTGAACTCTTATCTCTTAAACTAGATGTCTGCTGCTTACTGAAGTGAGGATAGCAGTAAGGTCGGTGTTTGGGGAAGAAGGAATGATCTGATTTATTGTTTTGAAAACATTTGATTTGTGGAACAGCAGAGTAAAGCATTGCATAAATTTGCATCTTCTTGTGAAACACAGGAAAACTGTCTAAGACAAAGAAGGTGTAAAAATCTTAATTTCTTCTAAAATTCCTCACTGGACACAAAAGAAAGACATAAAATACTAGGACGTAAAAAACCTCAGTATGAGTATTGTCCTGTTGTGTTTGGCTGGAGAAATTGTCAAGTCAGTGGCAAGATGTGATACTTTTTTAAATCATCCAGTTTTTAACATAAAAAATAAGGAAAAGTGTTTCTGGGGTTCTGTGTGTTGAATTGGTTTGGGTTTGGGTTTTGTTTTTTTTTTTTAGAAACTTTCAATATCATGTGGGTATTGCTTCTGCTTTGTTTTTATCTTTTGATACTAAAATTTAGGAGAAGTAGTAGTTTTAAAAATACATACTTGGGAAAAGTGATAAAGCTCTAGGAAGATGAAAAAGGAACTCAGTGGTTACGTAGAAGATATTTTTAGCTCACCGTTAACAGACTAAGGAGAGAATATGGAGGTACCTTTTGTATCTTGTATACAGAGTATACTTCTGTACATGACTTTCTGTACTTCTTTGTTCCTAAGTGTTAATATATTTAAGTCTTATAATCTATTTAGGACTAAATAACTACTTGCACAAAATTATTCTTTTGAAATAATTTTTGTCTTTGAATTCCTGCCATCTTTCCTTTCATTTCTTGTTCTTGATTTGCAAAGTTTTCTAGTGAATCTGAATCTTCTGTCCCAGTAAATTTCTTTTGTCCTGCAATGCAGTGAAACCACGATCTTATACCACAACTTTGAGTGTCTTGATAATTTTACTTACAGTTGTAATTGAAGGAACAGTCAGTGTAAGTTTGTTACTATTTGCAAACTCCTATTTGGAGAGTAGGGAAAGAGTGATATGGCAGACTAAAAGTCCACAGTAGTAGCATACTGCAGTTCAAAGTGAAGGTCTTTTGCCTATGGAAGTGTGATTTCCTACTGTAGTTTAGGCCATATTGTTAAATTTTTCTGTTAATGATTTAATAGTGTATGTGGCATTGCTGCTATTAATATTAAATGCTTGCTAATGATGCAAAACTATCACACATGCAGTGAAGGCCCTACTGGAATTCACTATGATCATACTGGAGTCCCTGCTGTATGGGGAGATAGACATTGAGATTCCTCCATGATATCAAATGCTCAACTAATTTATAGATCTTCTGTTAGTAGCCAAGGTGACAACTGGGTAGATGCTACTACCCAGCATCCACTATCCACTTCTTTCAAATCTATTCCTGACACATTTGCTGTGATGAAAAAGTATGTTTTGAATTCAGATGAGCAGGGGTGAAGAAAGAAATTTAACACTAATTATGTTTGTGATTTTTTTTGTTTGTTGGTTTTGTCCATATATGTAAAATTCTGTGATATCTGGAAGAGTGGTCTTGGTAGTAATAGAAATTATATTCTGTCCTTTTCTTGGTGAATTAAATTTTTGGCTAAGTTTGGGGTTGTTTTTAATTCTTCATCTTGTATTGTGCAGGTAGCAGACAGCTTTTTTTTTCTTCTTTTTTGAAATGCAAAGTAAGAGGTTCAAGTGGAGTTCTTACTGTTTGCTCAGGCTGAGCCTTGGCACATACCTGATATGTCAGAACACCAAGGGATGCCTCCCCTAAAGTTAGTCCTTTGACTACTGCTGGCCTGTGTCAATTGGAACAGCTAATTCATACAGATACTGTTGGTTATTAATTTTATGCTCATTTGCAGGTGTAGTTATTAACATAGACAAAATGTTTTACTTTACAAATAGCATCTTCTGGGTGAAGTGAATACTGAAGCATCACTCTTGTCATGTTTGGGAGGGGAAGAAACTCCAGTTGTCTGACCAGTTGCCTTCCTCCCATTTTGTGTTTTGTTTTGCACAGACATAAAGGCTTTAAATCTGAAAGTGATTGTGCCTTTGAATAACAGCTTCCATATTTTACAGAGTAAAGTTAAAATAAATGCTGCCAAGCCTTTAGTTCAGATGGCTCGTTGATTCATTTTTGGGTCACAGAATGTGGGACGTGTCATTTGGGACATGTTTCCAAAAAACCACAATGTTTCAAGGGTGATCCCTGGTTTGTGTGTGGTTCTTTCTGGCAGGGAAAGCAGTGACATTATGCTGGTAAACTTCATATAATTTGAATATTGTTATCACAGAGGAGCTGTGTTTTTTGTAAGAGTACTATAATATGATGGTCCTTTTAAGCCCATACTGTATATGTCTTAATGAAGTAGGGAAGGAGCTCACAAAGAGCTTAATTGTGATTGGAAAATACATCTGAATGAGAACTCTTTCCTACCCTATGAAAGCAACATTAAAAGGGAATAAACTGATGTGGGAATCCTTATTTACATCTGGAACTGTTTAAAGATTTGAACTCTCGAGTAGTTTGTGGTATGAATTCAGATTTATTTTGTCAAATAGCCTGTAATAATGAAGATTATTAGCTTTAGACTTGCAGCTACTAAAGCAGGCTTATGCCTGTACCTCAAACTGCAGGCTGAAGGAACAAAGACAAATGAATGAGATAAAAATTAATGCTCATGTTCACTTTTAAAATCCTGTTCGCTTTTAAACTCGTTTTGCTCCCTGCAGCCTGAGTTTTCCGTATTACTCAGTTGTGTGGATTCTCCACACCCCCTTCCACAAATGAGGAGATGAATAACTTGCTGCTAGGTGCTGAATTTTTTTTAATTGTAAGCTATCCACATATAGGAGGGTGATGATGCTTGCAGAACGGATGATGGAGACATGCTTTAGGAAAGCAAAATTTCTATTGAAATACTAAATGATAGTCAGTGAGTGTCTAAAAATATTCCAGATATACTGATTTTGCAACTGAAAGGCTTCTTGATTTCTAATATTTTTAGATCTTGCAATTTTGAATACGAGTCTTGAGTCAGCAGATTCAGTCTTTGAGTCAGCAGATTTCAGACAGAAGGAGAGCAGGGAGATTTCTGATGAGTGTCAATGGCTTCTGTTTAATCCACTTGTATTTATTAAAGGACATGTAGACTTTAAAGGATGTTTGTTTTCTACAAAAAAATTAGTTGAAGTTAGTATAAAGAGCTTAGTGGATCTGCTTTGTCTCAAGTCTTGATGGCTTTCCTCACTCCCATGTCCTTTTTGCCCACCTCCTTTTCCTCAGACAGACTCCAACTTAAGTTGTTTGTCTTTGAAAACTTCTAGTGCTGCGTTTGATACAGTCCTTGGCATCAATGTTGCTGTGAAGAAGCTGAGTCGCCCTTTTCAGAACCAAACCCACGCCAAAAGAGCTTACAGAGAGCTTGTTCTTTTAAAGTGTGTCAATCATAAAAATGTAAGTTTGGCTTTATTTGATTTTTTTTCCTCATAACTGTAAACTGTCCAGAAAGAATCAGGGTTTTCTGTCTCACTGTGTAACCAAAGTAATGGGAAAAATAGTGATAGACAGGAAAGATTTGCTATGGGTAATGCAGCTCTCCACAATGTGTGGTTCAGCTCTTGCAGGAGCTGTTGGGAGTGTGAGGTGCCAAGAGGAGGAGGGTTTTGCCACACTGTGGGAATAGGTTTCCCATCAGCGTTGGTTTTACAGAGCGTGACGTGCTGCATTTGCCCTTTTAAGTCGTACTGCAGCAGATCCTGCTTGGCACTGGGTTTATTTGTGGGTTTGGCTCTTGTAACTGCATTGTAGTAAAATCTTGAGAGCTTAGGCAAAATATGTATTAAAGACAGTGTTTAACTGGCAGGGTTTAGAGGGCTAAAGCACTAATACATTACTGGTAAACAGAAATTAAATGCTATGGGCAAGATGTACATTTTTTCAATCTTTGAGCCTTCTAAAATAAATCTTAATGTGAAGTCTTCAGTGTACAAGAATATAACACTGATATTATGTGATTGTGACTGTTGTGCTCCAGTGCTAACATGGACTAGAATCATTGATGATAATTGAAGTTGTGCTCTTGGATCTCAAACATTCTGCAGTCCATTAACCTTTTAGGTTTTCCTTTTAATTTTTTTTTTTCTTACAAAGTAAGCTTTTGTTGAAGTCCAGAAGTAGCAGATTAAAACCAAGGTGATTATTAAGGATGATAATGCTGTAATTTTAGCAGTTCTTTTAGAAATAGTGCATCACAATCTCTTAAATGGGATGGCATGGGGTACCTCTGTATGTGTGCTGTTGGACGATCGTGGTTAAAATTCCTTGCTCAACATGTGGTTTCAAATAAGAGATTATTATTTATGGGGAGAAATTATACATATTTCAGGCACTGGGGTGAGAGAGAGGTGTCACATAACTTGAGAAAGAAAAGAGTGGGTATGTCCTGGCTTAGTTCTTTGGCATACATGCTGCAGTTTTGAACTATTTCTGGATCAGTAGTTTTTCCATGCATATGGATTAAGGGAAGCCAAAATTGTGTATAATAACTGTGTGTTTGATTTCAAATAGTAACTACTGCAGTAGTGGATTTTTATGCAAATTATAGCTGAAGTTTCTTCTAATGTTTATTTTTATTTTATAGATAATTAGTTTATTAAATGTATTTACACCACAGAAGTCACTAGAAGAATTTCAGGATGTGTAAGTATCAGATTTTTGTTTTAATTTTCCTGAAAAATCCTAGACTAAGCCCTGGAGCTGTATTTCCCATTTCCTGTGGACTTCACACTTTGAAAAGAGAGTAACTAAAGGCTGGATTTAACCTTTGATTAGACTTTGTTACTAGATTTCTTTTAAGAAAGACCAAGACAGTTGTTTCCCTACGTGTATAAGTTTGGAGTGGGAAATTAAAAAAAAAGTTATTTACCTGTTATTCATGTGTCTGCTGCGCTTTGCTGATTGCACATGTCTGGTGTGAGTGTGCATCGACCTTGAGCTAAATGGGTCACCTCAGGATAATAACTTGGTCTCGATGACTCGGTGTCATTTAGGTTTTTTTGCCATAGCACTTGCAGCAGCACAGTAACATTTTTGGCTTTAATTAAGAACTGAATCTATTTTTTTTTTTTTATGCCAGCTATGTCAGTTGGTCTAGAAAGGATTCATGATGATGTAATTGGCGTGGTATTTCTAGGTTCCAGTGAATGCACTGTTGTGGTTTGTGAATGGGCTTCTTGAGTAAACAAGGGAGTGGATGTGTGGTTCAAGGGGGGTAAACAGATGATATTTCCACTTAAAAATTAATCATTCATTCTTATTTCTTCCTGAACACCTTAATTTTTTTAGTTTTTCTAAAAATAGTGAAAAGTATAATTTTTGATACATTGCAGTGTCTGCAATGTCTTCATCAATTTCGGTCTTCATTTTCATGCTGCATAAACTGAGCTATTATTCTGTTTTACTGTTCATAGAACTAGTGGAATTCTAATCTTTGGACTGTTGAACACTGTTAATTTTACATAGATCATTGGAATAGATAATTTAATTTTAACACTGGTCGTGCATGATTTTTTTTTCAATCCATACACTTTTTGACACATAAGCAAAGCAGTTAAACTTATTAAGCTTCTACCATGCTAAGCTTAAAACTGTTATGAAAAGTAACGAGTTTTCTTAATGCTTTCTTCCTTGTGCTTTAGATATTTGGTTATGGAGCTGATGGATGCAAATTTGTGCCAAGTTATTCATATGGAATTGGATCATGAGAGAATGTCTTATCTTCTTTACCAAATGCTATGTGGTATCAAACATCTCCACTCGGCTGGTATCATCCACAGAGTAGGTAGTATTAGATCATTAACAATATTTTTTATGAACATAGATGCCTTTATGAAATGGGGGAGAAGCAGGGAGTTGTAACTTTATAAGCTTATATTTCTTTAACTCATAAGAATATTATTAAACCTGAAGATGGTTTTTAGTTCAAAGATAAAGACTGTACTGTAAATAGATCTTAAATCAGGTTAGTTCTGTGGATTTGAGTAATGCTGAACCGATTAAAAGATAAAACATGAGTGTCTGAACCTTTTGAATTACTAAAACTTAAGTCTTTAAAATGTACTATTTCCCTCTTACATATCTCTATCCTTCGAGATAATCAAAAGCCGTCTGGACAACTGGCTGTAGGTGGCACTGCTTGAACCAGATGACCCCCAGATGTCCCTTATAGCCTTAACTGCTGCTGTGCAGCATTTAACTTCTTGCTGTGTATAAATAAGTGGGTACATCAGAGCAGGAATATGCAGTTTTTAGTCAATATATGCCACCAGTTCATACTGAGGAGGAGGAGGAATGTGTACTATTCTGCATTGATCCTTCCTTAACTGAAGTTATTTCTTTTTAGGATTTGAAACCCAGCAACATAGTAGTAAAATCGGATTGTACACTCAAAATTCTTGACTTTGGACTGGCAAGAACAGCATGTACTAACTTTATGATGACTCCATACGTAGTAACACGGTATTACAGAGCACCAGAGGTTATCCTTGGAATGGGATATAAAGAGAATGGTAAGTTGCTGGAGTAACAACTTAATTCTTTTTTTCTGAAGCGTATCTGCCTCAAAAAGTGACAGCTTTAGAGGGTGAGGGGAGGACTGTTTTCCTCTTGCCATGTCTGTTTTTAAAGGATGTTAATCATAATATTTGAAATAACAGAATTAGACTATAATATTTTTGGAGAATGTACTAGTTCTCTGCTCTGTGTGCCTATCTCCATTTAACATATGCTGCTCCCTCTCCCCTGCTATTACTGTTTTTTAATGTGTAGTCCTTTTATCTTGTTCCCATTTTTTTTTTATTCTGAAAAAACCCAACCCTGTTGAAACACATACTAGATGGTGATAAAAATATTTAACAATTATCAATCTATAAGTAATTGTAATACTCCCTTTTAGGAGTGTGATTTTTGTTCCTACACACCATCTTTTGACAGTCTATCTCCTTTTGCATCTCTGATTTACTTTCTTAAAATCTGTTTCAGATCCCTTTGTCTTATACTCTCTTAAATCTACACAGCACTCAAAGAGGCTGGGTGTTATGTTACTAAAAGCAGCATGAATATAATATGCTGAATGTTCAGCCAACAAAATGGCTGGCAAGGAAATTGCCCTTTACTAGCATTATTGGGTGTTTTATCTGCTGATTTTTACTAGCTGTGGAGTAATCTGCTTCCTCTGGATTTCTGGGCTAGTACATCCTTCTGCTGTGTCATGGAGGCTTGGGGGTACTTCTTGTATACATGTAACTTTGGCTGTGTAAAACAAGGGGCCGGTGGGGTCTTGCTTGGCCACTGATAGTGGGGAGGGGGAAAATAATGTGCAAGGTAGTGGGTTGTACAGCAAGCACTGATGTGGATCAGAACTTCAGTTCTGGATGGAACAGCAATTAATTACTTGAAGGACTGTAGGAATACAGTGTGAGCATACAAATAATTGTGGTATTTAAAAAACCCTCTTTAATCTTTTGTCCTTGTTGCACCTAACATATGATAGTGGATATCTGGTCTGTTGGGTGCATTATGGCAGAAATGGTCCTCCATAAAGTCCTGTTCCCAGGAAGAGATTGTATCCTTCTTCATGGTGGTTTCAGAAATGTAAATGCTAATTATATTTTGCAGAACACTAATGACTGAATTTAGCAGCAGTCACTTGGTATTGATATGGTTGAAAATTCGTGTTAGCAGTTTGGTTTTCCACATTGTTGTGTTTTATTGTAGATGCTAGATGTTTTTGTTTGTTTTTTTTCTCACTTTTGTTCATGATACTTCATAATTTGATCATTTCATTTTTACTTTCAGTTGATATCTGGTCAGTTGGGTGCATCATGGGAGAATTGGTGAAAGGTTGTGTGATATTCCAAGGCACTGATCGTATCCTTCCCTAGTCATCCTTGAAGCCCATTCCACTTGCAACAGAAAAACAGTCCTTTTGATCTGTATAAGTATAAAAAAGCATAAGCAATTTTTCAATATGTTTTATTAGACCTACTGAACTATCAGAAATTAGTGTCATTAACCAAATTGTTGAGCATTTTATTTTCAAGTAGACTATATTTAATGTAATTTGTACTGGTTGAATCCATACACTAAGACCTTCAGCTTTTATACCTTAAAGGGTAATGATAGGTTTAAAGAGCAAATAGCAAAAGTATATTTTCTTACTATTGTTCTTTGTAGATAAGTGTTATAAGCAAAAACCTACAAAGTTACTTATTATGCATGGATTTTGCCTACTATTTGTTTAAACAGTAGACTATAATTTTTTATTGTACAATTTTTTGAGTTTCAATCAGATATTTTATTTTTCTTACTGGCACTTGCTGGACTGCAATGCCCTAATTGCAAGCACACTGCATGAGAAACTATGTTTAAAATCTTATTTATTATAAAAAGAGGATTTTTTTTTTATTCTATAAAACCTTTATTTTGAGCTATTTCTGTAAGATTGCTATTCCTTCATTCCATTTTTGACCTGGATTTGTCTTGATAAAGTTCTGATTTCTTGTATAATAGTAATTGTAGGAAACTTTACTGTATTAAATCAAACAAATCCCTCAAATGTTTTCATGCCTTAGAGATTGGAAATCTCAGTAATACATCACTGGATCACAGACAGGACCTAAACACTCTATTAAGTGAACAAACGTGTTTAATAACATAAATGTCCTTTGAGGATTTTTTATATATTTTAAAAATATTTCCCTAAAAACAAAATTTGAAAAACACTTCGCTCATTATCAAATTCTAATCATAAAAATAATTGGAGTTAAACCAATTTAATCCTCTATAAATACTGTCTTAAAAAGTAATAGTGTTGTAGAACTAGACATTCAGAATTGATCAGTAGATAACTAGAATCCAGATAATGTAATTAAACTACAATTACCAATATGGCTGAAGGTCATATGAAGCTTTAGCTACTTGTTGTCCAAGATTTTGAAGAAACTATGCCCCTTTTGCTTGTCATTAAGGAGGAGTTGAGTGTACTGCTATAAGTACCAAGTACATGTTCAGAGAGACCTGTATATTTCAATTTTAATGCTAAATTTCATGGCACTAATATCCAGCAGATCATGCATTATTTACTAGTACAAATGATTAATTGTTAAATAAGTCTTTTTGTTTTTCACCTTTCTTCCTTTCTATACTTATTGTTTTACCTTTTGAAGCCTTCTGACCAACCTAACACAATTCTTCATGTATGTTATGTGTCTTTCACCTGCATGTTAGCATGGGCTGTTTTGATTTATTCATGATAAATTAAGGAAATTTTGTCCATACATGTTGAATATGCAAGTTGTGACTCTCTGGAGGTCTCTCAAACTCCACCAGTCTATGTTTCAAGAGGTCTCCTGCCTCAATATTTTATCAAAGCACGCAGTTATGCTTGCAGGGCCTTTTCCCACTTGCCAAGAGTTGCAATTCTCTTCAGTGTGAAATTCTGATAACTCTGGTGTTGAAACTGACTGACAACTGCTTCAGTCAGGTTGTTGTGGCCTTTACCTTCGGCTGCAGGATTGTTCTGAGTGGTTTTGGGGGGATGCTAGTGTGCATGGCCATGAAGCTTTCCATTTTCTGTGTGTTTTGCTTTTAATTAAGTGTTAAGGTGTCTTAGCATGTGGATATTTGAGCAGAGAACAGAGTTCAGAGTTCAGCATGTTTCCTAATAAGGTGTCCTTAACTGTCTTCCAGAAGACCTGCTCTTAGACTCCACAGTTTGTATTTTCCCATATGGTTGCTTGAAGCCATGCCTTGGACTGAGGTGCTTCATGCTGCCAGAGCGATGGATGCACTGAACACCTGCTCCAGGCTGGTGCTGTGGAGGATGAGCAGGGTTCATTTGTCTTCCAGTTACTGGGAGTTGCTCTTGCATGAGGAAAAAACAGGCAATGTAGGTAATTAGTAATGGAATAACGGAAAGCCTGGCAGCACCAGAGTGATTTTAATGCTCTTTCTGCCCAGGCAAGAGAAGGAAACTTGTTGCCCGAGTTATGCATGAAACATCAGAGATCATTCATGCTTTGTTGGGGAAAAAAAAAGAAATAATACTTCATTGTGATTGTAAAACAGAATCTGTTTTCAACTTCTCTTCTTCCAGAGTCCCATAATGTAGGCAGATGTACTTGGCACAGGCTAAAATTCTGGTTACATTTGACCCTGAGGTCACTGGAAGAGGAAGGGCATTTCTGTCTGCAAGTTGCAGTTAGTCACATAGTGCGCTCTGTGAGCTTTACCCTGACATTGAAGTTTTCTCTCTTGAGTTTCTGATAAATTAGCATATTTCAAGTTTGGGTTTGGGGTTTTTTTTTTTTGCTTCGAAGCCATCTGACTGAAAACTTTTCTGGGTTTTTTCCCTTAGTTTTTATTACTACAGTGGGACACGCCACTTTTTTTTTCCTGCCTTTCTCCTGTGCTCTGAGACCACAATGGACTGGCTGCTAATGTAATAGCTGACTAACCAGACTGCTGTTACTCAAAGGAAAAGCAGCATCTTGAATCTAGACTGGTGGAGAACTCAGAGAAATCAGTTTTCCAGCTAGGAACAAAATTTCCTGATGGATGTTAAAGTTTTCTTTGTGTGTGCTTTGTTTTAGCATGAGCGTTAACAATATTGATGCCTTGATTTTTATTTTCATGTGGGCTTTTTTCCATTGGAATACATTCAATAAGCAAATGTTTTCAATCTTTGTATCAAAAGTCTAATATATTAATGTGAAGCAATTACTATCCATATTTTTCTAGTTATCTCCTTGGCACACCAGTTGAAATAAAACAATTGTATTAATTATTTTTGAAATATTAATTTGAAGTGCAGCAGATTTGTTGTTTTGTTACAGGACCTGTCTATGAGAATGGATAGGTTGAAGTGGGAGGTTAAGTATTTAGATGGTTAGACTCTGCTGGAATTGCACTTTCTTTTTTATGAGGAACTGTAAAGTGTAAACCTTACTAAACATAAATACCAGGAATACTAAGGCAGTGTCTTCTTAGTGTGAAATGACCTTTGTTATCCCAACTAAGCTCATTCAGGGTGGATGCTGGTATCTCTTCACAAGTGTCACCATGTCTAGTGGCAATGCCTTCACTTAAACAGGGAGATGGGACGGTCCAGAATAAACATAAAGTCAACTTGGGGCATGTAAATGTAGTTCCTCTAAAATATTTAAATTCAGAATTTAAGAACAGAGTAGTCTTTGAGTGTTACTAAAGTTGCTAGGCTTAAACAAAGAGCCTGATAAAAAAATGACAGAAATCTGGATTCATTGTTCCAAAGTCCTTTAAACCTTTTCTGAAGTTGAGAAAACCCAACCATCCAAAGAACATGCCGCCCCCCCCCAAAAAAAAAACAACCCACCAAACCCTACAACACAAAGCCTCATTCACAAAGCCTCATTTCCTTAGGAGACAGGTACAAAATTCCCTACTTGGAATGGGATGTACTTGTGCTTTAGGTTCTTACATGTATTTTTCCCTGCCTTCAAGAAACTTTATTATAGAGGGCATTATGTGGTATTTCAGAAGATTGAACAGAGTGTTTTGGTTTTTTTTTTCTTCTGTCCTTAACAGTTGTTTTGCTATGGATACAATTGCAAAATAAAGTCTATTTTGGTATTTCTTTCAATACTA
>VXBZ01005909.1:63021-198958 GCA_013399135.1 Heliornis fulica | reverse complement strand
CAACTCAGCTCTTTTCCATCTGACAGAAGGGCCTCTGGGCAGCCAGAGATGAGTCAGACTCATGTGTGTTGTACAGGCGTCTCTGGAGAACCCCAGCTTTCCCCTTCATTTGTGTCACGCCGCTCCAGGGTTTGAAATGAGTCACGCAGCCCCTACAACCCACAAGCACCCTTTCCCCTCTCACTCTGTCTTTCCCAGTGTCTGAGATGTGGCTAGACTGGATCAGCGCAGCAGGGCTGGGTGGTGTCGTGCAGGACAGACACAGTTTCTGGGAAAGGGTGAAATTAGCATCCTCTGAATGTTGCCCCAAAAGTCCTGAGCTAATGCCAAGCTGTGAAGGAGCAGCAACTGAGGACACTCAAGTTGAAGCCACCTTGCTTGCATTCCTCAAGAAGACCTGCAGGCTCTGCTTGACAACCCAAGGATGTGCAGCTCCTGCATTGCTAAGCTTCAGGATTTGGTAAACCCGCTTAAACCTCTGCGCTGCTGAATGGTCCCCATTGGCTCTGGGAGATGTCTCAGCCTCTGACTAACACTTGCCCCAACTCCAACAGACAAAGAAAGCAGAAGGACAATGCTTTGAACTAGAGTATGGCCAAAATGCATTTTCACTGTATCCCACCACACAACAATCTGCTGGCTGCTGGCAAAAGAGAAACTGCCAGCAACAGCACCCTGGGTTGCTCTTTTTACACAAGACTTAGCTGTGGTTTGAAGCTGATGAGCAGTTTCCTATCCTCTAAAGACTATTTTAAGCTCCACAGAGAGCAGTTGTTGAGCAAGTCCTGCTAATACAGAAGAGCAGCAGCAAATCCATTTCACCTTCTTAGCTAATGGCTTTCTCTCCTGGAAAAGAGACTCCTTGAGAAAGAAACAAGCATTTCTGTCTCCTCCACCACCATGTGTGACCTGAGCATCCCTGTATTAGGCTGCTCCCCTTGGGAGGGCAAGGAGCACCTCCCTGGTGAACTGGCTTGTCCTCAAATACAGGATTACAGGCTGCAGGCTGTGCTAGAAGGGAGATTAGCTGGATGAGGAATTATTGCTCTCTGTACTTTGATACCTTCTGGGGAAAAATTAGAGATACTTAGCTGCTGTATTACATACTTTTTATGTAAATCTTGTCTTTGTCTTCTGCATACTGGTACATAATTTGCATCGGATTATCAACTTTGGGAGTATTGTTTTATTCTAAACAGAATTCCTGATGCTGAAAGGTGTTGGATTGACAGACCCAGTGAATAAAGTCATCTTTCTAACAAGGGGGGAGGAGAAGGACAAATTCCCACTGTGGGCTCTGCCTTTATTCCCCAGCTGGCCAGGGCCAGCAATGAGGATGCCAGCCCTTGGCCTCTTCTGAGCCTGCCAGTGGATGCAAAGCAGCCTTGTGAACTTTCTACAGAGGCAACCCAAGATCCTTCAAAAAGTAACCAGGATTCTGTTGGGTCAGATTCACATTTGTGCTGCACACACAAAGGGTTTCAGTACCTAGCTGGTTCTGGTTTCACACCCAAAGATCAGGAGAAAGTTTGCATGGTGGGATCTTCACACCCAAAATAAAAGACTTTTCCCTCCTGACCAAGAGGAAAGCAGGACTTTGCTCTCTCTGGCATATGCACAAATATTGCCAGCTGGATATAGCTTCATCTCCAGCAGTAGCAACACACTGGGTCCTTTTCCTGGTTATAGTAGGGTGTCTTGCAAAAAACTTTGCCTGGGGCCGAACTGTCTCATGACCAGTGGTGTCAACAGCTTGACTTCCTGGCTGGGAATTTGGCTCAGTAACACCAATTATAAGAAACTTTTTGGGAAGCCATGTGTAAAAATCAATGCTAACTGGAGACCATGGTCTTTTAGCTCTGCAACAGGTGGATCTTATTGGCCACTTCCTCTGTCTCTGGAAAGATACTTTTCTTTCATCTTGAGTAGGGGCGCCATACCGACCCTTGTTGGGGAATCACAGGGAATGATTCACGGTAGCTAAAGGGTGAGTTGGGGACTGAACTACCAACCTACCCTGCAACACAAGACTGCTTCAGGCAAGCCAGAGGATGAGGAGAAATGAATGCTAATCCCGATCCCTAGACTTCAGCAGTCACAGCACTAAACTATATGAACTTGTCCACTTGACTTTGGATGGATGACTGTTCTGGCTGTGTTTGTCCTGTCGATAAAGTATTCGGCCCCTGTAACAGCTGCTTCTGTAAGAGTGCCAGATTAAGACAAATAATGCAGACTTAGTGCTCTTTCCATGGATTGCATGGGCTGACCCTGCTGCAATATGCACACCCACAAATCTTCTCAGCTCATTACCTCATTGAACGCGGCTGCTCCTCTGTAAGGACAGGAGCTGGGTGATACCTCGGCAGAATTGGAACATGACACGCTAAGTCAGAGCTAGAAATAGCTGACTGAGAGCTCCAGACTTGGCCTGGCAGGGAGGCTGACCCTGACAGAAAAATACAGCCTCAAGAAGGACAAGAGGCAGCCATGCTAGACAGGACCCTTGGTGTTTTGGAGGACATGGCATAGCTTTCCTATCATTAAGACATCCTTTATTATTTCTGCACTTGTTCTTTGCTAATACACCCTTAGTATTTCAGCCAGTTCTGGGTTAAGAAGGCATGAGTATGCATTGTGTAAATAAAGGTTGTTGTTTTCCTTTGAAGTATGTGGGAAAGCTTTGAAAACCCAGCTGTAGCTGTTCCAAATAATCTCAACTTTCTGCTCTATTTCTCTGGTTAACCTTGCTGACTCAAAACAACAAAAAGCATAGCCTGAAGGGAATAGTGCTCACAGCTTTCTTAACTTTCCAATGGCATTTTACTGGAGATGTTTTCTTTTTGTTAAGATCTTTGAAGTCCATTCCCCTCTATCTGTGTGGATTCCTTTTGAGACTGAGTGGCTCTTACCAGCCTGCTTCCCCAGGCATGGGGTAGGAAGCATGACTGCCTTCCCCAGGTCATAACAAGAAGGAAGAGTCAGTGAGTGAGCTGCTGAGATGCCAACAGTAAACAAGTCAACAGAGAGGTGTATTTCATTTTCTTCCCAGTGAATGGTGGTAGTGACATCTTCCCACACCAGCATGTCCCAATTAGTGAGCCGAGACATCATCTATTAGGTGACCACTCTGCCCATCTAGTAAGACTCAGCAATTGTCTCTCTTTTACATTGCTTGGCATTCAGCTCAAGAGGTCCCTCTTGACTCAAACAAACTTTCTTCCCCCACCCATGTTGGCTTCCCCCAGCTCAAGCTGCTCTTACAAACTAACTGCCATGAGGAGGTGGTGACTGGAACTTCTCATCGAGGCATGCTCCTGCCAGGCTTTGCCAAGATACCTGCCTGGTTGAAGAGGGTGAGATCGATAGGTGGAAAGCAGGCACCCTTCCTGATTGCTCTCCTGGGCAAGAGTCCATCTCCTTCTTTTTCTGGGCCCAAAGGACAGCAGTTTTCTTACCAGTCCCAGACAGTTTTCTCAGGAGGGTTTTCTACGTGCTGGTCAGTGGCTTCTGGGACAACTGTCCCATGCCTGCAAGGCATAGGTATTGTTTCTGTTGAGGTGCAAATCCTGAACTTAAGGAATGTGATGGAGAAGGGCATTTGTCACACTATGAGGTGTGTACCACACCATGTAGCAGGATGAAAATGGGAAAGACATGCAGCCAGGAGATGTTGCTGCCAAGACTTTGTTGAAAATCAGGAAGAGAACAGGGTTCATCCAGACCAAGTGGGCAGAATTTAATATCACCAGCCCCTGCCTCTGTCTCATCTCTAAGGATAACTCTCTTTCTTCAGGGGAAAATGAAGAAAAAAACATGTTCTGCCTCCATAAACCCTAGCCCTTCCATCATAGACGTGAGTAAAGGGAAGGAGAAAGAACCGTATAAGCAGGGCCCTCAAACATAATTGAGGGACCAGGCTAATTTGGCTTGTCTTTATGACAGGCCAGAGCCGGGCACTAGACTTACCCACAACAGATAAAGATGAGTAACTACATAATGAGGTTAAAATATTCATTAAGCTAATTGCATGTTAATTAAGTAAAGGATGCTATTAGGGATCCATTGAGCTCCATCTGTGTGTGCAAACAGGAGTGAGAATAATCACACTGGAAAGCAGGAGAAGAGATGGTGACAGCTCTGGGGCTCCAGTGGAAGGGACAAGCAGTGGGGACAGCTCCAGGTCCCTGGGGGAGCTGGCAGTTGTGAGGAGGAGGGTGGTCTCTTCCGAAGAGAGGGAGCTGGTAATGAGAAACTCTAGGTGCTTTTGTCAGCAATCACGTTGAGAATGGGCGTATATTTTCTCCACACTCTGCTTCCATTTCCAGACTCATAAAACAGGAACTATAACTGTCTCCCAAGTGAGAAAATTTCACGAGAAAACTCAGAAAAGGGTCTAATCAAGCTTACCTTTGCTATTGCATCTGTTGATTTTATCAGAACTGCTTGCAAGGGCAGAGATCCATCAGCCCAGAAAGTGCCGCAGGCCTCAAGCCAACAGGCCATAAGGCACTGGAAAGGTCCCTTTCTGAAAAAGGCCTACAAGAAGGCTAAAAATAAGGAGGCAGAAATTACTCTTCCATTTAAACTTCCTCTGTCAGCACCATGGAGGACAGCTTCTAATAAATACTTCTTCAAGAAAAGGAGAAAAAAACTTTCATCTGACATAATTATGGCCAGTGCTCCATAAGGCAGAATAGGGAAAATGCCTACATATTTCATGTTAAAATTCATTAATAATGGAAGGCAAGGATTAAATTATATAACTGCCACCTTTAAGTTAAATAATATTTTCAGCGGAAGGCAAGGGAGATGGGACAACTCCATAACCAACACGTTTATTTCAGCTCATGAATAATTTAGGCAAATAATACAACAGCTTTTTAAAGGGGCAAAGATTCAGCAAGGAGGTTGGGTTAGAAAGGCCTTGCACGGCATTTGGAGATTTGAAGGACTGGGAGAATAATTCATATTCAGTCATTCATTTGATTAATTTGTCCTTTCTTTCAGGCCATTAATGGCCAGATTGTTCTTTTCGCAAATGCACTTATAGTTTGAAGTTACTGAAATAAATCTGGTCCACGGTTCCCCTTGAGTGGCCAGTTTCTGGCAAGGAGTCACTGCATAAAATGGAAACAGGTTTGGATGGGGAGGTCATGTCCCAGTAGGTTTCTAATCTCAGACTGGCCCCTCAAGTATTTTTTTTTTCTGTGAATCTAAATTTAACTTCTTCTCATTCTCTTGCAATAATTGCTTAAAATCTCTGCTTCCACAGGTAGACCTGCCAGCTTACCTTGCTCATCCTGTGTGGGTACAAATCAGAGGGCAAAACTGGGGCAAACATGAATGAAGCTGATTCAATAAAAATTTCAGAACATTAGTAAAGAAAAATTAGATTATTGCATTATCTTGTCCCCATTGAGGCTGGTATTGATCCAAACTACCCTTCTGATGAGTGGGAAGGAGAAGAACTGCTTAAGTCATTCATATTTCTGCAGTGAAACCTGACAGATGATGCTTTATCCAGGGGCTGATTATTGTCATAGGCAAAACAAAAAAAAAAAAATCCCAGTAGATTCTACTAAGTGCCCAAACATATGTGCTTGTCTCCACAGGCCCAGAGCCTCCCAGAAACACTCTGGCTCATGAAGGATGCTCAGGAGAACTGGCACAGCCTTTCTCCTCGGCTCCAAGATAAGCCAGCTGCAAAAGTTAAACAGATTTCTCTGTGCTGATGGAGCTGCTGGCAGAGCTTGGTGCAGGTCTTGGGATGCTGATCTCTGCGTAACAGCAGCACTCTGGCAATCAGGAGCCATCCCTGTGAAGCAGGAGGCCTTACTCCTGATAATTTTATGGGTCTTAGAGGCCTTTGCCTGATGATTTTTGTCTGGCTCTGCCTAATTCCAGGTAGATAAATGTCTGTATAGTGAAAACAGGAGCCGTGTTTGGCACCAAGGTGCCTGCAGAGCTAAGGATCTCAGTGGGAAGCCTTGGGCCACAGTTCAGCCTCCACCCCACATGCAGAGAAGGCTGTTATGCAGCAAAAGGGACAGACAGCAAAGGAAACACAAATGCACTTACTCTGCTTTGCTCTGCTGGTAGTAAGAACAAGTAAACATCACCTGTCTCCAAGGATGCTAATTAATTCAGCACCATATTCCCTTTATTAAAAGAAAAATTAGAAATAATAAAAACTTCTGAAAATATTTGCTGTAGGTTTGAGATGTAAGTGAAATTCAGGAGTTCGTGTATGTATGCCAAAGGGAGAAGGAGAAGAATGAACAAGAGCGGGGGTACGGGTGAGCAGGAAAGACTGTTATTTTACCTGAACTGCTTTATGGGCTAGATGACTTAATAAGTCTTTTCCATCTCTAATTTCTCTGCTTCACCTATCCCTAGTTTATCATTAAGGAATCACTTATGCAAATTCAATTAAGTATTTAACATCTTCCTTCCTGTAGCTCCCTGCTTCACTGATTCTTCATCCCATTTCAAATCTCAGCTGACTACATCTCTTACCTTTCTGGCTCCCGCTTCTTTCCCCTTAGACTATTAGTTCAGTAGCTGGGTGATTTAATCCACTGAAAAAAATGGGGTTTTCACTATTCCGCGAAGGAGAGACAAAATAAGGCTGTAGCATACTGGATTAGCAAAGATGGGTGCATGTTCATATAATGCAAGAACTTGGCGTGCTAGCCTGGCAGCAGTGGTGACCCCAGTCCAACGCTGCATTAAGTCAGGAATGAAAATGAGTTTTTCCCTTTCTACTGTTAGTGTTCACATGCTGGGTACAACATATGGGGCTGAGTTTAGCAGTGTGTATTTGTGAGCTTAGAGTGGGAAGGAGCAGGCGTGGGCCACAGGGGAGGAGAGACATGCGTGAGGAGTTCAGGGCTTGAATAGCAAAAGGGGAAAGGGTTGTGGGATGTGCAGCAGTGATGTGCAAGCGTTGCACAGTCTTGGCCCAGACTTACGGCTCTTCTGGGTTTTAAGAAGGAAATCTGAGCTGTTTAGCACCTTGGGGTTTATCCTCCTGTTCTTTCTGCCATTAGTTTTCTGGGTTTCTGCTCTCTCTGGCATATGCTACCCTCCCTTCCCACATACACGCTAATGCAATTGTATGTAAACTTGCTCAAGTTGAAAAGCAATGCTCTAGAAAGGCTCAGGAGCAAGTCCCAGCTAAGTGCATAATTATATAGTACTCGGAGTAATTTTCTTTCTCCTCTGAAAATGCACATTGGCTCTGATTTTCTTATCTACAGATTGTAAGCTCTTAATTAGCAGTAAATTACTCACACAAGTGACAAATTTTGTGCTTTCAAGTAAACAGCAAAATACCCACAGTTTACAAATTGCCTCTTGGTGCTGTAGACACCTGGCTTTTCCCACTCCCATCTATCCCTCTTTCAAGAGGCATAGGTGGATCAGAAAACATCTCTTCAAGGAACATGATGACATCAGTTGCTGAGTTCCTGCAGAAAGCTATAAAAGGCAACTGCTGAGTTGACACTGGCCAGTTCCTGAGGACGGTGTAGCTTGGCTGGGTCTGAGCAGGAGAGCATGGGGCAGAGGCACTGCTGAAGGTCTCCCTGCAGCCATGACCCCAGCCTGCTTACCCAGTGCCTCTGAGGACATCAACAAACCCTTGTGATGTAAGTACTGTAGAAGATGTATCCACCCCTCTGAAGTCCAAGGAGGTAATATACAGTGAATTGTGGTCTAGAGAGCTGCCACAGGGCACTGGAGGAAAGTGAACTTGCTGGACTGTTGTGGAGCAAGGGCCAGGATATCCACCAAGAATGGGACAAGCTTCTTAAAACCCAGTGTAGTCTTGGGCAGCACTGTATGATGAAGCAATACTGATACAGTTTGTTAATCACAGTTAAACACAAATTTAAATTGCACTGATTACAGGATGTCTCACTGAATGGATAGCCCAGACAGAGTAGGTGGACTTCAAGGCAAATGAGCCTATGATTTCCCAGTTTTAAGAGCAGTTAGTGGAGAAATGGCTCC
This sequence comes from Heliornis fulica, assembly GCA_013399135.1. NCBI lineage: Eukaryota > Metazoa > Chordata > Aves > Gruiformes > Heliornithidae > Heliornis > Heliornis fulica. Next base: position 190,942 of record VXBZ01005909.1, on the reverse strand, counting down.
TGGAAGAAGCCCCAGAAATGGGTGTGGCTGAATGGAAAATCATCTCCCTACTGTTAGAGGCTCAGAGAATGGCAACAGGCTCATTCGTCTGGTTAATGAGCAATATGTTTTCAGGGGTCTGATATGATGGTCGTCAGCATCTCTACATAGCAAGAGGGTGTCTCAGAAAAAATCACCACAGCAATTATCAGAGACATAGGACAACAAAAAAGAATTGACATCTGGGGCCAAAAGCTAGCTGTTTGGAAACGCATAAATACAAAAGAGGGATTATTGGAGGGTGCAAGGAGGAGGAGAGGAACAGAAGAAGTTGCTGGGTGGGGGAGGTTGGGCGGATCTAAAGCAACTTCCAAGAACGAGTGTGTGCAGTGGCAGGGTATGCCCTGCTCTCTGGGCTGGGACGCTGTCGTGGATGCTACAGCGACAATGTAGGCATAAGCAAAGGCAAAAATAATCATACCCTAGTTTCAGCTTCATTGGAAATTTGGGAGGTGGGGGGAACCTCATAATCTGTTCAGCAAACAGAAAAGAACAAAGAGGAAATGCATTTTAAAAGGAATTTGGGGGGAGGGGAAACAGGAGGAAAAAAAAGAGAGATTACATGAAAAAAATTGAAACCAGAGCTTGCAGTTGGACCTGGTATCGTAAGCCTTTCGCTATTACATATTAATATGTAGGGGATGTTTGCAGGGAAAAGATAGGATAAAACAATTAATCTAGAGCATCCATCCAAATAGAGGCAATTCTTTCCTATGTGTAGTATCATGTGAATACATTAGAAGCAGGGCTGATCACGCAAGCATTCAGTCACATTTTTAAAGGTGGACTGAAATTTTCTAAAGACTGTGTAAAGTCCTTGAATAATAGTATTTTGCACTCTGGTAGCAACTTCCTTCTGAAGGACTCAAAGGACTTTACAAAAATGAATTAATTAAGTCCCTCCAACCTACTGTGAGGGAGATAACTACCCTTACCTTATTATACAAAGGGGAGGAGGGGAACCAGCAACACAGAATAGTTAAGCAATTTGACAGAAGTCACACAGTCCATCTGATGGTCTGAATGAATTTAAGATTGAAGCTGTGAAGTTGCTTCAGAAGGTACACAGCCTGGCTGCTATCAGCTCTAAGGAGAATGAAGGGGTGGCAGATGTTGTGGCTGCCATCTGAAATAGGTGTTTGGGAAAGCAGAGTGGGGACTGTTGGTTACCTACGACGAAAACAAGACAGGAATGACAAAATATCTGAAAGTTGTAGGTATTAACGGAGACTCTGGAAGGGCATTTTCAAAACCAATCTATTAGCACTCTTTGAGCGTGTCAGCAAATATGGGACAAATGAAAACTGTCTGCCTGTTTTCACTTAGATTTTAAAAACATTCTTGACAAGACCCAAACAAGGAGGTAGCCAGTCAGGGACTCTGTTAATGAGAACATCATGCCGCAGAGAGCAGACTAGCTGGCTAAGCATCTGAAAAAATAAATTTAGCACCTAGTTTACCATTTCTAACATGGCAAAAATTAATAGTGTTGTGCATCTAGCTCCTAGAAAGATCTGTGGTGGTTTGTAGATTAATGGGCAATATGGCAAAGGCATTCAATAACGTGATGATATTTGCAAACAGTAAATACTCTTTGTCAAGCATAGGGAAAGACATAAGGAAGCAGCCACAGAAAAGTGAAAAGTTTCTTAGTAACAAGTGCACTTTGGAAGAATTCACTTGAAGTATCCAGATGAGTTCCCATGTTCAAAACAAGAAAGACTTTATGTCCTCCAAGGCTGCAGTCTACCTCCTTGTAGCACTGTGCTCCTCCATGGTCAAACAGTGCTCTCCATTTGCTGGGGTGAGCATATGGAATAGGGTGGAGTTTCTTATTAAAAGCGGTGTGAGAACAGTGTATAAGTACATTATGTCCAGAATGTTGTGTTTAGTTCTGTGCTCAAGGAAAATTATAGTAGAAATCAAAGGGGTCCCAAAATAGTCAACACAATTGTTTCAAGGCATAGCATGACTTCCATGTAGGAAGCAAATTAAATGGCAGGTGTTTTTATTTTAGAAATCATATGAATAAAATAGGCATTCAAAACAGTTGGAATAAATTATGTAGAAGAGCAAATTCAATGTTCCTATTTACCTTCTCTTTCACACTCCAGCACCAAAGGCACATCTCATTAAACTGAGAGATAGGGAAAGTAGTCCATCAAAGGGAATACTTTTCCTCAGGCATCCTCATTCACCTGTGGAAATCTCTGCTACAAGATATCTCTGCGGTGCAAGGTGTGGAAAGATTCAAATAAGGAGGAGATACTTGTGGATATTGAAGTTTTCCAGATTTACAATAGGGGAAGTTAAAATACAGGTGTTGCCTATTAAAGCTTCACACCACAACATGTAAGCCAAGCACTAATGAGGGTGCTAGAGCAGATGTTTCCTTAAGCAACAGTTATCCTTAACTGTCCAGCATGAGAACCCGTGAGTACCAGGAGATACAAAGGAAGCTTTGTATCTCCTGGTACTCACCAATATCAAAGTCAAAATACAAACAAATGGATAATTGGCCAGATCAGACTTGGCATTTCCTGTGTTCTTGAACCTTCTTCTCCTCTGATTCTTTCTATCCTCAGGGCCACCCTTCCTGTCATCTAAAGTGCATGGTGGTACCGGTGAGTCATTTAACATTTCTATCAGTGGTTTTTTTTGGCTCTTTTAAGCAATTGAACTTATTGTGACCAGCATCAGCTCACTGCCAAGTTTGACTTGACCTGGTCACAACTTTGCAAGCACTGTCAATGCCAGAGCGACAGCTGAAATGGAAATTTTAATGATGTTAATGAATAAAAGCTTACGCTGTGCTTCCTGCACCTGGGCAGCAAAAGTGCATTTATAATTACTTGCCAAACAAGCTTCCTGGCTGCATTCTATCTGCCCCAGGCAAGCAGTTAGCTGAGGTTCTGTCCTTTCACCAAGATTATTTTTGAGTGAATGCTTCTGCCAGTGAAAGGTGTGGGATTGACAGCTCTGAAGACTGAAGTCCTCTATTATGTGACAGAAGTGAAAAAATCTGTAACAACACTTTTTATTAGGTCACCTAGTTCATCCCTCTGTCAACACAGGATTGTTCTCTAGAATATATTCTTAAGTGATTGCTACCCTGCCCTCCCAGCCCCCACTGACACTGGTCCCTATTCTCCCATGGCTCTTAAATACAAATCCCTAAATCTTTTCCATTTTGCTACATAGCTCTGATCCTCACAGTCTCCTCCATAGTGACACCACAGAAAAAACACCTATGTGAGTGTGAATGTGCATCTTCCAGGCTTCCCGAATTCATCAGGAAAGTGGCAAAAAGAGAGTTTGGAATAATATTTGTCAGTTAACAATTTCTGTGCAGGCCAATGTTTTACCTCATAGACCTCTTCTGAAGGGAGATTTCTGATCAAACAAAGTTCTTTTCCATGCCCTAATACATGATTGGTAATGTTAGATGACCACCTCCTTTTTAACAAGAGACCTCCCTGAGATCTCATCAGGGCAACTTTGCCTTTGTTTGAAGAATGAGAGTTGAGGCACGGAGGGATTAAGTGACTTGTCCAATCTCCCAAATGGTTAATTGAGTCTAGATCCTTCCCTACTTTTTAGTCCAGTCTCTTGAAGCCCCTTTGGGGACTGGTTCCATAAAATTCAACTACCAGTAAATCTCTGCGCAACAAAACAGTGGTCCCATACCACTGCACTAAGACCAGTGGAGCCCTGGGCTCAAAGAGTTAATCCAAGGAACATAGAGACCTAATCAAATCCCACATGACAGAGATTTCTGGGCATTCCAATGCCCTCTTACCCCCTTCTCCCCCTGCAAATTGCCAGAGTGCTGGATTTATTACCCCAGTATTGTAACATGATGGCATTGCTTCCAGAATAGGCCTCTCCCTCGTGTCAATGTTAAATCAACAAACATGAAAACTGGAGCCTGCTTAACCTTGTGAGAAGAGCTCTGACAGCTGTTGCTATTTAGTACATGAATGGGAATGGGAGCAGAAACTACACTAGGGATGGGCAGTTTACAGAGATGCATTTTATCTCTTTTCTGATATCCTGTATTTACAAATCATCGCAACATCCAGCAGCGATTACCAGACACCCTTTTGTATCAGACTCCTTTCCTGCTACCAGTTCTTGTGGTAGAACAGACCTGGGCTAAACACCTTCCTCCAGGGAACGCTAAACCCCCTTGGTTTTGAAGGAGCATTAGACGACTATATAAAATGGCCAGGACTACTGTCCCAGACATGATCCAGTTTGATGAACAGTTGGGTTCCCGCCATTTAATTCTAAACATTGGCTTTACAGTAGACCTTAGCTGGCTAGTCTCTTACAGTAGCCAGGTGTGCTCAGAAGGGGAATTACAACTGAGTTACTCATTGCTGTGATAGTGCACATGGATGGATCCTAGAGTGTGTGCTGGAAAACGTGGGGCATCTTCTTCTCTCACACTAGAGAGCATACGTCCATCACGTAGTGCAGCTCATGCAGAAATTTCCAGGCTTGCACGCCATGCCTTAGCAATGGTTTTGAAGGCACAGCAGTTGCACTGTGTGGTACTGGCTCCAGGGAGTTAGTCCTGCTGGGAGCACTCTGCTGGATTCACTATGCCACTTCCATGACCTGAGCTAATGTCTCCATGCAGCACCCTGCTGTCAGGCTCCCTCGGTGCTCCAACACAGCAGTACACTGTGGACATGCCCTCAGGTCACTTGCCAAAGTCATTGCGTTCCTCCCAGCTCACGCCATGGCAACTATGCAGCATTCAGCTGCGTTTATTGAAAAAGAGGAGGATTACAAGAAGATGCTGCTGATAGTTTCTAGGAGCCTGAGCAGGAGAAGGGCTGGTTCAAGGAAGTCAGAGCATGAGCAGAACTGAGAAAGTTGGAGATGGTCTCTGTGGATTTCACTGTGATTTCACTGTGCAGGAGAAAAGTAAGTACACGGGCCAGATTCAGTGAATAGAGGCTAGGAGAACGGCACCTTTGCTGAGAAAGAATCAGCAAGGCACTTAAAAGAAGGTGAGAACCTGGGATGTAAACACTGGCTGTGTTAGATGCCTGGACCAAGTCTGGCCACCTGGCCTCCTTCTGTCTGATATCGTTACTTTGCGCTCAGCAGAACAAGGTCTGGCCAGAAATGCAAAGACACCCGGAGCCTGCCTGTTCCTGGAAGAGAGACACCTGGCCCCCAGCCACCCTCATGCACCACAGAGCAGCCAAGGACAGGAGCTGTGAGAACCCTGGGGCCTCATCCACTCTGTGCCCACAGCACTCCTCAAGGATCACATGATCTCATGTGGCACAATTCATGACCTCTCTAAGTGAACAATTTCCAACAGACTAACACAAGTGATTCATTCTGTCTGATGGTCTTTCACATGTAAATATTTTATATTCCTATTGAATATTTTTGGATGATTATGAATTCTTGATATGATGAGGACCTTGCTTTGTATGAGATGCAGGCAGCAGCAAGGACTCAGCAAGGAGGAAAAGCATTCAAGAATAAAAAATAAGATATCATTGCAAACTACAAATTAGAAAGAGCTGAGATAAAAACACAGGCACATATCACTCTTCCTGCTCTGTCTGAACACTTTCAGAAACTGTCAGGAGCTCACTTAAGGAGCTTTGCACATGGATAGATGTGCAGTTGGCTGCCTCTCCTTCCCTTTGTTTCTCCCTCTCTCTCTCTCTTCCTCTGATTTAGTTTTGGTTTCTTTATTCCTGTTGAAAGACGCACTACCAACAGCTCAAGGCATCCAAGACTGAAGCCACTCCAGAGTTTCTGCTCTATCCAGTTTGATTCCATTCATCTAGTGCACCCAAAACCCCAAACTGGGTCTTTGAATCCACACAGTGAGTCTAGACTGATTGTCTAGAGAACTTTTAAAGAATGTGAAAATACCTGGAAATGACAATGAATATTTTTATACCCCTGGCATTGATAGCAAACCACAAGATTCATTAATGAGTACTGAAATGTCTCAGAACCGAGAGGAGGGACCTTTGCTAGACTGCAATGACCTCTAGGTCTCAATAATCCAGTCACTCAGAAGGACTTACACACATGTGGAAGTGAAGGGGTGAAAAGTTATGAATCTCAGTGAAGTTAGGACAGAGTTTGTTGATTGGGACTGAAATAACTAAAGGTATGAAGTAGAATTAATGTTGTTTGTCCCTACGTATCCATACATAAGCCTGGCTTCTCTTATAACAGTCCTTCCCATGAGCTAAGAAAAGAAGTTGTATTGCCTGTTGCCTTTACATTGCTGTGACTGGCAATGCAACGTCAATGCAATGTCAACTTCAAGCTGGCTGAGGTCTTCACCTGCTAGATCAGAGCTAAAAGCATGTGGGCTTAAGCCCACCCAAAGGTTGTTGGTATACTTAGCAAGACTGAGAATAGTACTATTTCCAAAGTTGTCCCTTGTCCACGGTCCTGGAAATTGCATCTCCATGGAAATCCCATGAGAGAGAGCTACACTGCTGTCTGCAGAAGAACCATTTCTCAGAAGCCTCTAAGGAATAGCAAAGATACCTTTGCCTTATTTATGTGGTGACAGAGATAAGACAGAGTTGTTTTTGCAAGAGTGGAAGCTAATTTGGACAACCCTAAACTAAGAATTCAACACAGAAAATGCTTAGCTGTCCCACCTTCCTGACCAGTCCACCTCTGCTCATGCATCTGTAAGTGGCTGCCCACCAGAACAGCCCCACCATGGCTGTCTGCTTACCATGTTGCCTGCAAAGACAAATCATCCCACCATGCATGAGGGAAATGTGGCTGACCAGCACAGCCAGGAGAGTTTTCAGCTGAACAAACCCAGATAAGGATTGCACAAAGGACCCTGGTTATCCGGTCCTTGGCATCAGAGTCCCACACTGAACATTAGGATTTCCACACGTCCCCAGGGTGCAGTATGATGACTTTGCTTGAAGTGCAATCTAAGATTGATGAATTCACAGGTTTTAAATCAACTGCAAGCATCCGGGCTGGCCCCTTGATGGAGGCTATTAACTTAATGAAACTGAAAGGCTGTGAAGTCAGATAACAGACATTAGAGTCTTTATTTACCTAGAGATTTAAGAAGACCTTTCTGAGGTAACACAGGACTCCTTTTTCTGAGAAGTGTAAGCTACCACCTAACAGCACTTCCCAGGCACATGTACACACACACTTACCCACACTTGGGCTGCCAGGAAGGCACCATGTGCTGACAAGTGCTTGCTCCCTCTCATCTTGGATGACAAGTGGTGTGTTGTGACTGAAGAAGAAAGGCTTCTTTCAAAAGTAACAGGTTCTGCTCCAGAGGCTGTCCAATACCAAAGGAAGGGCACCCAGGGAGCATCAGGGTCCCACATAACCAGCCCCCACAAAAATGAAGCAGGTGATTAATGGATTAAAGTCACTCATCCAGTCAGCATCAGGGCCCAGGGCAGAGGCCAGCTGTCTCGACCACTGTCTGGCCATGCCAGGCACCATGCACCGCGGCTTTCCATCACACACTTCAAAAGGACAAGGCAGAACAGCTCTCCAGCTGAGAGAGCGGAGATTTAGTAGCCACTGGGTTCCCCCTGCTCCCCACCTCATGGTTAATGCATATGGTGTAGCATGTGCGTGCTCATTCTGTGCACAAATGTTGCCCGTTTCAGCTGCTATCTGAAGGAGTCTCTCTGATAAGCTCAAACCTTATGTTTTCTGCCTTTCCCCAGCTTCCACACACAGCTACAGTGACAGGGTCCACGGTTTGAATGCTCGGGTGGCTGCACAGGAGGCTGGAGAGGCTCAGCCATCTGGCTCACTGCTTTTGGGAGGCAGTGGGGAGCAGCAGAGCAAGTGCCCAGCATGTACAGCAATCCCAAGGCCCCTGCTCACACAGAAGTAGTGCTTCAGCCTGCCCTGTGTGGCATCCCAGCATCACTGGGAGCACTGGGAAAGAGCAAGGAGGACCAGACTAGAGGATGGATGGCAAACAGATCTAGTGAGATCCCCCCACCCTTTGCCTGCTCACAAGTCAGCTCAAGGAGGAGAGGGGGTCATTTGGAAAAAACCAACAGCTTCAGGCTCCTGCTTTCACTACAGCCACGGTGCTGAAATCCCACCAGACTTCAGGAGCTACACAGATTTACAGTGAGAGCTGTTTGGGCCACGGAGCAGTGTCCTGTAAGGCAGTAAGGGTGTTCTGCTGCTGAGGTAAATTGGAAGAACAACCCTAAGCGAACCACTGGTGGTGGAATTTGGTTGTTGTTATGCCTCCTTTATTCGAAGATATTCCCTTGCTCACTCAGTGAGGTACAACAGGGCAAATTCGTTATAGGTCACTCCTGTCCTGGAAACCCCACTACAGGGCCCAGCGTACCTAGCTCAAATGTACTTGGACTCCTCCCAGCACCAGACAGAAGGACTTAGAAGCATGTGATAGAGGATTTAAGTGTCAAAATAACTAAGGAGTATTAGGGAATTTATCTCAGCTAAATGACATATGTTTCAATTTGCATGAGGCTGAGGACTATTCCATTTAAGCTCTTATGCAGATGATTTTTGCTCCTGTTCACCTAGATATAACTGTCTTTTCAGAAAAAGTGGAGGGGTCACTTTCTGAAACAGTCTACTCAATTCTCTTCAGAGAAAAAAAAAAAAAGAAAAAAGGAGCAGTTCAAGTTTACCTTTTAAACCCTTTCCAGTTCCCAGTTTTCTTCTTTTAGTGATGTAACACCTCTTCGGATTTTCCTGTGGGCTGAATGCATTAGTTAGTCTGTAGCAAAAGGGCTACATTTAAATTCCAGAATAATCTTCCATCTGCAGGAAGTTGAAATCAAATATTATATCCAAGTTCTTGTTTATGGGCACAGTGGAAATACGCACATACGTCTATATATCTATATCTATATCTATATCTATATCTATATCTATATCTATATCTATATCTATATCTATGTAAACACACACACACATATATATATAAAGCCAAGAACTTGTTGTTCATATGATCAAAATTTTAACAATGTAATCCAAGAATAATGCTCCAGATTTGACTCTAACACGAAAAGGAAACATACTTTTCTGCAGAAAAAATTCCCTTGATAATAGAAATGATGGATTTGAAATGTCTTGGTTTGCACCCCTTTTCCTGGTGTTATTTTCACTCTTCCACAGCTCTTCTGTGTCTTGGCGATGGTGGTTTCTCTCTGATGGGAAGGGCTGGGAGTTGTCATCATGTGTCATCAGCATCTGGAGTCCCTGACCAGGAAGAATATGATGATAATGTTTTATTCTTCCTCACTCAGGGCCCTGTTGAGGTCTTTTTGTACATGTCTGATTTTACACCTTGCTATTTCTCTAGTGGTCTGCAACTCCACATTACATCAAAATGTATTACATATGTTGCATTTTATATATGCAAGATACTTGTTCTCTTTGTGGCCCAGAATGACAGAATCACAGAATGGTGTGGGTTGGAAGGGACCCCAAGCATCACCAAGTTCCACCCTCCCTGACACAAGCAGGACCACCAACCTCCTGGCCTGGATCTAGACAAGGTTGCCCAGAGCACCATCCAACCTGTCTTTGAACAGCTCCAGTGATGGGGCATCCACCACCTCTCTGGGCAACCTGTTCCAGCACCTCACCACTCTTCCGGTGAAGAACACCCCCCTGATGTCCAATCTAAACCTTCCCCTCTCTAATTTCAATCCATTCTCCCTTGTCCTACCACTATCTACCCTTGTAAACATCCAATTCCCTTCCTGTCTATATGCTTCCTTTAAGTACTGGAAGTCTGCAATGAGCTCCCCCCGCAGCCAGGGGGGAGCCAGCCCCCTATCATCTTTGCGGCCTCCTCTGAACCCTCTCCAACAGCTCCACCTAACTGCTTTTGTCCAGCTCCAAGACATCTGTCCAGCTGCACTTCTTTAACTGGCTGCTGCTGAGTTCTCTGCAGCAGTGTGGCTTCACCAGCGCCAGCATGCGCCCCATATTTTGCCATCCCACACCCATCCTCTTTTTAACATCATCCCTTGCCAAGGCCTATTGTCAAACCAGACTTAACATTTCTCTGTGCTACATCATGGTGTTAGGGTCAGAAATACAGTTACACCATGGAAAGATAAACAAAAGCAAAACAAACTGACCATAGCTACCTGGCCAGTTAGCAAAGCTGTTGTTACACCCAAACCAAGTAAAACTGATCTGCAGGCAGGTCTAGAAAAGCTCAGGCAGACCAGGCCTGACAAACCTCAACCTCGAGGCCTCACGGGCCCAGTCCAAGGTCTGTGACCTGTTGCGAGCAACAGCAATAGCAATATCACACCACAGGGCTACAGAATTGCCCAAGCTCTTTCTGGAACTTTTGACAATAAGTAACTGGACTTTCAATCAGAAATTCAGAGCTTCACGCCTATGAAGTCCACCTGCTGCACAATCCCACTGGTGCTGTCTGGGTGTTTTTGCCCTAGTATTGTTCTTTGCTGTCGCAAAAATCTTCAAGACCAACCACCAAGACAGGGACCTTTTTCTTTTAAATCCCTGTGGCTTTCATTCCTCCTACCCACTGTCTGCTACCTCTAATTAAAGTGCAAAGGGTCTTTGCACTTTAATTAGAGGTAGCAGACACAACTTCCTATCATGACGATAGGGAAGTTGTATCCAGACTGCAAAATTTGTTTCCTAGACCTGTCACCAAGTTACCGATTGACATCAGGCAAAACCACGGTCTGTGCCCTTTGTTTTTCCCTTTGTAAAGAAAGAAGGATGTAGTTTATATATCTGCAGAACTTTTGGATCAAGTACAGATAATGCATTGACCCAGATTTGCAGATGTGCTCTGACAACTCAGACCGTGAAGGAAGTGGCCAAACCAGAGTAATTCTCTGATTAGTTTTTCACTGATAGAGGCCCTGGAGTGGAGAAGAGAAATCCTGGGGGTCACCAAATTGCAAGTGTAGTTAATCCTCGAGGGATTATCACCCTGTAGAGTGTAGTAGAAGCATAATGATTCCCTACTTTTCCCATATTCCTCACATTCACAGTGCCAGGGGATGGTCTGGGTACAATGACCTTATCCACAGGACCTGTGACAGCTGAATAGAGGCAACTCCTCAGCAGTCAGGTACCCATCCCCTCTGGCAGGATAACAGGATGGAGAGGTCTGATACCCTTGCAGAGAAGAAGTAATAACAGCAATAAGAGGAGCTGTCTCTCTTGCAGCCTGCCTCCCAGAGAGAGAATTTCTTGCTGAGGCTCTCATCCTAATTCACTGCTTCATGCCTCCCGGGCTGCAACTACAGAAGCACGACATTGTGCTCAGAAACATTTCTAGTGCACAGCTGCCGGCTCCATTATTAGAAGATTGTACATTATCCACTGGTGAGTGACTTGCGTGTTAAAAGTCACCCACAGGGCCCTGTCCCCTCTGCACACAGGGTGGTGCAGCCTCTGGTTACTAAGATCTGGCACTTTGTTTCAAGCTGCTGCAGACCACATTTCTGCTCCATCATTGCATCATACTGACCACCATGATCTAACCATAATGCTGCATATTGGAGGGCTACCTCTGCTCACAGTTGTTACTCATTCTCACACACATGTTCTGCAGCAAAACAAAAAAAAATTATAGAATGCTTTGGTTTGGAGGAGACCTCAAAGATCATCTAGTTCCCACCCCTTGTCATGGGCAGGGACACCCTCCACTAGACCAGGTTGCTCAAAGCTCCATCCAACCTGGCCTTGAACACTGCCACAGAGGGGACATCTACAGCTTCTCTGCTCAACTTGTTCTAGTGCCTTACCACTCACGCAGGGAAGCATTTCTTCCTAATAACTAATCTAAACCTACCCTCCTACAGCTTAAGGCCATAACCCCTTGTCCAATCACTGCTCTTGATGATAAAGAGTCCCTCTTCATCATTCCTGTAGGCCCTTCAGGTACTGGAAGGCTGCAATAAATTCCCCCCAGAGCCTTCTCCAAGCTGAACACCATTTCTCAGCCTGTCTTCACAGGGGAGGTGCTCCAGCCCCCTGATCATCTTTGTGGCCTCCTCTGGAGTTGCTCCAACAGCTCCATGTCAGCTTTGCGAACCCTAGAGCTGTACGCAATACTCCAGGTGGGGTCTCATGAAAGTAGACTAGAGAGGCAGAATCCCCTCCCTTGACCTGCTGGTCACACTGGTTTTGATCCAGCTCAGGACGAGGTTGGCTTTGTGGGCTGCAGGTGGACATTGCAGAGTCATGTGGAGTTTTTCATCAACCAACAACCCCAAGTCCTTCTCCTCAGGGCTGCTCTCAATCCCTTCTCTGTCCAGACTCTAGTTGTGCTTGGGATTGTGCTGAGCCATGTGCAGGACTTTACAGTTGGCCTTGCTAAACTTCCTGTGGTTTGCATGGGCCTACATCTCATGCCTCTCAAGGTCCCTCTGGATGGCATTCCTTCCCTCCAGCATGTCAACCGAAATACTGTAATACAAGTAACTCCATCTCCTACATCCTACACTTCAACATTAGGCATAGCTAGGGACCATAGTAGTCCCATATTATCCTGGTTTTGGACACATATCCTAAGTCAGGATTGTGTTTTGCCTTCTCAGCACAGCTGACTACAGGTATCTCAGTAAATCCCAGAAAAAAAACCAAAACAGCAAAGTGATAGCCATTCCTTCCCCTATTTCCTGCCAGTGGTTTTAGTCCCCTTTGGTTGTTGCCAGAGAAATAGCAGTGTGACTGATCGCCACATTTCTTCTTTGGCAACTGCCCCCCCAAAGGCAGCACCCATCCTCCCTCTTTTCCTTTCTGGCCTGGGAGATTGCTCCTTCCTGCACCCCCAAAATGGGTTTTCACCCTGCTTGGCAGAAGCAGCTGGTTCCCTGTGTGGCCCCACCTATCCGAAGGGGTATCGACACTGGGTGAGGGAATGGGACCCCCTTACCTTGAAGGCACTCTTGGGAACTGAAGGGGAACTCCAGAAGATAACCAAACCAAACCCACTAAAATTTGTGAGCACAATAATTGTTAAATCTACTGTGAACCACTCCAACCCACTCCTCCTTTCCCCATTCTGCCTGGCTGCATGTCCTAGGGGCACAAATGCAGCTTGAAATGGTGCATTTTTTTTGTGCAGCAGCCCCAAACTGAGATCAGCTGGAGTTGCCCGAGTACATACCACATCTGTAGGGGCGATAGCCTAGCACACGAGCAGCTAGCCCTCTTGGGATTACCTCCAGCTACTACAGAGAGTCAAAAACTCTGCCAGCTGCCCTGATACCTTGGGCAAATCCAGTATTTACTTTGTAATACCTGAGGTGGATTTCTGGAGGTGTTACTTCTGTTTTGCCCAAGAACAAACCCAGGAAGTTAGCTACAAGCTCTGAAGAGGACCATCTTCTCCCCACTGAGAAGGAAAAGTCTGTGTTGCCTGCTGCTCAGGCAGGGGGGGTGACAGCCACACAGGGACTGCGCAGCCACTTCGCCCTCAGAGAGCAGGGGAAGCACCCCCTCTGCCCTTCCCAACCTTCTAGGTATTGGAGCCATCCACATCCCTGCCCCAACACTGCTGTCCCACTGTCTCCACCCCTGGAGGGGAAGTGGATGGTGCTGCTCCAGCCACAGCCCTGCCCCATGTGCTTAGTCTTTTCAGTCCATCATAGCCGGATTAATCCTCCCGTGCAGCAGGACAAGCTGATTAGTTAAAGAACTTGTTTCATCCCTCTCTAGGGCTTTATTTTCCATCTGGCATTTCCCCCTTTATTACCACAGTAAGCCTCTGCCTCTCCAGCTCTTTCCACGCTTACTATGCACTGCCCCCATCATTTCCCCTGCCACCAGCCTTTCCCAGCCAGGGTGATCCTTTCACTTACTCCCTTCTCTTTCCCCTTCTGTTCCTCTACCCCCAGGGTCACACTGGCCTCATGCACAGGACTATGCTTGAAGACCCTGGTGCATACATAGGCAGTTGGAGGCAACCTATCATCTTGGGGTCTTTCTTCAACATACTGGGTAGCCTTGGGTCAGGAGTCAAGGAGAAAGATGTACCCAGCAGCCCTCCTCAGACTTTTGCAGGCCTAGCACCACCACCCCCTCAGCTTCCTTCCCCATCTCAGCAGTTTGAACATGGCTTTATTTCTCCTTCGTGGCTCCATCTAGGTTGATGGTTACCTGATCCATACTGTTGCTCCCTGCCATCTCCTCCTCTCTCTGGTGTTGTCCTTCCAAGTGCCTTGGCATGCCATTCTCCATCTCTGAGAGATACAGATGAACCCTCCAAATGGTGGGCAAGTAAAATGCATTTTTAGGGAAAAAAAACCCAAAAGGGCCTATAATTATGCTACCCCAGTGGCTGCCAGCAATGCTTTGATTGTACATTGTGACCTTTTTTGCCATGCTCCATCTGTTTGTTTTTATAGTCTGAGCATTTGCAGATGCAGAAGGACAGTGTCCTCTTATTTGTATCTGCAGGCTCCCCTGTGCAACCTGCCCCAGTCCTGAACAGGCCTTTGCTCTACAAGAGAGATAAGTAAGAATAACAATGAAGAGCGGGAGCAGCAGCCAGCAGCACAGCCCTACTTTTAGAGCAGAACAAGACAATTAAGGAAAGGATTTTCAAATAATCCAAATGAAGAATACAAGGGAATAAATATTTAATGCTCAGTCATGCAGCTTCATCCTCTCTAATAATCCCTAATGTTTCTACAGTGTCTTTCAGAAGGGAGCAGTGCATAAAGGGAAGATGCGAAATGTGGCTCCAACAGGCAAAGATCCCCTCTCTTACCCCGGTGGGATGGAGAGTGTAGAGTTACACCTAAGACACAAGGGAGTCCTTTCAGTGGGCAGCCATAGCCATAACCCCCTGGAGCCCTGATGGCAGGATATATTCTGTTTAAGCAGTAGCTATGGCTGTAGTTCCTATTCTTACTCCCCTTGGCTCCACAGGCAGAGATTACAGATTTGTAATAGAGTAATACTCTGTTTAAAATTAAATAAAATCAATTTCCACTTTTTTGCTACACAGTCCACGTTCCTTTCTGTCTAGGAATTCGTCATGTGTAGAGAAGGTGCTCTGACCATAGCTCTCCTGCAGAAACTCTGTATCCCCCAGACAATTTCTCTACTCCCCTCTTCCCCAGGCACTTCCAGGTGCAGGGGTCCACTCCAGAATTCCCAGCACAGACCAGTACCAATACAATGAATGCCGGTGACCAGGCTGGGTCAAAGGGAATTGAGGACAATGGGAAAGGACAGACAGGATTGGTCTGTGTGGGCATGGTGGAGAGTGTAGCAGCACCCATGTGTGCGTGTGGGAGTGTTTTGTCTATGTGTAGAGGAAGAGAAAGATTTCCACATTCTGGGTTTAAAACCTTTTTTTCCCTGGATTAATTATCAATTGTGATTATAAGCCAAAATTTATGAGCCATGCTTATGCTGGGCAGGTGATACCTGAGCACAAAAAGAGACACATACATTCTTCTTAGTAGTTTAGGGCTAACTGCAAGTAGCTGGAGGGAGAGGGAGAACTGTTACCAACAGACTGCCTCCCTGTTTCCAGAATTACATGAGTGTGTTTGGATGAAAAGAAGTTCCAGTGGCAAAGGATGGATCCGGATAAAATCTCAGTACGGGACCTTAAATGTTTAGTGGGGATGGTGTTAGCTTCCAGAGGCTTGGGCAAAGGAGCTGCCTTACCACATTCCCTTAACAAGCTCTCTGAATTATGTAACCCTTGCAGGTTTTCTGCAAAATCACGCATGGAGATTAAGGTGTTTTTCCACAACTCACTTTCAGGTACTGCACCCCAGGAGAAAGATGGGCTGGTGTTTCAGAAATGCAATTCCCTCGGAGGTTTGCATGTGACCTTGAGTACTACACTGCAGAGTGGCAACCTTGGGAGGAGAGGACCAAAATAATGAATTACTGAATAATCCAGGTAATTGTGGTTAATAAAAGTGACCTTCCAACTCCTGCTCATAGGATAGTTAACTTCAAAGATGAGTTGCACTACTAAAAGCCTTGAGTTCTTAATATCTTTAAGAATGGAGATCCCACAACCTGCATGGGCACATCTCAGGACCACCCACATGGTGAAAAATTTCTTCCTTATGTTCAACTGGAATTTCCCATGCTGCAACTTGTGATGACTGCCTCATGCCTTCTCACCTCTGTGAAGAGGATATTCATTATCAACCATTTTATGTGGTAGAAAACCGCTGTTTTGCCCTTTGCGTTTATACTTTAAACTAAACAGAGCTCCCTCAGCCAGCTGAGCTGAGTTGCAGCTCCCAACCATCCTGGTGGCCCTGAACTGGACTCCCTCCAGTTTGCCAAGTTCTCTCTTTTACAGAGAAATCCCGGACCAAACACTGGGCACGAGTGACAAATAGAGAGGAAGAATCACTTCCCTCAATTTGATGGTCAGCTCAGATCTCCAGATCTACCCATAATAAATCCACATCCTGGATGTGTCCTCTACAGTTCTGTGCTATGCATCACATACAGATCAGAAAAGGGAGAGCTTACTGGTGAGTTTCAGGCAAAATTTCTTTTTATACTAAACAAATGAAAGCATTTGAAATAATTAATATTTTAAAATTACAAAGAGGCAAGACATTTTAAATGTTCAGTAACATTTAAGGGCAAATTTTGTGTGTGTGTGCATGTGGGATATGAGTAGGTGGCTGAGTGGGTGTCAGTAGCACTGGAAAGGAATTCTTGATTATTTTTTAAAATAAAAAACATTAAGGAGCTAACAGTATGAAATAGCAATTATTATGAAGCGTGATCTCATTTTTTCATCTGGTATGACTTTCAGGCTCTGCAGTTATTACATTTTGAATAAATAGCAATTAACATCTAAGGCTTTTCTATTTCCTCTTTTTTTTTAACTCCTGGCTAACAGAGAAACTTAAGCCATTTAAAGTTCAAATAACTCCAAAGAGAGTGTCAAGACCCCTACATAACCACTAATGAAAAAAAAATTAAAATAATCCAAACCACATTGTCCAACTTTGAGATTTTGCTGTATCTGCCTGGACTGACATGCACTGACCACTCGTGGGTTGTCAGATATCGCAGCACACAACACCTGCAAATCCCAAGCTGACTTTGCAGTTGGTTTGTATTTCAGCTTCTTATTAACTCACTAACACACGTAGACTTTTTTTTTTCCCCTTCCTTGTTCAATAAAACACATAGCAGTTTTGCAGACCGTGTTCCACTGTTGGTGGCATCTGAGCAGCTCTGCTTTGTGCAGTTCATTGCCAGCGATGCAAGCGCATACACTGTCTCCACATTGCGGCTGAAGCAGCAGATGTAGGAAGTTGTAAAAATGCGGTGTGGATATGAAGCATGGAAAGCTGGAGCTTCAGGTCACCTTTCTGGTTCTGTGTTGGTGCTGTAGGAGACATAGCACTGAAAACCAATGAGAATCTGGATACCAAAGAAAACAGACCTAATTTTTAGATGGCAGTATTTCCTTACAATGGAAAACTATCTTTCTAACCCATATTCTTCCTCTAATGTCTGCAGTCAGGGTGTCAAACATCTACAAACAAAAAAAAAAGCCTTGAAGATTACAAGGGGCAGTGGGTCCAAACTGGAACTTAGGAAGGTCCATGTGATGTAAGGAAAAACTTTTTCACCATGAGGGTGACAGAGCACTGGAACAGGCTGCCCAGAGAGGTCATGGATTCTCCTCTGGAGACATCCATCTGGAGACTCTGGATGCATTTCTGTGTGATCTTTTGAGATCCCTTCCAACTCCTAACATTCTGTGATTCTGAAATGTCCATCACGAAAGAATGATACCTTCTTTTTGTTTCAGTTTACAAATGCCTTAAAAAATTTCCAGTGTAAGTAAGTGTTATTTATGTCCTGTAGAAGAAATTTAAGAGAACTGACCACATTCACATTTCTTTGTTATCATCTGCAAGTCCTACAGGAACAGTCTGTGGACCCCTGGGAGTCTGCAGAGCTCAGACTGAAAATCATTGTGGTGATATATATGGGATACACTGACTGCCGAGCAGCAGCTGGCCTGGTCCTCAGCCAGGTATGAACGCCTCTGAACAGAATATTTCAGGATTAACCTCTGCTTAATAGAAAGCGCTGTTGCCGCAGGACTTCTGCAAGTTTCACATCTGAAGAAGAAGTGGTGCTACAGGCCACTTGATCCTGAGGCATATTAAACTTTCGAAGCAAGTGGTGCAAATAGAAAGTGTGCTGGCTGTTTTAAACTAAACACAAAGGATCTTACTCCCCCACCCCTTTCCTTGGGAGACTATTCCACAGCCTCTGACAAGATTTGCCTTTAGATTGAACAGAGAAGTTTGTTGTATTTTATCCCCCTGCCCCTGTTTTACATGTTGCCTCCATCTATACTTTCCAAACCTCCTCTGAAACATGTTGGGGTATATGCAATACCCTCTTGAATGTAAGGCTAAGGCTCCAGGTATCCCTTTTCCTCTATTCCCACTTGACTCCACATTGCCCTCTGCCAGGTACAGGTGGGGTCTGGATAGAAGTTTCCTGGAAAGTTTCCTTTCTGTGAGTGCAGGATTTTCCTCTGCTGCTGCAGGGACGCATCCTCTATTGTGGTTTCCATGGGGCAGAAGCATGGAGTTGAGTTACTGAATCTCTAATTTGCTGCCATTAGCTGGGATCACTCTCAAACACTTCTCCCTTAATGAAGCTTTGGCCATTCCTTCCTGGCATTTCACTGAAGTGCAAGCTGGAGCAAGCAAAGATGTGCTGGGTTGGAAACAGGGAGAGAGAAGGGCCTGAACTAGAAGCCCCTGCCCTCCCTCAGCCTCTTCAGCCTCCTGAAGCTGGACCCCTCCCCCAGCTCATGAAAGATTAAAGCAACTTCTTTTTTTTTTGTTTTGAGGGGTTTCGTTGTTGTTGTTGTCGCCTTTTCCCAGTGCCGTGCCCATCGTTCCAAAGAGAAGAGTGAATATTTGATTGCAGTAATTAGTTAATCAGTAACTGGCATAATTTTTTCCCTGATTAATGCTTTGACTAATCATTGCAGCCCTATCTGTAGGCAGTCTTGCTATCAGAGTCACTTTGAAAACAGCTTTGAAAAGATAGATCTGCATCCTTACAGATAAAATTAAACAGGTCAGATGCTCCACCCTCTGAAAAGTGCTCCTTCACTGAAGTTGGTCAGGGGGAAAAAAGAGATCAAAACACGCTCTCTTCTTCTTCCGGCGCACTCCTTTGCACTTTCCTGTAAGTATCATGATGGAAGGACATGGAAAATGAGTCCATATGGAAAGTTTCAAGCTCACAGGGCAGATGGAGGCTCAGGATGGGCCTTCCTGGGAATGAGGACCAGGAAAAACATTCATACAAAGACTAATCTATCTCTGTCCCTAGAGCTTTTTTCATTGCTGCAAGGGAATGCTGAAACAGAGGGACCACATGCTGATCTCAGGGAAGGATAAACCCAGTGTGGGCTCTATGCATTCATATATATATGAATGCACACACATAAATTTATAATATCATACATATATATAAATATTTTTTATAATGCATGTTTTATAGATGCACAAGAAAAACATCAAATCTAACTTCATAGAAAGAGAAAGATGTGATCTCCTCCTCCTTGCAGGAGTAAGTCCAATTCCTAAAGGGGTGTTACTGTTCAAAGTCAGCCTTGCNAAAATTATTTTTTTTTAACAAATTATTAATTCTGAAAAACAAACTCTCTGGAAGAGTGTTTCCCAGCCTCAGGAATGGTCTTTTTGGCTCCTGGATGGGATTTCTAAGTAAAATATGAGAGAGGCAGTTCTCT
The DNA here is from genome assembly GCA_013399135.1 of Heliornis fulica. Classification (NCBI taxonomy): domain Eukaryota; kingdom Metazoa; phylum Chordata; class Aves; order Gruiformes; family Heliornithidae; genus Heliornis; species Heliornis fulica. The sequence goes on along the minus strand of VXBZ01005909.1, from coordinate 171,120 downwards.
CTCACATTTGAAGAGCCTCCCTACCTCAAAGGGACCTGAACAGGCTGAATCAATTGGCTGAGACCAATGGGGTGAGGTTGGTTCAATAAGGCCAAAAGCAGAGTCCTGCACCTGGGACATAATGCTACGGGCTTGGGGCAGAGGGGCTGGACAGCTGTCAGGTGGAGAAGGACCTGGGGGTGTTGGGTGGCTGCAGACTGAATAGGAGCCAGCAGTATGCCCAGGTGGCCCAGGTGGCCAATGGCATCCTGGCTTGTATCAGAAACGGCCTGTCCAGCAGGTCTGGGGAGGTGATTGTGCCCCTGCACCAAAAGAGCTATGGAGATGTGGAACAGGCTGCCCAGGGAGGGGGTTGAGTCTCCATCCCTGGATGTATTTAACAGATGAGGTGCTCAGGGATAGGGTTTAGGAGAGGACAGGTATGGTTGGACTCGATGATCTTAATGGTCTTTTCCAACCCTGTGATTCTGTGACTTTGTGATTCTGCGACTCTGTGAAGTGAGTATATGCAATACTCACAGTGCTCAAGAAGAGGCAGTGCTCAATGGGCAGAGCCCACCTTTCAAAACCATGGCCTCTCCAATTCAGTTTTGAAACCTGGACCCCAGTTTACTCATCCCTGATGGGGATCCCTGTTGTCTCTACCACATGAGCTATTCCGAAGGTCTACTTCCAGCCTATTGTGTCTCAACAAAAACTTGAAAGGCTGAATAGTTTTGCTTTTTTTTCCCCACTGTGAAGCAGGGATATTTCTGAAATCCTGAAAATGGTTGGAGTATGGGATAACATTTCCTGACAGCTCCTGCAGAAATTACAGCACCTGCAATGGGCACATCAATAGTTGTGTAATGGGCCCATCAGCAACTGTGACTTGATCGTCGGGTCACAAAATCCAGATCAAGAAGACACAGGGTATTTTCCCAAGGTAAATTTCTATTTCTTTGACAGAACCCCAAAATGCTTGGGGTTTTTTTCAGCCACTGCAATCTATCAAGAACAGTCATAAGAGACTAGTGATCCTTGCTTGTCTGTTACCAGTGGCTAGGTAAGAAACGAGTGAGACATGTACAGCAAGTGGAAAAAATGCCCCCTGTGTAACCAGTGCTATCACCACAAGGCTGAGCTGTTCAGGATAAAATAAAGAGGTACCCAAGCATTCTTTCCCAGATACAAGCTGAATCCCCTCCTTGAGCCAGGTCTCAGAAAGCCACAGCCCTGATGTGTATCAGGTGGAAATCAAAGGGATTTTCAGATTGAAGAAGAAGAGAGAAGCACATATTTGTGTATGAAGACTGACACTACATCATTCAGAGGAGCTGGACCCAGCTACTTTGTCTCCACAGACAGTAGCAGGAAAAGGCTGAAGGAACCTCCTCTGTGAAGCTAGGTTTCCTGTAATACATACAAGGAAATATATTTAGCGATCTTACAATGTGATACCACAAGTAAATCAGGAGCAATGTGATACAGTTACGATCAGACCATTTTATCTTTGTCTAAACTATGTCCTCAGTTATGTTATAACTTAAGTAAAAAATTCTATCCACTGGCTTCTTGGCAGTAAGGCCATTTCTTGTGACCTTTTGCCCATGGAAAGCTTCAAGTCATTTGTCTCACACCTCCAATATTTCCTGGACATTTAACTTCCACTTAGCCTACCTAATGCTGATCTGACAAAAGCTGTCTTGGTAATGGGTACTCATATGTACGAAACTACTACCTATACTCCTATCATATTCTATCTCTAATGATTATTGTATAATATTTCCTACTTTCTCTTACGCTTAATACTATACTTAGACCTGCTAAAAGAGTCAGGATTAAATGACATGTGGACAGCTATCAAAAAGGATAATGCTATTCCCCTTGCGTCAGGAAGACTGCTGGAGTGATATGGTCTGACTGACCGATGCATTTGTTGTCATGAGAAACCAAGCAGGCAGATACCTCCTCATCTCTGGCTGCTTAGAGCTATAGGGGTGAAGAAAGTAGGAGCCAAACAGTGACTGGAGAGGACCTTGGACAGCTCTGTTTCATTCTGGGACTTGGAAGAGACAGGTTGCTTACTAGTAAAGCCAGCAAAAACTGTGATTTTCATTCTGGCTCATATGATGTCAGAAATAGCTCTCATCTTCCAGAGACTGTTTCTGCCTTAATAATTGGCCTGGTCCACCAATATAGAGATATATGCAGAGGGTGAGAAGATCATCATTTACTGTTTACTCATGCTCCTTACAGTGGGGATGCATTGAAGACAGAGGGTCATGGACTCCCTTTTCCATTTATTTAACCAAGGGAATTTGTGACTGGAGCTACCCAGCAAACTGAAGGCTTCCAGACTAGGGAGAAGGTAGGGCTGCTGTCCTGTCCCTGCTGGTGGCAGCTCCATGGCCCCTGGAGACTCAGATTTCACTGTAAATGCAGGGAGCAGAAGCAGTGTTAAATTTAGATCACACTCATTTCTGCTGTCTGAGGGAAGAGGAAGCAGCTGCCTATGCCCTGGATCCCACATCTGAGCTGTCTCTCCCTCACGCTTGGATGCTTGGGCATCCAGAAAGACTGGGAAGGGACTAGGGCTGGGGGCAGACTCAGGAAAGCTGTGGGACCTTTACCCACTCTCATCCCCAGGGAGTATCTCCCCATGCTTGGATGTATTTTTAATTTGTTCCATCAGCAATGACAAACACATTCAGAAGAAGTAATAACAGGTATTTTGCTGTGTATGAACTTGTTATCACAAAATGTAATCTCTCAATCAAATTAGATCTGTGTTCAGACATTTCTTTTGCTGACCTTGGGCTCATCAAGGGAAAAACTCTTCCTTCCAAAGGTTGCTTGCTCCTCAGTCACCTAAGCACTTTCCCCTTGTAACTACCTCTTTAGTCAGTGGATGCATAACCACACCTGCCTAACCCTGGCTGAGTCAACAAGTAAGGTCAAAGCAGCTTGAGATATTTTCTTTAACATGAAAAGTCTCATAAACCCCACAGTTGAGCCTGTTTAGTAGCAGTGTTCTTGTTACTTCCATGCCCAGGCCAAATTCCATGCCAGAAGAGTTACAACCCACTCTGAATTTATTCTGTAGTTTCAGATGTCTGGGAGTACCTCTTCTCTTCATGTTCTTAGCTGGTGTGCAGATGTGAACTGAAAAACAACTGCTATAGTTCAGTGGACCTAACTGGATTTCAGTGCTGGGCAGAGTAATACCACAAGTGTAGTAAGTTGGTGAAGCTTGTTAGATATCTTGTGTATTAGACATCTTGAATGGAAGGCACTCATTCATCATATACCTAGCTGATCAGCTCAGGATGTCAGACTTCCTCCATTCCGGAGTGCTGCTGCTTAATATCTGAAAGGAGCAAACAGCTACTGCACTTGCTTGCTTGGCCAATGGTCCTTATGATGAATGTTGTGAGGAGTCCTTCCTGACCTCTAAGGCTGATTGGACAATTCCCTGAGGCAGGTGGGATGGGTCTTTGTCCCATGTTCCAGCAGGCTTGTCCCAACCCATCCAGCAGAAGTTATAGGGCAGAGGTACCAAATGACCCTGCTGTGTCCTTAACATCCCAGCATGCATAATTCATCATCCTCAGCTAACCTGCAGTCCTTCCACCCTTCTGGTGGCTGTATCAACATTTGCAATGCAGAGCACTCCTCTAATTTTATTTATTGAGGGACTGATTTGCACAGCAGGGCATCTCTTTGTTTATTCTCCGCTATCATTGTTACCTTTAATGAAGACAATGAAGAATTTAAAATAATAATTAAAAAATATTCCCCCTCAGTTACCATGGTAACAAGCTGGAGCTTTTTAACACTGCCACATATTCCATCTGCTTCGTTCTTTTAAATGACAAAGCAGCTTCCGCCCATACCACCATTGCATGGAAGAGAAGAGGTTCTTAGGTGGAGGAAAACAGAAATTCCAGCTAACAAACAACTGATGATACTACCCTGAAGGAAAGACACTTTCTAGTCTAGAGTGATTTCCTCCCACCAGTGCTGTCTAACAAGGTTTTCTCTACACAAAAAAAGGGCACAGGTCTCTTAGCAGCCAAGCCTTCAGGACTTCTCTCACTCCTCCACTGCTGGGGCAATAGGTACAGTGGTGGACACCTCCCTCCTTTATCTCAAGCTAAATTAATCTCTATCAGCTGAACGTCCTTCAGCTTGGTGCAAGTCTAGACCTGGGTATGATTCCGACCATTTGGAAGACAAAGAGCAAGAGCATTCTTCTCATACTATGAGACAGATATCACAACAAAATACTTTCCAATGATTTGAGGGGTTTGTATTAGGAGTAAATAAAATACCATAAAGTTCTTTCTTTCTAGCCTCAGTGTCCCTCACTACCCTCTTGCCCAGATTTCCTGACTGGACTTTTTTCTCTTCCTCCTCTTTCTCAGACTGTTTTGGTGCTTACCCCAGCCCAACCCCATTCCCAAAAATATCTTAGCTCTCTAAAATGAACTGGTCTTCTCTCTCTTCCCTTGGGCTTTTAGTTTTGTTGGCAGAAAATTCCTCTTCCCCCTAAAGACTGGCTGTCTGCTGCTGCTCAGATGTAAGTCACACCTGCCTCCTGCTTAGCATCTGACTCACAGTTTAATCTGGAATGATTTGTTATCTTCTGTCAAATTTTGCTCTTACTTGTATGGATGTAAAGCCAGAGCAGTTTTCCCAGATTTGGTGGAGATACTCCACCTCTTATGCTTGTGTTACAAAGACTAGGATTATGCTCGTATGTTCCCCTTGGTATTGCAACTGATGGTCCACAGAGGAACACCAACAGCCAAAACTGAATGCTTAGAAAGCAAGCTGGGAAGTGACCTTACATGGACAGCAAAAGCAACCCTTGTGTTCAGTCATATCTTCAGAATCAAGAAAAATGTGGTCTCTCTCCCTTTGTCTCCCACCTCCAGCATTGTTCCTTTCCCTTCTATTATCTAAATGTCTCCTGTAGTCTTTTGTCTTCCTTGGCAGTGGACTTTGCTTTTTTCACTTTGTCCCCCAGTGTTTCTCCCAGAGTCCAGTTTAACATCCCAGAATTCTAGTTTCAGGCAGGCTGTTTTGAGGTTTTGCCTCTTCTCATACAATCAGTTTACTGGTTCCTTCTGTCCTTCCAAACAAGCAGCAGATTGCATCTAGGAGTGGAGGGGAAAGCCTGTTGGCTGTTTGTCCCTGGAAAGGGTTCTGAGAGTCCATACGGTGATGGCACAGCAACCAAGCCTGAAATGAAAACTAGCACCTGATTAGGAGAGTTTAATGCCTTTCAGTTCTGCATATACGGATCCTGGCTAGCAGCAGGTCTTATCTTGACCACTACTAACAGACACCAGACTACCATCTCTGATGTCATGAAGGCCATCTCTGCTTCAGAAAGGCTCAGGGCTGAGCAGCAGAGAAGTGTCAATAGCAGCGATGTACCTGCCAAAGGCTTGGAGGTCACAGATTGGAGTAAAAGGAGGTGCTGTAACACTGACTGAAGTTGCCTCTGGACATGAGTAACAAGATAGGCACCTGGTGGAGTTGAAGGGACAATGGAGTAGTGGTTGCAGTGTAGAGAATGATGACAAAGCAGTTGTGAGTAAAAGATGAATAGGAAGGTCTGAGTATGATCACACAAGAAGAAACAGCAGAAGAGCTATAAGAACAACCAACACTTATGTCACCTAAATGAGAAGGTCACCAACATCATAGCATATCTACAAGTATTTTCTCAAGAGACCAAAAAAACCCACTGGAAAAATAAAGGAATATGATTTTTTTTTCTTTTTTTTTCTTTAATCAGATCTGGTGTTCTAGCTCTGAAAGATGCCACTGCAGAGACAGAAATACCATTAGCCTTTCTCTGCTGTGCAGAGACCAAGATGCTTCTTCTCTCCTTTTTCCCCCTTCATGTTACCCCATAAAAAGGAGGTTCCTAGAAATGCTATGAGTTTCCTAGAGAAGACAGTAATGAGAGCAGCAGGTATGTTTGCCTGTAACCTTGATGAGCTGGGGAGCGCTGAAGCTTGTCTAGTGACCAGCCCAGTGTGGGAAGCATGGTAGAGAGCTCTTCAGTAGAGCTAGAGTTGGATACTGTTTGATGAGAACCAGAAGAGCTGTGTGGCCTTTTAACAAGTGGGGTGGAGGAACTACTTGAGTAATAGAAGATGGAAAACCCTCTGGTTTTGTGACTACTAGCCTAGGTATTTCCAAAGGCAATGTGCAGTCTCTGAATGATAAACTGCCAGCAATGTTGTTGGTGTCAGCCATAAGAGATGCTGTGATGAAATTGTTGAGGGGCAGAAGGGGAAAACTGATCTCTAACACCTGTAATATGGACGAGACTGGAGTGCTTCGGGCAGACATGGGCCTTCTGTGTCACAGTTGTCCATTATGGAGGATTTTACCCTTCAACCCGAGGTGTCCCTTTGTATCTCTTGCAATAAACAGGGCCCTGGAGCCAGATGGTCCCATTAGCAGTCCTGAGGCTGGCAAGACAAGAGCACAGCACTTGGCGCTTCATTACCTCCCCTGTTACGTTGTGTATAACTGATGGTTGTACTGCTAAAGAAGGACAAATATGATGAATAACCATGGAAAAGGAATCTATGGAGATGGATATTCTACTGTAAACCATATGTCTCTGTCCAGGGCTACTGCACAATCATTACTGAAAACGGACGGATAATAAAAACCAAGATTTCCTACATTTTCAATAATGTTTCCTGACCACCTGAAATATCAAATGTTGAGAGACTGGCCAGAATTTCAGTCCTGGAGGCCAGACAAAACCTCCTCATGTCATGCCTTCTGGGACCTTTTGCTAAGAGGAGGGAAGCACTGCTGTTGGCCAGTGCTTGCCTGGCACCAGGCCCTCTTCCTCCTGATGGTGGTGAATCTGGCCCTCCTAAAGAAGCCAGTTTTCACTGGAGTCCTGCTGATTACAAAGCTAAATGCATTGCCCCTTGGAATTAGCTGTGTGAAGAAGGAAAATGTACTCGTAGGAAAAACACATGCATACAGTTAAAAAAATATGGAACACTAGTGCCAGTAAAGAGCTAAGACCCCATTTTTCCAGGATCCCTGATGGCAGAGTCAACCCATCAAATTTCTTTCTCACTCAGTGATGAGGATGTCCTATGGGTACCAGCTTTTGGACACCTGTCTTCCAAACTGCACTCATGGCTAGGCATATCAGCTCAGGTATTCCTTTGCAGGTCTTCCTCTAATCCCTGCAAAATCACCTGCCTTCACTCTCTTAATCCAGCTAATTATTCACCTTAATTAACATCCATACAAGGAGGATTTACCAGAGGCATTTCTGCTCTAATAAAGGCCTGACCATCATCTCAAGCCCTCAAAGTCTTCTGTGGCAGCTGTCATTGTTAAGCTTTCAGTCTAAGTTGGCTCTCTGAATTTCTTGATTTATATCTTCTGCAACAAATCCTTACAAGATGAAAGCTAAAAGTGCTTAGCAAAGCAAGGATCCAGATCAATGAAATCACGAGGAAACACAATATGCTCCAAGTTAGAAGCAGTGCTGTCCATTTACCTGAATCCAGGGAGAAATGCTGAGTGGGCAGTTAATTAACTCTTGTCCCCAAACACTAATTTCTTCTGTTATTCAAAAGAAATTATTTTTTTTTTAACAAATGATCTCACAAATCTGAAATCTGAGATTATAGTGGTTTATTGCTCTGTCCCACAAAGCACTATGGGTAGGGAATCCATAAAAAAGGAAATAGAGTCATTTCCTTCTCTGAGTAGGTGGAATGAAGAGTCCTTCCTCCCTTGGAGCTCTGGCTCTTGGACATTGGCAGGCTGGGAAGATTACCTTTTTACTAGCAGCTGTGGATGTAATAGGCATTTTCAGTTGGATTTCTGCCCCATTGTGTTCGTTGAAGTGAAGCATTACAGAAGAAAAGAACATCTGCACTCCCTCCTTCCAAGCCTTCTCATCTTCTCCTAGCTGCTAAGAGGAGCCAGAGGACTTGTTTGCCTACCTGTCTTCCCTGTGCTATTTTTCACAGAGGACAGCAAAAGGCTTAAATGTTACAGATGTCTGAAAATCTTGTGGCTTCAGCATGGAATGGCTGTTTCTGCTCATGTTAATAGCCCGAAATGAACAGCAGCAGCAGCAACATGCCATTGTGAGCCTCGCTCCCGTCTCTTTAGTGTCAATCAACCGAAAAAAATGAAACAACATACCTGGTGTCAAATAGAGTCCTTTGGCCCAAATTTCCCACTGTTACTAAGACTGCTCTGGCTCCCTCAGTGGTAGCAATGGGAAGTGAGAAGGCTCATCTAGACAGTTGCCAGCACTGTTAACGTGTTGTTTAGCAAAGCTGGACCTAAGGGGGTGTATAGGATATTTGTGTGTTATGCACAGCAAGGGAACTTTCAAAGCTTCTTGTGTTTGAGGCCATCTGGCTACCAGGTCCCACTAACTCAGCTCTCTCTGAGCTCACAGGTCAGTGTTACACAGCCTTTTCTTCACTGTAGGCTTTTGAGGCAGCAGAAAGGTGACTAATGTTTGACTGACAGCTTTCTGTCTGTTAGCTGAAGCAGTAGCCAAACACACGGCATCCTTTACGTGTGAGCTTTTGGTTGGAAGATGTCTTGATCTGGCCTTGTAAAAGTCCTTCCATGTACTCAGCCTCTTTGTGTCTTGCTTTCTTTTTTCTTAATTCTTCATTTTATTAGAAAGCAGCTGCCTCTGGTAGGATGATAAACCAGCTAGACTATACAACTGCACACCAAATTGATTATTTTCATTCTCATGTCGGGTAATAGCAGCAAATGCACTTACTTGGTGCAAGAGCACTGAAACCCATCACTGGAGCTGTGGAGTCCTCTGCTCCTCACCCACGTCCAAGAGTTGTATTTGTTTGAGACATATTCCAGGGTGTTCCTGAGATGTTGATCATAACTAGTATTAAATGATGGAGCCTAAAACTCAGCTTCCATGTTTTTCTGCAGATATGTTGTTAACACCAAACATGCCTACACCTTGGACTAACATCCTCGGAAAGCAGATGGGTTTTCCTGGCGTCAGGTTTCCTGGGCTTTTGGAGACTACTGCATCCTGTTGTGAGGGGAATGTATTTTCCAGTGCCATAATGGGATTCGATCTATTTCCAAATATAATGGTTCCCTCCTAATTCTCAGGCACGAGGCACTGCCAGGCATGGCTCAGCCTGACACCATTTTACTACAATGCATATGTGAAAATTGCCTGATTTCTGCATTAAGATTACAAGCCAGGAATTAATTTAGCCAAGAACAAATAAATGATTCCTTGTTTATTCCTCAGTTAAGCTTTGCTGCTGTTGTCAGGTCCATAACAGGTCAGGGAAGAGAATTGCTCCCTGCGCCTCAAAGAAAATATTACTCACAATTACAGAAAATTCATAAATGGCAGGACTCCAGAGCGGGAATAGGACTTGTCCTCTTCTCTTTAATTTACATTAGTGGTTAGTAATCTTTGCCCCTTAACTACAAGTGATTGGAGTATCACTGCTACTTTTTACAGCAATGAAAAAGTTTAAGCCAGAAATCACAGAGAAGATAAGTTGCAGACCTTTCCCAGAGTTTTCTCCCACCACAGGCACCACAGAGGTTCCTCCCATAAGGAAGCTGTTAGAGGTCACTCTTGGCTTTAGGAACAAATCCAGGGACAACATGTCTGGAAGTGCTGGGCTTGTGAGCTGAATGCCTATATTTCCATGTAGAAGCACCTGAAAGTTAGTGTTCAGCAGAGCACCATTGCCTCCGTAAAGCCATGGGATCTGAAACACAACCTCCTTCTGAAGCTCTTCTTCCTTTACCACCACAGTGGGAGGCAACAGAGGTTGCTGGTAACTGCAGTCCAATATGCTCTCTTCATTCATAGGTGCTTTCACAAAGCTCTTTACCTTGTGATTCTGTTTCTGAGTGTCAGGAAGTTTACTCTTGGCTTTCCTGTCTGGGCAGTAGCCTGTAGTCCTGTGCTTGAGCTCTCTACTCTCCAGGGGCACTGCAAAGGCACCTTCTTGGCTGAGACTGCTTTTAGAAACAGGCTAATTTAGAGGAGGAGACCTGTGGGGGCACAGAACAGTCCTGCTGTGTCAAAGAAAGTCTGCAGGCCACCTCTGCCTGCTCAGGGCTCCTTGGGATTGTCCACTTCTTGGTGAGACAAGGAGCTGCTTCTGGACTTTGCTCCATGCCTCTGCCAGCCCACCCTGCCTCTATATAGCCTGTGGTTACTGTTGCTGCAGTGCTTTTTACCTTAAACTTTTACTTTTCTATCCTGCTTTTAGTTTTTAAGATTCTTTTTGGTGAGCAGCAGGCCCCTTCCAGAGCAGTGGTAAGCACCTCTGAAATAATTCACAGTCGGTAGAGCCCACCTGTCTTTATGTAACACGCAATTTTCCCCCAGCTTTGAGATGAGACGAGCGAGTATCTTGCAGAGAAGAACAAAGCGGCCTTTTAGTGGCACCACTAAAAGGGTATAGGGCAAAAAGCAAAGTGAAAACCTGTGCTAATCAGAAGTTTTAGGGAGAATTAGAAAGCAGGACTGTAATTAACCAGGCAGGCCTGTGACCAGAAAACCTTGTTTAGTGGCCTGCTCTCTTTAGGAAAGGACCTGAATTTTCTGTGTGCAGCAAATAAAGGATTTATCAGAATATTAAGGTACAAATAGAAAGGTATTGCTTGCCACCCATGGTCTACTGCCCTTGCTACTTAAAGATCCTGAGCACTTTGCATTTTTCTAGCCACTTGGAATATATACACTAGCTATAAAATGATACTTAAAGAATTCCCACACTCTGTACAAATGGCTATTTATGACCTGCCATCAATGTTGTTCTACGGAGAGGCATGGGGAAGGGGGTTGATGGAGCACTGAGCCTAATCCATCAGTCACTTTGGTACAAACTCTAAACAGATTTTAATTGTGAGGCCAGATTTACTCCAGACATCTGTATAGCAAACATGTCTCCCCACTGAAATAGAGAAATACTTTATCCTGAATGCTGTTTTGCAATGTATATATTGTATCAATGTCAATAAAATATTTGTCACAGCAAAAATGTAAGCCTGTCTGCTGCATAACTGAGTGCCCCAATGGAAGGCAATGCTCTCAGATTTAATGATGACTAAACTTCTCAGTTGCAAGGGAAATTAATGGGGCTGGGGAAGAGCCTTGCAATTAGAGGAGCAGGGCTACAAATTCTTGCCTTGCTGTTGGCTTTCTTTATTGGAAAGATCTCAGTTCTCCAAGCAGGACCAGGCTGATGGCTGGAATTGCTTTTATTTCTCCTCAGAGCAAGAAAAATAAAGCCACTGGCACAACAAGTTTGCCTACGCCTCCATCTCCTGCTCTGCCAGAGCACCCTGGGTTATTCGCCACCCGGAGCTGTGGATTTACTCCCCACAACCCCCTTAAACCATGGCATCACTGCTGAGACTGCCAATGTGGGACCCAATTAGGTGGTGCTACAAAGATTTTGATGCCTGTGGTCTGAGATCTATCAGCTCATCTCGAGTATCCCCCTAACTGCCATGAAGTAGTAGCAGCTTTTAATCATCACTGAGCTTGACACAGTTTGGACCATTTCCTTGAGCTATCCAGGCCTTTTGTCCACCTCACTTCCATGATGATTAAAACTGTTTACTGATAGAAGACACTTTCTTCTTTAATTTTTGTCCCTTTACTATAGTTAGCTATACTAGCTATAACAGAATTGCTCCTGAAGATTCAGTTCAAGTGCCTTTCATGTAACATGCTCCTCTTCTGTGGTAGACCCAGCCTGCCACCTCAGACCTCCAGATTGCTCGGCACTCTCATCATGCTTGAGACCTGGTATCCAGCCCTGCCACAGCTCAGCTTTCTCTGGTGGGTGGAGAGGCGCCAAATCACACCGTTCTCTCTGCATTCTCGTAGACAGACCCTTTCTGCCACTCACAGATCTGTTTTAAATTGAGAAAAAAAACACAAAACAAAACAGCTTTTCTTTGCAATTCCTAATGCATGATGCTAATCCCTGCTAATGATACATGGCACAGAGTAATAGTGCCTGGTACAGCCTGAAAGCTGGTTTATGCAAGAGAGGCCGGTCTCTGGCAATCCCAGGAGTGCCGTGCAGGTGAGAAAGATTTTCTCTGCAATCAGTTGACAGGTGCATGCAAGTGTCATCTTTATTAGCTATGAAGGTGCAAATCCTCCTGGCCCAAACACATCCACATTTTTATTTTTCTCCTGTGACATTGTGGGTACCACTGGCTCATCTGTGATTTTCGGTTATTCAACACAGCTAATGGCACAGGGCTTTAGTCTAACTAACCTGGGTGGATGCTGGCGTGCTAAATGTTGCGTACTCTGATTTACAGAGGATACCTCAAAGGCTTATCCTTGTGAGGCTTTTCAGAATCCAATTTGTTTTTCACTTTCTGCTGTTTGCTTGTTCCTTAGCATTTCTCTCTGGTGGACAATGAAAACAGACGCCCGGCTTTCACTTCAGTTTCTAGTCAGGTTTACTCTGAATTCTGTGCACTAACGGAGTAACGGTTGTGTTGCAATCCCCCAGAGGGGATTTTTCCTTGTTTTTAAAGATGTTTCTTTCATGGGATATTTTTTAATGAATTGCTGTGCAATATTTTTATTGGTCTGTGGTATTTTCTGGGCAGGCTTATTTCCAGCAAAACCTGTACTGGGGGTTAAGCCCTAGCCTTGGCACTTCCCTTAAAATGCTGGTCCCTGGGCAATAGTTATATGAACCTAAAAATATTTATCACAGGCTTCCTGTGTGTATGAAGAGAAGAGTAGATATTGACAGCTTCTTATCTCTATTTCTGGCCTGCCTTGCTTGGTATCAGGGCAGCTAGTTCTCAAATCACCAGATGAACCCAGACTTCTATGCTATGTGATTCAGAGGTCTGCCAAAAGAAGAAAATAGTAGGTCAGCGCCGGTCCTTCTGCGTTAACCTGGCAATGTTCGCTGCACATGCAAGAGCTTCATCTCCTGGTTGATATTGAATAACTCAGGAACAACTCCAAACTCCTCAGGCTTTGCTCTCACTAGGCTGGCGGCACATTTTGCCCTTCTCCCATTAGTGGTGAAGTGAGACAAGGAGTATGTGGATGCAAAGATGAGGAGGGATCCCAGTGAGGCAGACAATAGTTTGGCAGTTAAATTTACCATCAAAAATATTCTAATGTATTCTAGCGGCATTTTAAGTGCACTGCATTAAACACAACTGGTAATACAAAACCAGAGCAGAAATATGTCTTTGATTTTCTTGCCTGTGTTTTATTGCTGTAGCGAGTGCTCTCTAAACCACACGAGGGTTTGCATCCAGGGCAAGGCATTAAATGACAGTGCAATTCAGTGGGCAATGTTCCTGCCTCTAGGCAGGAGGGTTGGAGGTTCAGATTTTCCTTCAAGCTCATGCCTGCTGGTAGAACAGCAGCAAAGGGCTGGAGGGATAAGTTGCTTTTTGGACCAAGCATTAAACACAGAAACATTGTGAGATGCAACAGGATGAAAATGAGGATGCACATCACTCATTGCAGAAACATTATTGCAGAGTCTGTACATCTGACACATAACAAAACTTATTAAAATGACAGTACAAAGTCAAGCACTGAAAAATTAGGGAAAGGCAGGAATCTTCAGGCAACCATTAGTTTGCTCCCTTATGCATTAACTATGTGGCTACACAGTGTTTTCCCTGCAGGGCCCTGTTTTATTTACTGCATAAGGTAGGCAGCGCTGACTTAATAAATGGCATTTCAGTATTTCCTTTCTCCTTGGCATTCACTCTGCTGCCTGCATGGTTGGGTTCCTCACCTCTTGTGCCCCTCTCCCCTTTCTGGGCCCCTGTGCTCCCAGCAATACTTCCTTCCCTTGTTGGTGTCCCATACCAGATCCTCTCCTTAGGCTCAACACCAAGTCTTGCTGCCCCTTCCCATCAGTACCTCTGAGACACCCTGTCCCTTAAATCTCAGTTCCTCTACGTTTTTCAACCCTCACCCAAAGGGTTGCTGGTGTCCCTGCAAGGCCCCACAACTACCTCCCCACCCACCCAACCTCAGCCACTGAGGACTGGCATCCCACAAGACCCTCACCCAGACAGCCCTTTTTGACCCTGAGATGGACTGAAGAATGGGAGTCTGCACTGCATCCAGAGGCTGCAGGGGTTGAACACGGGCAGATGCCCTGCAGAGGGTTTGCGTGCCAGTGGGGGCCCAGTGCTCTGCAGTTCTTCCGGTTCTCATCTCCCTCCAAAGGCTTAAAACACGCAGGGGACTTGGCAGCTGACATCTCTCCCTCAGGCTGTGAGCCCCAGTGTCATCTATGATCAAATGCAGAGTTGTCCATCTGAGCTGATCACCCGATGAGCTTTTTGCAGTCCCTGCAGTCCTGGGGTATGATTCATCCTAAGCAGACACTTAAAATAAGATCCTGTGAGTGCCACTGCCTATAAACAGCAATAGCATTACAAAGCTACACAAGATGAATGCCGTTCTGGTGGCCAGGAGGGGGAGATCACACCATCACCTAGAAGTGATGTCTCTGTCTCTGCAATCCCAGTCCCAGACCGACTGCCTGATCCCACTTCCCTCATCCAGACTATTTTCGAGGCCCAGTCTCTTTGTTCACCATGTCTCACTCTTGCACCCTTCTCCATATCTCAGCCTAGTTTCTCTCTCTCTCTCTTGTTCTCATCCAGGTGAAGCTCCAACCGTCCTCTGCAAACCTGCTCTGTCCGCCACAGGTGCTGAAAGCTGGTTCTACATGTACAGCAAATTCTGTGCAACCTGAGGCTTCACACCAGACCAGAACCAACAGAATATTCCTGGGAGCATTGCTTCTACAATCCAGGTAGCTCCCTGCAGGCATGAGCAAACTGCAGGTCTTGGAGGACAGATTTGGTGCAGGTTCATGGAGAGACAAAGGGAGCATTCCCAACTCAGTGACTAACCAAATGCTCAATTTCAAGCCCCATTTCCACAGCATGCCAGATACAGAACATTTGAAGGAGAAAAGGTCACCTTTATTTTTTAACATGGACAAAGGCCTTTTTCCACACCAGCACACCCACCCACACCCTCCCCACCCTGTATTCATTCTTGAAAACTGCCTCATCATTTTTGGCTGAAACAGTCAGAAATACATGTACCTCAAAAAGAAAGACTGAGTACCCATGAAAAATCTCTGCCTAGAAAAGGTATTATGTAACTAAAAATAAGATCTTATGATGGGAAATGCTGGACGATCTTAGTTATAGGTGAGGCTAACAATCTCCACTGAGACACCGATGAGACACTGTTAGGAACTGATGTGTCAAAAGAAAAGATGCATGAATAAATGCATTACCTTAAAGAGTTGTAAGTCACCAGCCTCTGATGGCCCAGGCTAAAAAATCCTGAAGGCACCTAACAAAGAGTCTTTGAAGGAAAATACATAAACAAATGACACCAGTTAGCTGGGAGAGAGCAAACATCAAGTCTGTCATTTTCAGCAACACCAGGGTTACTCATCCCAGGAAATACAAATCAATACATCTTACTCTGATTTGTAATGAAAATTTAAAACATAATTACAGCACCACTGATTGAGATACATTAAGTTCTAACAAGAAAATTTTCAACACCGGAAAATCATGTTTCATTGGTCTATCGGACTTCTCTCGATAAAAGGGCAATGGAGGATTGGTTGCTACAGGCTGTTGGATTCCCACAGAAGTTTTGACAAAGTCTTTCTTAAGACAAAATTTCATAAATTAAGGAGCCAGAGGCAAAGCAACATCATAAACAAGAGCAAAGCTGCAAAATGAAAGAAAATCAAGAGGCATAAACAGCCAATTTTTGTTATGGTAAAATGCCATTAGTGAGATACAATAAGGTTTAGTACCAGGGAATCATATTGTTTAACAGTCTTCAGTGATCTTGAAATGGGAACAAGCAGTATAGCAGCAAAATGAATCGATGACGTCCCTTTATTTAGCCAAGGCTGTAAGTGTACAGCTGTGGGGACTGATCTGGGTGCCTGGGCTACTCAAATCTCCAGTGAGGCCACCACCACCAGCAGTCCAGAACTCAGGGCTACAAACCTTGCTTAAAGCTGTATTTACATACACTACCTTTCACAAGCCTGCAGCTTCTGTGTTGCACCTTTTCATCTTCAGTTTGAAGAACAACCAGTCTTCAAACAAATGCTCCTCCCAAAATCACTGATATTACTTATGAAGAACAACATTCCCTCCTAGGAAGCCATCAAGTACAACCTGTGATACACTCACTGTGGATCAGAACCTGGGCCAAGAGGGGTCTTTTCCTGGAAACCTTTGCTTCAAACTCTGTAATCCTTCCACCACTTTTTTTAAACAGCATCGTGTATATTTATAGCATTATAAAAATTAAAATAGTCTTTTTATGACCACTAGTCCACTCTAATCAAGGGTCAATCCAACCCAGGTCCTTTGTGCTGGCACATTTAGGTAGGAGGCTCCTTAAACTCCCTGCAGGGTCAGCCAGACTGAAGCCAGTTGCTCTGAAGGGTGTCTGCTTTAGTGCCCCACGTGTCTCTGCCTTTGAACTCTCTGCTGAGGACAAGGTATGTCTAGTGTCAACAGCCGGGCATGCCTCCATAGATCACAGCTCCCCTTCTCTTAGGCCTGGCCTCACTTTTTGCTGTGGCACAGACAAATCTCCCAGTTTGAGCCTATAGTGGGCAATAAATATGCCCTGTGCTCCCAGGTATGCATCGCTGCTGAGTGTGGTGAGCCAAGGAGGAGATGCTACTTCGTGTGGCATCAGAAATGTTCCTCTGTTGGGATTTTACTCTTCTTCCAGTGGGTAGGAATTGCAACACCCAGCAGCATTCCAAAGATCTCCACCCACAACAGACCCCATAGCACTGCAAATGGGGGATGTAGGGAAAGAGTGGAGGAGGAAGAAGAGGCGACATAAACTCATCAGGAAGTAGAGTGAGAGTGAGGAAGTGTTTCTAAGCCCTCACCTGCAATGCGACACTCAGAATGGTCAGGCTGGTTGGGAGGCTACGGTTCTGTGGTAAGGTTGGAGTAAGCGTGCTCTGGGGAGAGCTGGACAGTGCCCAGCTTGGTCTGTCTGCAGTATGATGGCACTGTGCTCTGTGGCTATGGATCTGAGAGCCATTCCAGCCATCGAGCGTACCCTGCCCTCACCCTGGGATGGGACTGTATGTTTTGGAGGTGCTGCTCTCTCCCTTCTGGGTAGTCATTGCCTTCTTTGCACAGTGTCCTAAGATGTTCAGGTGGAGACCGTGGGGATCTTGGTGATGTGTCTGCTCATAATCATTAACTGTACAAGACAGTGTGAATCTGCATTCACCTCCTTTACCCTCTCTAACTCTCTTCCTTGCTGTACAAGCCACCAGTCCTTCCTTCTGCCTGTACTGTCCAAAGTTTGAGCTCAGATACCATACAGAATTTATATTTTGCATGTTTGACTTCCACAAGGGTCCTCCTCCAATTCCACATTTTTAAGAAGTGAACATCAAACCATGGCTTATTCCTATTCTTAGAGAGCAGAAAAAAAATTAAATATTTACTGTTCCTCCAGCTATTTGCAAAGCCAGGCAGATGTTCCCCCACCAGTGAGGACAGGATGTAGTGAAAACCACCCTTCAGGGCTCCTAAATAAAAGCTGCTGAGCAGAGCAGCCAGCTGAGCTGAGTTCCAGTGCCACTCCTCTGCACCCCACTTTCCCTTCTCACTCCTTTCTCCAAGTCCCAAGCTGCAAAGTGGAAAGGCAGTAGATCTTCAAAGGTCCAACACTGGTGCTGGCTTACTGGGGTGGGAGAGGTTGGTGTCTGAGCTGGGGACTGTTTTTCCTAGTGCCCAAAGTAGCATGACAGGCTGCTTTGAGGATGACATCTCAGAAGTAAGATGGATATTTGGAGTAGCCCTCCCTCCTATTTAAAAAACCCGAGCTACCTACAAGGCAGGATAAGAGGAAATTACACCCAGTTGCACTGGAGTAGATTTAGATTGGGCGTTAGGAAGAACTTCTTCACAGAGAGGGTTTTTAGGCATTGGAACAGGCTTCCCAGGGAGGTGGTGGAGTCACCATCCCTGGAGGGATTTATAAGACAGGTAGATGCAGTGCTAAGGAACATGGTTTAGTGGTGGATTTGCCAGGTCAGGGTGATGGTTTGATTTGATGGTCTGAAAGGTCCCTTCCAACCAAGACAATTCTCTGATTCTGTGATGAGACAGTGCAAAGAAAATATTGAAGTTTCTGTATTTTTGCCACGAGTTTTGTGCAAGAGTGTCGCTATCTGGGATTACGTGTGCATATTAATCGGTAGGTGCTGTAAATAACTGAGGAACAGGGGAGGAGGAAGAGGCTGTCTTTCCTCAGGCACAACTGAAGACTTTGCTAGGTAGGCTCTTCTGTAATTTGTAGGCAAGGGGAGATGACAGAGACTGCTGCAGCTTTCCATGCTGACCTGGCATGGATGGATGTGGGTCATGCAACTGGCAGAGCACATCAGGTTATCTGCTATCCTCTGAGACCTGAAAGAGCATCTGCTCTCTTCTGAACTTAGACCCATGGTGGAAGTGTGCCTGGCCATGGACACACGCTTGTGAGTGTTTTGGTTCTGTGCACAAATCATCCCTGGTTTGTGCACAGAACAAAGTGCATTTCAAACACACTTTCTTATCTGGGATGATGGGGTTAAATGAAGGCATCTGGTGATACAAGCAGTTGAGACTGTTAGAAACTGAGGGAGGTTCTCAACAATATTATTCTACCTTGCCTTGAAAAAAACCTACAAGAACTAAGAATCATTTTGGGTTTGTTTTTTGTTGGTTTTTAAATCTGTTTTTCTGAGAGAATTTCCTAAGTTTGTGGGGAAACCCAGCAGCTAATGCAAAACTCCTTATGCTCTAATGGGACAAGTGCTGGGGCCCCTCATGTGGTCAGGTATCACAAGCAGCAATTGTCTGACCTTCTCAACAGTGTCATGTGTCCCAGTTAGCAGCATCAGACATCTTTGCAAAGTGGTGGTGTACCTTTTCTTTTAGGGGTCAGGCTATCACCTCATCCTGCTCTAAGTAATACCCCAGGGGAACCAAGACAGAGTTCCAAGGGATGCTCTGTAAAACTGCCTTCCCTTCAGCTAAGCTATCGGAGATGTTCAACCCCATGGTATAGCCATATGCAACAGTTTTACCTGGGAGAAATGTCCTGAGTGGGAAGCTGGGAGGAGGTTTATCCCTTTTTACACCATTTTGCCAATGGATTTCTCTATTAGACTTTTTCTTCAATAGGAATTGTTTCAATTTAGACCCTTAGGAATATTCTGTGCATAATTTTTCATACTGACTTAACTATATTAGCTTCAAAGCCACTGTAATTAAAGTAGTATTCCCACCTCCTCCACAGACACACCTTAACTAGTATAAAGGGACTTATAACGGTACCGCTTACATGAAAATTAACTGCATTAATTCTTCCTTCTCTACACACCTGTATTACATTTGGACAGCTGCAACATCTCCAGAGGATGGACCAGGGATGAAATAGCGAGACACTTCTGACAAAGTTAAATGGGTCCAAGTGTAGGTAGATCAAACCGACAAGGCAGACCATCCTACACTCTGGCCTTGCACTTAGTGGGGCAGACTGAGAATCAGCTTCTCTGAGTTTGAGGAAAAGGAATCCAGAAAAGTATGATTTGGGGCACTGTGTCAGGAAAGCTCCAAAAGAAAGAGGATGTTACAGCTTCTGGTCTCACACCAGCATTAGGATCTCCTCAGCTCCAGATGGCAGAGAACATTGTGGTGGTTTCAACTATTGCCTCCTACACACAGTCCCGTTGAGTCTCACAACACCTTGTCTGAGTGCTGAAGACCCCAGCCATCCCTCCCACCCTCCCATGCCCTGCCTTTTCCCTACCCCAAACTCCAGGTCTCCTTCCAAAGGAACTACCCACACACCACATCAGGGGAGCACCTCAAAGTCACTGCAGTCCTCTTCCCTGCACACAGGCCAAACAAAGTGCAACATAATTTCACATTTGTCACCTCCCAAGCTCCTCCCCAGTCTCCCTGATTTGTGATTTCTATTTCTGGAGCTCTGCAAAGGAGCTCCTCTGATTAATCCTCCCTCTGCGAACTAAAAGTAGCTGTAATCCCAGGGCATGGAGGAGGGACCCTTAAACATCCCCCGTGGAAAGAAGCAGTATTAATTCTGGCATGGGAACAGCACTAAGCTTGCCTGCAGAACGACTTAATTTGTTTCTTAATGGACATGATGCTTTACTGATAAAAGCCCTAAAGTGCCTTTAAAAAAAATTAAAAAAGTGATTGTTCATTCTTTACCCATTGGAGATTTCATTTGTAATGTTTATGCTCCAGCCTGGAAAGGGGGAAGGGTTATGCTCCGGGTGGGAAGTTAACATTCCTGCAGGCACTTTGTTAACCTCGAAAGGGAAGGGAGGTGCCCACCATCGAAGAAATGTGGAGAGCCGCTCCCTGTAGGAATTACTGTCCAGCCAGGGCTTCAGGGCAGGGCTTCAGGGCCTAGGCATCCAGGGAGATTCGTTTTTACCCATGATGTTGTGTGTTATAAGAAAAAGAGATAGGGGATTAAACCCAGCATATAAATTTCCCTGAACTGGATAGTAAGGAAAGTCTGTACCACCGTGAGTCAGGTAAAATCTGGCACTAAGCACCACCCCCTGGGCCTAGGTTGTTACCAGCTGCTTGGCTCTTCCCTCTGAGGAAGCCTTCAGGTGCTGAGATATATAAATTTCCTTATAATTGCTGAGACCTCAGTGAAATGGAGGAGGAGAAGGAATGGTAGATTCTAGAGACTGGAATAAGGAAGACCTTTTTAGATCACTTATGACATCAAAATATCAACCAAATATTCAGAAATGAAAAGTAAGATTGCTGCCCAGCTCTGGATCCTGGCCCAATACTTTGTTTTGGAAAAAGCGCACAGGAGTTTCTGGTTTAGTGTCGCCCTGTCACAAGCTCTCATAAAATTAGAATACAGGTGAAGGCTGCCTATCATCTTGCCCCAGTAAGCAGAAAGGGCACACTTCTGCCTGCAGAGCAGGAAGGAAGAGCATGAGGTAGATTCAGGGACATGGCACCAGACAAGGCAGATATCCCTTGACATTGAGCAAATCCATGTTGAAGTCAGTGCAGGAAGCCCCATGCTGCCTTGGGCTTTCCTTCCTCTTGCCTAGCAGGTCAGTATGCTGTTACTTGCTCATAGAGGAAAAAACAGGGAAACCCCATTCCTGAATGTTCTGTTCTCTGTCACTGAGCATCCAGCCCAAAGACTGCATTTACACCATCTGAGTAATGTCACACTTAGAGTGGTGTCACCACAAACAGAATCAGGCCTTCAGTCATTCCTGGCATGGGACTCTCTTTTCTTCCCCATCTTCCTCCATTTATTTTTTGCAGTCTATAAGATAATTTGCTAAAAATATTACAATGTACTGTTTATTCCAGCTGCCTCTTCAAGACCTTCCTGTGTCGTCACCTCTTCCCAACCCCACTCTGTGGGAGTTCACAAATCACTGCAGCTTACCTCACCTAATGTGGGGACATGCATTATCTAAATACCCTCTGCACAAGCTGCCTTTTACCTCAAGGACAATAAGAAAAAGATGCTCCTGCTAGCTGGTCTGCTTCTTGCTTTGCAGAGGATGTGTGAGGAAAACTCCAGATGCAGCAGTATATTGATCTAAATTAAACACACACACACACAATCTAATTGAACTGACAGGAAACTGGTGTTTAAAGGCAGAAAATTAAAGCTGTTAATATAATAATGAACAGTTGTGCTTACTGTCTGTGCCTCTGACATTTCATATTGTCATCTCACCAGCTAATCACCGCCTCTTCCCCTTTTGTGGGAGTTAATGTGTAATCCATTCACCCAACAAGGTAGCTCTCCAATTGTTTGACAGTTACTAATATATCCTACCTGCTAATGAGCTACTGAGCTGGAGCAGCTCAGGTGATGGAATAATAATCGCCCACTGCTCCACAATAACCCTGGTCAGGCCAGGCACAGCACAGTACATCCCCACTTGCTGCTTGCCTCGGCCCCTGGGATGAGGTAAGCCCCCTCCCAATAGCCCCACTTGCCCCTTGGTGGTGGGGGAGACATCAGGAGTGGCTCTGTCTGAGTAGCGATCCTATGCTGCTGCAGGAGGAGGGGAGAGCTGTGGCCTCTGCTTTTGGCCAGAGAGGTCCCTCCTCGGCTTGGGGCTGACATGTCAGCCCCTGGTCATGGATGCAGACCCCAGCCCAAGCTCTGTGGCTTCAAGGGCACTGGACAGGTCTGTTGGTGCAGCTGGTTCCAGAACAGGTCCTGGAGACTTTGAAGACATTGTGCTTAACACTGGTCCTGGCTTTTGTAGCTGTTCAGCTCCTCTGATCTTCAGCTGAGAGCTGTGAGGACTTCAGTCTGCAGCCAGTCTAGCTACTGTGCTGGGCCATTTCAAATGTTCTCTGCAAGTTTACTGGCCAGCTGCCACCTGCCTGCTCACCCTGAATCAGGGGCACGAGTGCTGTGNGGGAACTGTGCTCACTGGAAAGTAAATATCTCAGCTCCACAGACGAAAAGCCCAAGGGGAGGACAGGAGGACAGGAGGACAGCCTTGAAGCCTGCAGCAGGACTGGGAAACGGACCCTTGCCCCAGCCCCCAGCACTGCCAGTTTCCATTTCCACCAGTACAAGAGGGAGAAGGGGAACGTGGCTCATTCGCCTTTAAAGACGACCTGCGAGCTGATTTCCTCCACTGATTTTCCAATAAGTTTGACTACATCGCTTGAGTGGATTCCTGACAGCCTCAGCATAACAGGAAGGGCACCACACTCCCCTTCAGTAGCCCACAGGAGTGCTCCACAAGCTCAAAGTCTGTGGAGTAAATGTTACATTACCCAGGCCAATCCTGCTCTGTGCTGCCCACCAGTCATGTCCTAGGTGATGAGTAACTACCTTGTTAATGGTAGAAGGATGAGCTTGGAGTTGCTAAAGTGATTGCACCTATCGCTATTCATCAGCATGACTGGGAGACACCTCCTGCTTGCATAGCTGGTACATCACAGAGTCCCCTTGTCCACTTGGAAAGGAGGAAATCCAGGTGAAGGAAGGAAAAGCCACTGTTCTCCAGATCTGTCACTGTGGGCTCTGGAGACTCTCACGCTTGGGTATCTGACTTGAAACATGGGGATGAGCAGGACTTGGAACTTATGCTGTGGTCATGTCCTTACCGATACTTCCAGAGGAAATAAAAAAATCCTTGGCAACATAAATTTATAAAAGCATGTGTCTCTTGGAGAAACTTTCTCCACCACCCATCTCACAGAAACTGACTTCTGCCATGAAACCTGGGGACTGTCTGTCCAGCTTAAAAAATTGAGGCTATTTCCATCATCCATATTCATGCCTTATTTTTTATTTTGGTCCCATTCTTGGTTTTTGACACATTAATTTCTGAAAGCAGGGAGTTCCACAGACCTGGAGCTATCTGGTACACACACACACACAAAAAAAAAAAAACAAACCCACAAACCAGCAAACAACTTCCTACCTTTTTTTTTTGGTGCAGATTTGCAATCCAATGACTCATTTCTGAGAAAGAATTTAGGAGCATCCAGTGTACCTTCTCTAACCTACCTATTTTTTTACTCTTGTCTACCATGTCCCGTGTTATTTTTCTCCTATGTTTAATAGGAAGATCCTGATTTTTCCACCTCTTTCCCAAGTTTTTTTTTTTTTCTGTCTGATTGCCAGTTCCTTTTACTCCTCCTAAACCTTTTCTGGACAACTCTCCAGGGCTGAGCACAGTATTGCAGGTAAAAAAACAGCCATCT
The DNA here is from genome assembly GCA_013399135.1 of Heliornis fulica. NCBI lineage: Eukaryota > Metazoa > Chordata > Aves > Gruiformes > Heliornithidae > Heliornis > Heliornis fulica. The sequence goes on along the minus strand of VXBZ01005909.1, from coordinate 147,255 downwards.
AGCAATATTATGGCATTGTCACATAGTTGATCTCCTATCACATTTCCAGCTGCTCTTTGCTTTGCTTCACCACCTTTCCACATGCTGGAGGGCTTTCACAGAGCTCTCTGTACCAGAAAGCTCACTTTTTTCCTTCCCTTGAGTGAAGACACGGCAACATCATTGAATGGTTTACATTTTCTTTCCCTGCTCCTCACACATGACAGCACTCCCATCTTTTGGAAACAGTTTATTGGCTTTCTTCGGGTTTGCGGTTTCCCATCCTACATCTCTGACCGTGTGTCACATCCTCTACCAGTTCTCTGTTGATGGGCTGCATGAATTACAGCCAGGTCCATGAATTAGCCCCACATACAGACCCACACCAGCTGTTGGGAGCAGCACTGGATGGAGATGGAGTGCTACCTCTTCTTCCTCTGCAGGAAACCAGCCTCCAAAGCCAGACTTCCAACTACCAGAGACAGGGAGAATAAAATGAATATTCGTCCCCTCAAGATGGGAGCAGTGCTTGGTGACATTCAGGTTCCTGCAGGGAGGAAAGAGGCAATCAGATAGCCCCAGTGCCACTACCACACAGCTTTCCCACAGCTCGACCCAGGTGGGTTTGCCTCAGTGCTTGGGTGGATAGTCAGCAAAGGCTACTGAAGAAGCAGGGATGGCAGAAATCAAGTGTCAGAGGGAAAGGGAGGATGGCGAGACAAAGTGTGGGGTGCTGTCCTGCAGAGTAGAGCCAACTCCACAGCCCACCACCACCACACTGCAGAGCATCAGTGTGCTAGTTCCTGGCAATCGCTGCCAGTGAGGGGGTTGCTTGGTGGAGATGCTTCACTTCTGGGCAGCTGCTGGTACCACATGCTGCACGGTAGTCAGCAGGGATGGGAAGTGGGGATGGGGGCGATCAGAAAAGCCAAGATGTGATGAGTGATACAAGTGAATCAGCTTACCTCTTGGCCTTGCCTGGCCTTGCCCACGTGAAATAGCTGGTGGATATTGGGTGTAAATCATGGCTACTGCACCTGTCTTTGCCACTGGGACCGAGCCCAATAACATGTGCCTACCTACATACCCCATCCTCTGCAGGTAGGCAGCATCCAGGCTTGCTCTGCAATTTGCTGCTCAGAGGTCTCTTTTGGGGCACTTTGCTTCTCACCTGACCCACACAATGCAGAGAGAAACATAGTGTCACCTGTCACAGGGAAGGACGTCATTTCCCATTGCCTGGGCAATAAAAAGCATCTTCCCTAGTTTTATAGACACCTGCTGACAGGCTTTAAAAATAGGGGACCCAATTTCCATTTTCATGGTATTCCCTCATATAATATAAAGGAGCTTTAAATTGGAGTGATCTATATTCATCTCATGGCTTCATTCCACTGCCAAAGTGCTGTAAAATCTGTTGTAGTGTAAATGAAAATCAGGTCCAAAATGTTCCTCTACAGCACGGAACAGTGCTGGCCCCTCTGAGGCTTTGAGCGAGTTACCTAGGAAGGGAGGAGAAAAGGGGAAATCCCACATTTAAGGGAGGAGGGCAGGGAGGGAAATGTGACCTTGACAGTCATGCTTGAGAAATAACCCTCCACCAGCTCATGTCTGTAGATGGCTCTCGGGGATGTGAATGTTCAAAGAGGTCACACAGACATGAATTAATTTGGGTCCAGGTTTCTGAGAGACATAGACATCATACAAGTAACACCTTCGGTAACACCATATGCACATCTGCATATAAATATATATGGATATATAGGGATATATAGATGGATATCCCTGATTTTGGCAAACATTTTCAAATTTGTTTCAAGTACCACCGAGATCAAGTGGATTATTGGTAATTTAGAGTTATCCCTCATATACAAGACAGCCAGTTTCATACACAGTGTAAGCAAATATGTCAAGCAATTTCCTGGTTCACCCATCTGTAGCTGCCAGTCATGCTACGATTTATGTATTAACTATGTTGGATCACATTTCGGCTCAAATGCCGGATAATTTGGGGAAGGAGGCCAATGTTTTTCCAGCTGAAAGGAGAACCTGGAGGAAGATGAAAAGGACTGTGAGAAATGTTTTACTTCCTTGACCCCTAATAAATGCCTCAGGCAGCAAGGCTGATCACCTAGCTGATCACCCAGTTTACAGGGAGGCAGCACTCCCCTCTGACTTCCTCCTCTAGCCTAGGGGTGCAAAGTGATAGTTTCGACTCCTGAGCTTGGAGGAGGAGGAGGAAACACAGCTGCCAAAGAGTCAGAGAACAGCAACCGCTCATCAACAGGTTTCCCTAACAACTGCCAGCCTTTACAAAAAAACATCTTTTTCTTTCAGGGTGCCTATTCAGCCTCTCCCTGCGCTGCTCACAGATCACAGAATGTTGGGAGTTGGAAGGGACCTCGAAAGATCACTCAGTCCAAGCCCCCTGCCCGAGCAGGATCATCTAGAGTAGATCACACAGGAACGTGTCCAGATTGGTCTTGAATGTCTCCAGAGAAGGAGACTCCACAACCTCTCTGGGCAGCCTGTTCCAGTAATCTGTCACCCTCACTGTGAAAAAGTTCCTCCTTATATTAAGATGGAACTTTCTGTGTTCCAGTTTGGAACCATTGCCCCTTGTTCTATCACGGGCCATCACTGAGAAGAACCTGGATCCATCCTCCTGACACTCACCCTTTACATATTTATAAACAGATAGACCAACACAGCTAAGGAGGCATTTTGGTTTTACAACCAAGATCCACAAAGGCTCCCAAGTCACTCCATGCATTTATCCTACAAAGAAACTGGTACATCAGAAGGAGAACAGCAGTGCCATGCTCCTTGGTCCCACGCTAAGCTCCAGAGAAACTTTCTGGCTTCAAGAAATTGCACTGAGTGAAGGCATGGGACCTGCACCAGGCCAGCGTCTGAATGCTGGCATGTCCCAAGGTCTCTCAGAGAGGATTCTCCCAAGGTCTCTCTGAGGACTGAAGGAAGGACAGCTTCTTTAACTGTCTCTTTGTGTCTTTACTCTGATTGTGGTACCTCCTGCCCATCTAATTCCCTGTGGGACTCTGAAACTGAACTTCTGGGAAAACCACTAGGTGGGCAAAGGGGAGTTGGCTTACACTTGATTGTCTTTCCCTTAGAGCATTGTGGAAAAAGTCAAGTAAATCTTTCTGGGAAGCTGAAGAGAGGAAGGAGGGAAGAAGAGAGTTTCTCAACCCTGCAAGGGTAAAAGGACATGAAGTTTGTAGGATGCAGCCTCCAGCTAAAAAGGAGGCTTTTTCTGACATCTCTGGTGCATGAAAAGATGTGCAAAGTCCAAACACATTGGATAGTGCCTTGCAATAATGTCCTCTTACCCCAGAGCTGCAGTCATAGGGTGACAGAAACGTGTGGATGTCAATAGTGAGGGTAACAGACCAGGAGACTCCACTGACTCCCTTCTCTCATGGATTTTTGATATAAAATAAATTGACAGTTGTCTTCAGGCTCCCCCTACAGAAAACAGATTTCTGATGTCCAACTGATGGTCTTCTCATTCTGCAGACTTCCCTTGCTCCTTACCATCACACATTCTTTGTCAAAGAGAGGGGTCAAGCATAGTTCAGAAGGTAGTGGAGCAGTACACATTTTCCATCCAGAAAATGTGAAAACATCTAAATGAAGTGAGAGGATTAGACTTGGTCCATGACACTGGTACCCTCTGGCCTAGGGAAAAAACCTGTGGCATTTGCCAGGGATTAAAGATATCACTAGCTGAACAGTTCCCCCAGGTCTTGCTGACTCTTTCATTGAGCATAGATTCAAAGGGCAGAGTGGCTGTTCCCCACAAATACAGACACATCAAAATACCAACGTAATTTCCCACAGCATCCATGTTTCCCACAGTGGGGTATGGATGTGAGTGATGTCATGTGCTTGTCTTCTTCCTATAAATTCCTCTTACTAAGACTGGTCACATCTCCCTCTAACCACCTTGGCCAAGCTACCCCAAGTGGAGAGATTGTTGTCAACAGCTGAAGCAGACCCAACAAAAAAACCATAAAAATAAATCACAGCACCTGGTTCTTCCAGAGAAAGACCTGTCCACAGCAAGCCAAGGGATGCAGGGGTCAAGTGACTCTTCCTGAGCTTCTAGGCAAGTTGCTGCTCATGCCAGGTTGTGCCTTCCAGAAGACTTCTGTGGTTGGGATTGCTCTTCCAAGGCTTGCTTTGGCTTAAATATTTCCTAGCTTATATTTGACTAGTTAAAAGTTTTATCAGCCAGAGCCATAAATTACCATGACAGCTTCTAGGGAAACTCAGTCCTTTCGTCTCCTGCTCATTTCCTCTCTGTCCTTGCCATTGATCAAACCTGCGGAGTTTTAGACTTTTCAAAAGCAGAAACAAAGACAATTCCAACCCTGTCTAATTGAGACATGGGTAAAGTTAAAAAGCAGCCGCCACGCATGTATTTGCCTCAATTAAATTGGCTCTTTGATATTTCTGATAATTCCTTTTTTTTTCCTTTTTTTTTTTTTTAAAGACAGCTTTATGATTAATGGGCACTGTGATGTGCTGACATTTCAGCTTTCTGCATATCCTACGCCCCTGTTAAATGGTGGGGGTTCGAGCTCCTATTTGCATGGAGCAAGAGGACCACAAGTTCTACTATTAATCAATGGGGTAATTCAGCCAGATTGCGGTGGGACAGTTCGGAGCCCAGCTCCTGGCAAACACGATAGCCCCCTGAGGAACCTCAAAATGTTTGTATCAGATGCACCCTGCACCTGAGAGCAGAGTGGCTCGGCTGAGTAGAGGGCCTAAGGCGGTATCACTGTACAGCTTGAAGGTCATTAATTTGTGTCTGATGAAGAAGAAAAAAAAGAAGAGTGAAAGCCAATGCTTTTCCAATGTGTGGACTGAGGGTTTTAGCAGGCCCTGAAGAGCTGATGCTGGAGAGCAGGAGTTGTGTTTCAAGCCATTAAGCCCTGGCCTGACTTCCAATGTCAAAAGGGAGATGGACGATGGTGCTGAGAGCACAGTTTCCTTGTACAGGAGTTTGAAGGCCATAGTAAACTAAGTAAACTTGAGACTGGAGAGAGTGTGAGGAATATCAGGATTTGCTGGGGGCTGCCTCTGTAATAACAAGAGCTGCAGACACTGTAACTGCCTCAGATCCTAAAGGGACTTCAGCAAACCTGGGCACAGGTTGAGAAATCAGTCTCTGTGGCAAAGAGGGAAGGGTGACTGCTCCTGGAAGGAAACAGTCATGGGTGTAAGACAGCACCCCATGGCCAGAAGGTGGGACTGATCTTTCCATTTTAATGAGAACATCAACTCAGTGAATGTTTAACTGTGTCCCTAAGTTGCATGAGCACAACAGTTGCCTCCAAAAAGCCTCAAAATGTCCATAGTAAGGTTTCTTGGTCAGGTGTCTCATGGGTCAGCCATTTTGCAGCTGGGGATATTGGGTATGTTAGCTTGAGATGGGTGATGAGCTTCTTAGGCAAGCAGGGGAAAGCACAACTGAGGGATGAGAAATCGGGATTCTCCCTGCCTGCCCCTGGCTCAGCATTTCAGAGCGAACAGGGGTGCTAGCTCTGAAGAAGCAACAAGGCACCAATTGTCTTTTCATCTGAATGGGAGCAGAATCACCTCCCTTGTTTGAGAGATAGTTTTACAATATGGTGTGTTCACCAACAAAAAGACACAGGTTAAAAATAATCCTTCTAGAAACCAGCTGGAGCATATAACCTTGATCTCCTCAATGCCCAGCACAGACCTACAATCAGTGGTATCAGGGGGCTGAAAAACGAGGTACATGAGTAGGAATTTCCTAAGTCAGCTTTGTGAGCAAAGGAAACTTATGATGTAATTACACTCTGCCAGCAAGCACAGCAGTAGCAGGGCTCTGTAGTTCCTGGATTTCCTCCCTAGATGGGTGTAGCGATGGTACAAGTAATCCAGGCAATCCAAGCTACCCCACAGAAAATAAAAGCAATGAAAACAACAGCTGAAAGCTTTGTTTGCCGTGGTGGTAAGGGGCTTGTAGATGATGTTCCCAGTCCTAGGAGCAGGAAAGGCTTTCTCTAGGAGATCAAGACACATACAATTACCGTGTTACCTAGCCAATGCAGAGATGTGTGGTAGTTTGACCCTGGCTAGAGGCCAGACTCCTACCAAAGCCACTCTATCACTCCCCTCTTAGCTGGACAGGGGAGAAAATACATGTTGAGAGGCTTTGGAGTTGAGATAAGGACAGGAAGAGATCATTCCACAATGAGCATCACAGGCAAAACAGACTCAACACAGAAGAAAGGCAAGAAAACTCTTATTATGCTACACTACACAGAGACAGAAACCAGAGTCAGATAGTGAAAAGTACAAACAGCTCTTAAAACACCCCCCCCCCTTCTGTGCAGACTTCACTTTATTCATGATTTTCTCCTCTGCAGGATGGCACAGGGAAAGAGGGGATGGGGGGAATGGAGTCTTCAATCTGGTCAGTTCCTCAGGAGTTGTTCTCCTTCTTAGGGGGTGCATTTCTCTCGCCCTTTTTCCCTGTGCCAGCGTGGGGTCTCACCCACAGGAGACAGTCCTCCATGACCTTCTCCATGTGAGTCCTCTCCCACAGGACCTTGACTCTTCACCGACTGCCCCCGCATGGGTCACTGCTATAAACTCATAGAATGTCTCTCAGTCTCTCAGTCCCAGACTGCTGGTCCCAGCCTGGTCCCTCAGAGAGTGATAAATTCCCCCANTCTCCTCTGCAGGATGGCACAGGGAAAGAGGGGATGGGGGGAATGGAGTCTTCAATCTGGTCAGTTCCTCAGGAGTTGTTCTCCTTCTTAGGGGGTGCATTTCTCTCGCCCTTTTTCCCTGTGCCAGCGTGGGGTCTCACCCACAGGAGACAGTCCTCCATGACCTTCTCCATGTGAGTCCTCTCCCACAGGACCTTGACTCTTCACCGACTGCCCCCGCATGGGTCACTGCTATAAACTCATAGAATGTCTCTCAGTCTCTCAGTCCCAGACTGCTGGTCCCAGCCTGGTCCCTCAGAGAGTGATAAATTCCCCCACAGCAAACATGCTCCAGCGTGGGTCTCCATCTCTCTCTCTGCCTCTTATCTCTCTCTGGAGGCTGCAGGTGCTGTCAGGGTCTTGCTTCAATGTAGGTCACAGATTCTTCCATATTCCTCCACCTGCTCCACGGTGGGCTCAACCGTGGTACCTCTCCATGGGCTACATGTAGGGTCTCTTCATCTTCCATGGGCTGCAGGGGGACACCCACTTCACCATGGTATTCTCCATAGGCTGCAAGGAATCTTCTCTTAGCCCCCCTTCCTCCTGCCCTTCACTGACCTTGGTGTCTGCAAAGTTTCTTACATCTTCTCACTCCCTTCTTTCGTGGCAAAATGTGGCTGTTTGCATTCTTCTATCTCTAAAATGTGATTCCCAGAGGCACTGTGACCGGCGCTGATTGGCCTGGCCAGCCTTGTCAGCAACAGGGTTGGGAAGTTTGACCTTGGGTGCACAGCTGGGATTTACTCTGTTGGACCCTTAGGAAACTTCTAGCTGCTTCTTAAAGAAGCCACGTTGCAAAAATACCACAAGATGCAAGAAGCTGTGCTTACTCTTGGAAGAGTGGTAGAGCAGCAGCCCTCAGGGAAAGCAGCAGTGCTGGTAATTAGCTATTGCAGAGAACACTCTTGTTTGGCACCACAACAGTAGTTATCCCACACTGACTGGGAGGGGAGCAAAGAGAAACAAATAGGAGACACCCCCAGTCTATTCCACATCACCGCTTCTCTTTTCCCAGCACCAGCAGAGACATACAAGTGTCTCTGTAAGAGACAGTAAGAGCCCCTTCTTGGGCAAGCGATGACCAAACCCCATCTTTCCTGCTGCCCTGCCAAGCCCAACTCCCAGATGCAACAAACAAGTAGTCTCCAACATAACTAAAATAAGGTATGAGCAGTGATTGTTTTCCTTGAACAAGGGCAGCTCCCAAAACAGGGTTTGAGAGGCCTAGGAGATCCATGAAAATTATTTAAGGAGGTTTTGGCAGGGATCTTAGGCCCACGAGCTTCAGAAGGGGAAACACCAGAGGGACACACCTCAGCTTGCCCACCATACCTGGAGAATTCCTGGTGTGGGTACGCCTGCTGGGAGAGACACAGCTCTAACTAACCCTGCTGGGATAGGAAGATGGATCGCAGGTCTTGTGAGGTCCTTTTTTACTCCCATTTGCTGCAGCTGCTATGAAAGGGGCCTCTTTGTGCATAAAATTAATCATTGTCTTAATTCTTCCACGACCAGAAAACAGGCTTAAGCAGAGCAAATAGATTTGGTTATAAAACCCAAGGGACTGGCAGCTCCATTGGAGGCCATAGTTTTATCCAGCCACCCCAGCCACTTCCTCCCTCCCCCCGCTGAATAATTCAGAGCTTCATTTTCTTATCTGCTCTAATATGGGTTTATACAAACCAGCCCTGATGTTAAGTAACATAGGTGAGATAAAAAACAACAAGGCATCTTTGTGCAGGGAGAGCCTCAGCAGGCAACATATACCTCCTCTTTGTGCTGCCACGCTCTGTGAGAGAGAAGGTGGCATCTTTCCTCTGCTCTGGCACAGCCTCCCTCCATTTTCTCTCCAAGCTCCTTTCCCCACAAGGATTCGGTATGTGCCCAGGCTGGCCTCTACCCAGAGCGGGGAAAGCCAAACAGCACTTGTGGGGGGGAAAGGAAAGGAAAGGAAAGGAAAGGAAAGGAAAGGAAAGGAAAGGAAAGGAAAGGAAAGGAAAGGAAAGGAAAGGAAAGGAAAGGAAAGGAAAGGAAAGGAAAGGANGAAAGAAAGAAAGAAAGAAAGAAAGAAAGAAAGAAAGAAAGAAAGAAAGAAAGAAAGAAAGAAAGAAAGAAAGAAAGAAAGAAAGAAAGAAAGAAAGAAAGAAAGAAAGAAAGAAAGAAAGAAAGAAAGAAAGAAAGAAAGAAAGAAAGAAAGAAAGAAAGAAAGAAAGAAAGAAAGAAAGAAAGAAAGAAAGAAAGAAAGAAAGAAAGAAAGAAAGAAAAGAAAAGAAAGAAAGCCCCTAGCTCTGTAATAGACTTTTCATGACATTTACTAAATCTTTTAGAAGTTTTCCTTCTTTCTGCACTAAATATCAGTTGCTTAAGATAATCTGTGAACCTGTAGAACGGCCATTAGGAGCTCCCTGGTGACTAGGTTAATACACAGTAATTACAGTCACTGCCAAGGAGATTGCAGGGAGGTTAGGAGGAGATTGGAAGCGGCAGGCAGTAAAGCACTGTAGCATTTACCAAAAAAAAGAAAATAGAACAATAATCAAAACCCTCCCTTGTAAGGAACAAGGAGGCCAGGCATTGAATGCATGTAGGAATATGGTCATTTCCAAACTCTGACAGATGCTGGTAAATACGAGGATCAACACTGGGCAAGTTTTCTGAGTGACAGGCCAGCAGTAGCCAGTGTTGCCATGCTCAGTAAGCATGACAAATAGCCACAAAGACCACCCTCATCCTGACTCTTTTTTATGCACCTGGGAGTGCCAGGCAAGAACCTAAAACTTGTCTGCCTCAGGCACTGTGCCTATGGAATGATATTCTTCAGGCAGACATCAGCCTTTTCCACCTCCCCTTTCTCCTCACCATCCTTCCATCCTCTCCCATTTGGGTGTAATATGGTGGCACTGACCTTCTCACCAGCCCCATCAATGCTTTTGCTGTGAGGGCCTGGACTCTTTAATAGTTGAAATGTTTGCTAGTGCATTGGGTGCACCACAGCTCAGAGGCAGGAATTCTAGCTGCATGGTCCTCATCCTGGTGATGTCTGGGTAATTTTAAGCATTAAATGGAGGACAAGTTTCCCATGCAAGTCACATCTCACAGAGCACACTTTGCCTCCTTTCTTCTGGCTCATTTCGGACACCAGATCCTTCCCATTCATTTTGCCACCCTGAGGTCAAGAGTAAGTACATCTTTGTAATCACACTTGAGAAGGGGTAAAAGGGAAAAATGCCACAATTCCAGCAATCCCCATATTACTGAACAGTAATTTCAATCATATGCAACACCTAAGCTCTGTGACAAACCTGAACCTAGAGAGCTTTTTGGAGAACACCACACTGTAGGACTGTCCTGAGCTGACTGTAGACTCCAGCTGCCCCACCACAAACCTTCCCAGGGCACCCAGAACAATTGCATTCATCACAAAATTGTCAGCATTTCTTCACCACAGCTGCCAGGCACAAAAGTCTCCCTCAACATACTTGCACAGTGTCTGCATCACTTCAAGAGACCAGTGCAGTGAGGACCAACCTGGCCCATAGTGGCAGTGTGGCCAATAAGCAAAAGGACATGTGGCAAGTGTCGCCATCCCAGTGCGACTTCTCTCCACCCTCCTACCCAAGATCCATTTCCTGTCTCTTGATATTGCCCAGATTTCTTGCTTCAACCACTGTCCCAGCTACCAGTCAATTTCCCAATCCCTCTGATATTTTGGCTCCTTGGCATACAAAAGCCCAGTACTCAACATTAGTCCCAGTAAGTTGGTAGTTGATATCCTCCAAAGCGCTAGGGTTTCCTTCATGATTCAGCTCAATTCATTCCTCCACGACCTACCCTAGGAAGTAGCATTGGGTACCTGCTTTAGAAAGGTTAATTGTTAATTAAAACAAAGGTTAAGTTGTCCCTGACTGCTGACAACTACCCTATCTCTAACGTGGGCAACAAGCAACAAGGTGTATAGAGGTCCCTGTGAATTCTGACATCAAATCATCCTCCCTCCCTCCAGGAGCTTCTGGGCTGCTGGTTCTTTTAATATGAACTTTAATTTCTGCTGCTAGTAGAATTTAACTGTACTAAAACCTAATTTGCGCCTTTTTGTTTTCTTCCTGAAAATACACATATTAACCTATCGGAAAGGCTTCCTTTCTTTTGCCAACCAATATCAACAGTCAATCAGAATCTGTCAACATAGCAATTTTATCGTTTCCAACTCGGGTAGCAATGCAGTCGTCATGGGAACCAAATAGTAACTATGGAATAGCTGCCTTAGTAACAACAACAACAACAGAAAAATGTGTTGGCATAAAATTGCATTTGTAGTAAATTCCAGTTAACACTTCAGAAATTAAACAGTCGCTGTGTGAATCCTGGAGTTTGTAAATCTGAGGGCCCTCTCAAGGGAAACGATGGCTTTTAAAGTTCCTCGAGATCTTGTGGCTGGTCCCTTGTGCTACAAGTTGAAAGAGGAAGAACAGAGGGAAACACGTCTTTATTTTGATAGGGACATCTGTGGAATGGGAGATTAAGGATGCCTCAGCTTCATCCTGCTTGAAGAGGCAACCTGCATTCCTTATATATAGAGTCAAATTTGTGATACTGGGGAGAACCACTAACTACAGAGACTTTAAAGGCAGCTTGCTTTGGTCCATGTGAAGATTGAAAAGAACATGTCCATGGGCAAACAGCAGGAAGGGAAACACAGAAATTGCTGTACCAGAAGTGATCTGTGGCCTAGCACTCTGAAGTATATCCATATTTCAAAGGAAAATGCATATTCTCAAAATACTTTTGGTCACATACTCACAGATATTCCGCCTTGCAGGATAGTGGGTCATTCCTGAAATTCCTTTGATGCTCACGCTGTATTCCCAGAGCAAGAGAACAGAAAGGCAGGCTATGTCTAAGAAGAGCACTTGCTGGGTATTTTCAGAGGATGGGTTTAATATGCTTAGTGCTTTTATCCCCTCCAGACCTCTGGGTTTTGTCCTGTAACACCTTTGGAAATGGAAGACGTCAATCCTAGCTTTACTTTGTACTCTAAAGATTCTGCCAGATCTCCTTGCATTGCTTAGATGAACATCACTCTCTTAGCAGCAAAGATGAATAGCAAATTTCCAGGATGGCTTTTAAAAATCTGTCCAGGAGGTGACCTACTCAGTTGAGCATCAACACTTCCCACAGCAGCAGGTTGAAATCCCAGCACTCTCATCTCTGCCCTGCATCTGCCTATGGAAGATAAATTGTGTTCTCTACCACTGAAGCCAACAAGACACTCTGGACAGTTGAGGAGGTGGAGTTATAAGCATCCCCAAAGAGTACTGAAGTTCCTTATGAAAGGTCTCAGGGCTATATTTGAAACTACAGCACTATTTATTGCAGTTTTCCAACACTACCAAATGCACAAAATCACACTTGGCACTAGAAAGGTTGAGCCACAAGAGGCTGGAGAAGATGTGGGGAAGTATCACTAGCTGCTTACACTGATCTTTAGTTCTTTCAGAAAGGTCCAATGTTTTGCTCCTGAGAATGAAAAGGTACTGTAAGGATCTTTGACAGGCACAGTTTGGATATTTTCTCTTCCACACACATGCCCAGTTTGGTTTTGCCTCCATCCAAGGAAACGTTTAATTGGATGGGTGCTGCATTAAAATTGTGAAACCATTCTGACAAAAAGGGACTTCAGCGTTTGTCCTTCTGCAATAAGAGGTAGTTTAAAAATCTGTATAATTGATGTGGGATTACAGGATTACAGCTGATTCATTTTAGCACCAAGGCATCCTTTCTTGGAAACAAGCCCATTGAGGCTGTTGGCTTGCAACAAATGCCAGTGACCCAAACTTCAACCTCCTGTTCCAGTAGATGAAGTTCCCAAGTAAAACAGGATCATTTAGAATGGTATAAGTGGTGTACACAATTTAAGTGACCTCTTATCCAGATGAGTTTGTCCTGGTGACAAGTTACCTAGATAGAGCACATTCAGAGAAGAGCAATGGTCACAAAGGTCAAGAAACTTTCCCCTCTTCATCATTCTGAAATCTTTTTGTAAGCCAGAGGAGTGAAGATGCCTTGAGATGCTACAGAGAAATCAATAGGAAATTTCTGCTGGAGCAGTAACAAAATCTGTGTCATGTAAAATGAATTTAGATCTAAGGTTTAATGACATTATCTTAAAAGGGCATCTCTCTACATTCTTTTCCAGCACCATGATAGTACAGCAGCGAATGGCCACAAAAGGTGCTTCTCAAGAGGAGATGTGAGTGCTGGAGGGTTTGGAGGATTAACCTTTCTGTTTTGGAGACCAGGGCTCATAGACTTTGGCGTTAGAGAAGTGGCTATGAGTAAGTGAGGGCTGCAATGCTATCAGCATGGACAGAGCTGACAAGGTTACAAAACAGTTTGTGTGATTAGCCAGGAGCCACAACAGAATCAATGACAGAATTGAAAACAGATTAGAAATTCTGTGGCTTTGAAGGCAGGAACCAGGACACTGGCTAGAGAATAAGGTTAGTTTGCTCAGAGGTGTTCCTGTGCTAATAAACAGGGGCAGCAGGTGTGTGTACATGTGCGTGCTGTAGAGCTGATCCAGAAAGCAAACCTGCAGGGGGTAGAAGGATTGGCCTTGGAAGCATGAGCAGGTCTAGGGTGTCCCCATGCAAAAAGAAAAGAAAGAAAATAAAAAAGAAAGTTATAGATCTTATTTCCTCACTCCACACTTTTACCAGTCTCTATCACTCCATTTCAATCTGACATACAAGCAAAGGTGGAGGCGAGATGGGTACTCTCCGCAGTCGTACTGCTCGGGAGAGCTGCACACTAACCAGAGTGTTCACTCAGAACCCAAAAGGACTATTCAGCCTCAGTGACTGTTTGCCAGTCTTGTCCTTCCCTGTGTTCATGAACCACATCCCTCCAACTCCTGGAAGATGATTGCTACCGTTCTCGTTTCTGAAATGCACATGAGAATTATGGCTCCTTTTTGCATCAGGGAGCTATGGATTGATCCCACTGTTCACACTGCCTGGCCACTGCCTATACTGCTCTCAGTTAATCCTCAGAAGGTTTCCATATCCAACATATATGTGGGTATCCACATATGATACAATTAAAATGTTTTATAGAGAGATTTAACCCCAAGCAAAAAATGAAGCTGGAATAATCCATAAACTCACTAAAATCTACCAGGATAAGAAAGGCTTTAGGAAAGGCAAAAGGCGAAAATAAAGGTATTTCAGGAGACAAATGGCACATAGCATAGCACATACATGACAGCCAGTCTGTCACTGTCCCTCAGATCCACCTTTTGGCTCAGGGTGTTCCATAGCTGCAGACCACAGGCAGCCAAGGAGAGTGTACCAAAGAAGAACCATTGCCTAAAAACTTATTTCTGGTGCTCTTCTCCAGGCAACAGCTACTGGATCCTGAATGAAGTGACTCTTGGGTCTCACCCAGAGCAGCTATTTGGATGGTCTCATCCTGCATTCCTGGAAGACAGCTCTGACTACATGAGCTGGAAAGATATCAGTCCAGGATGAAGTACTATGAGCAATTCAGAGTGGCTATGAGCTAAAAGTGTGTGTTTACCTTTGATGCTTCCAAGAAAATGTTGCTGAAATCAGGTCTGCATCTGCTGATCCATTTCTGCAGTTACAAAGCACATAATTTTTGAGGTAAAGTGACCAATTGGTCTCAAATTTCCTTTATCTCAAAATAAGAAGTCATACTGGGAAGGCATCTCCCTCATTGCCCTGCATGGTTATGAGCAATACCCCTTGTAACATATCAGCAGCATTCGGGTGAGGAACAAGGGATGAAGCCTCAGCTGCATGTACATCCCAGCAAAGGCAAAGAGCCCAGTTCCACTTGGGTGAGGAGCTGCCTGAATGCTGCAGCGACAGGAAACCCAGACCTGAAATGGTCTCCCTGCCCAGCTTTGTACAGCACCATACTTATCATTTGATGCAATTATATCGTTAACTAATTTGCAAATTTGCATAGAACCATTAATTTAATCTTTAAATAAATAGTATGGATTTAGTGCTGCTGAAAGCACTCCAGATTAACTGCTTGGTGAATGAAGCCTTCTGCTTATCTGTGAGACAGCAGCAGGGCAAGCTTTATCCACATGCTACCCCACATGCGCGCTGCAACTGTGATCTGACATAACATGCACAGCTTCATCAGAGGAGTTTGAAGAAGGAGCTCAGCACCCCCACCCCAGCTCAGGAACCTCACAGTCTCTCTTGGGCCAATTAGTGCCCACCAGGGCAGAAAGTTTGCACAGAGGGCAGCCAGCCACTGAGACTCACCACAGTGACGCTTGAATCTCAGCATCCTTGGAATCAAAGTGACTAACGAGTTGTCACATGGAGCCGGAAATGGCCCCTCTACAAAATGAGCTACGCAGCTGTGAGCAGCCTCAGCAGAATAACACTTTCACACGTTCTCCTGCTGTCTTATTGTCCTATGCCACCCACATCACTTAAGCTATTTATACCGTGCTCTACACAAGATGCTCACACCTCCTTAGAGACGGGAAGAAAGACAAGGAGTCTGATGGTTGTGTTATGACAGCTCAGCTGATTGGATTATCTTGACTGCTTGGAAGCTGCCCCCACAACCGCTGCTCTCTTGCAAGTTGCAGAGAGAGGCCGCAGTTGAGTTGAGGAGGGGCAGAAGATCCATACATACCTGCTTCATGGCAGATGGAGATGGATTCCCTCATCTACCTGTCATAGCTGGGCAGACTGACAGCTAACAGCCCTTCTCCCTTCAGCTGGAAAAAACACAGGGCCTACACCATGAGAGGAGAATGAGGAGGAGGAGGATCCAGGCTCTTGCTCTGCTGCCTTCCTGAAATCCCAGGGCCGCAACATAACCATGACAACTACCGCTCTGCAATCAGGGTAGTGAGTACCAAAAGACAGTTGTGGCCAGCCATGAGGACTGGCAGGCAAAAATCAGACATGGAAAATAAAGAGGAAAGAGGTGACTTCGCAGCATAAGATTTGAAAATAGACCTGGGTATCTCATGCCACTGCTCAAGAGACACGCTGGGCATCTGGGCACACCTGGACTGGTCTGCTCTGCTCTCGACTGCTCTTTTTATTCTCCAGAACACTTTTGCATGAGCCTTGACAGAAAAATTACCAAATGTAATGCACTTGTGACTTTGTTAATTTGCACCTGTATCTAATTTCAGACTTGCAGGAATAACAGAGCTGTTCCCTAATCAAAGCAGGAGGGGGGGCTGGGGAAGTGCCCAATTTGCCACTCACTGGCAGTTGCAGAAGAAACTGCCCCCACTTCACCCAGGGACCCAGTGCTTTGCATGAGGGTCATAGCAGGATGCAGAGGTTTCCCTGGGAAGGGTCAAAGCAAGAACCTGCATGGGGAAACTCATAACAGCAACAGCTGGCAGTGCCATGCTCCTCCCTGCTTTTGCAGGCATTGCTTTAACCTCCTAAATGCCTCTGCACTGTCCTTACTGGAGATTTTTCTGAGCTGCTTACAACTGCTTACTTGTGGCTAATGGTCATGACCTCCTGGATGCCAGAGGGTGCCATGTTTCATCAGCAGAGAAAACACTGATGAGGGAAAATCCTCCTGGCCCATGGTTGTGGCTCATTAAGGTATTAGTCGCTGCCTCAGTTTCCCCTCCAGGCTCTGGGAGCCACAGCAGCTAGAGTTCATGTGGCATTTTTCATCCTGCTCCTCAGTCCCTGCAAAGATCTTGCTCCCCCAGTCTATTTAAGTCCCAAACCAAGAGATATAATAAATTTAAACCCACTTTGCTGTTGGCAGTTCTCCTAGAACCATTACCCACCCAGGAGTTGGTGCACTTGGCTCATCCCACCTCAGCACCTTGCCACCATGATGTGCTATCCACTAGCCCACAGACCTCTTCTGGGCTGCTGGTGTGGAACCTGGGGCTGGCATCAGCCTGCCCAGCCAGGGCCAGCACTGCAACTCCTTCAGTGTCAAGCACAAAGCTGGGATGGCAAAAGTGTTTGATCTGAAGGACATCAGCAAGGAAGAACTTTTGTTTTATCCTCGGTCAATTTCTCTGTCCAGCTCTCTCCAAAGAGGTCTTATCTGCCTTGCTTTGCGTCATTCCCCCCGCAAGCATGGGTCCCATTGCAGCACCTCCAGACATCCCTCACATCCTGATGTCCCTTAACCTAGGTGAAACTCAACTCTGTGCTCACAGGAACCACTGTTACCTAAATCCTCTCAATCCATACCCAGCCTTCTTCCTACACCTTCCCTTGATGGCACCTGCATTCCTGTAGCACAATCACCCTTCACCTTCCCTGATGAGAGGAGTGACTAACCCCAGCCATCTTCTCCCTGTGGAGAGCTGGATGCAGTACAGACACAAATACAGCACAGAGCAGCCTGCCCTTTTCCCCTTTGAAGGACCATCAGCCGATGACAAAGCTGCATAGAGAAAGCAAATCAGGACATAAAACATTTTGAGATCTTCAGATGAAAGGGGTTAGTATGTCATTAACATCAATTTATTTGGGCTAGGAATATGCAAGTCTGATGTTTTGACCTCAGCTTTCTCACTGACCCAACATCTCCAACCCTGGGCATGCGTTTTAATACCCTTGACCCAATTTCTTGTCTACAAGGAGGCTAATCCTAACTGCCCTGCCATGCAAGGCTGCTGCGATTCTGTAAATAGGCAGAGCCTGTAGATCACTGTAAATGTAAAGAGCAGTATGTAAGCATTACCTAACAAAAAACCCCAAACTGTGTTCTAAGATAGCCGCTGTACCACAGCTATGTGCTTGCTGGGAAATGTGTCCTTCCATTCCAGGGACTCTGTTTCAGGATGTCCTCACACCACAAACATTCATCATGCTCTTGATACAAAAGGTTTTCTCTGCACTGGAATAACAATCTCAGGAGGTGTTTGCTCACTCATGGTGGGAGAATGTTGCAAAGCACAACCCTTGATCTCAGCTGATCTTCCCATCACTGCTGGAATTTCCTCCCAGTGATGCCGCGAGGCAATGCAGCTTGGAGAAAAGACATGAGTGAAAGGTAAGCAGGTCTGTCTTCAAAGGTACAGCTGAAGCCACCATTCTTGGCCTGCCACAGGAGAGCAAAGGTGGACCATGAGCAGTGAGCATGCCAGTATTCACACCAGAACCACAAGAGAGAAAGACTGTGGAGAGCAAGGAAAACACAGCACTGAGTGGTGTCGAGGTCTTTCCTCATATGGCAGTCTGTGGCAGCAGACCCTCTGCTTCGGCCAGCTGAAGAACTGTTTCACACTCACTGTACCCACATGGAAATTCTTTCTGTTTGGTGTTTCTATGCCAAACAGCCTTCATATGAGACACTCTCTAGAACAAACAACTAGCACGGAGATCCTGGAGTCCTCTCAAGCCACTGTGACTCAAAACTAGACAGACCTCCTCCTATGAGACAACCTATGGGTTGGCATTCATCGCTCCCTTTACTTTCAGTCCTAGCAGAAAGACCAAGCCCTAAATACACCAGGGAAACCAAACACCTGATCCCTAGAGGTGGTGCCTCCAGGGCAATGTTGAAGGCGTATTAGCGATTCAGTGTGGGAGAGCTTTAGTTTATCTCAGGATCCAGAGCTATCAATCCAGCTGTGGTGGGGAGATGAAAAATCTTTAATTAACTTTGCGCACTTGCTCCCAGCACTGGTGGAGGTGGGTGGATGTGATTGTGATTGTCGCTCAAGGGAGGATTCTCCCCTCCCCATGCTTTTGAATTCCCAGGCAATTAGTGCTCCACATAGAGCTACATAAATAGAGCTCCTTAAACCTGGAGGATTTAGCTTGGTTTTGTTTTGTTTGGGGTGGGTTTGGCCTCCTACCTCTTCTATCAAATACCAAGCAATTTATGGACCACTTTGCATGTGTTTGCACACCCTTTTTTCATCTTAACTGACAACCTACATGCTTTTTTAATTAAAATTTTATTGGTTTTTCCATAAGTGATATGCCTACTGTAAGTGAGCACAGTTCAGTACAGATAACATGTGGTTTGTTTAGCTATCTTGCAGGAGATTATTTCTGTTATCATAGTAAGTTGATTATTGTAATTGTTGAAAGAGAGAGGGCAGAGAGAGAGAGCACGCAGAAGGAAAATGGGGGGGATTAAAAGATAATAATAAGAGATAATAACAGTCTCCTTTGTTCTTATTTCTTTCTCTTGACAACCCACTGTACATGCTAAATTCCAGTTTAATGTTAGAGTCAATCCCTCCTGTTGCTTACACACCCCCATCAATAATACAAGGTCTTTAAACCCTAGATGTCTGCAATTAGCTTCAGCACCAAAGCAAACCAGGAATTGCCTCTCTTGTTAGTACCATCAGCCTCGTGAGTATCAAAGAATGCTTCTTTTGACCTCTTTATTCTGAATTATCTTGACATTGTTAACCCTCTTTGGAAAGTGTATGACTTAAATGTACACAAAATTAAAGATATGGATGTTGTATGTGGGGTGGGGGTGGGGGGGCGGAATGTGTGTGTGTGCATAAAGAGACTGAGGGAAAGAAATTATACACTGCATCAACAACTACACTGTCCTGCCATCACTTTGAGGCCAACGTGTGGGACAGGAAGGCAGAAACCACTGAAGGCCAGTCCTGGTGCTGTTGGTGACACACTGTGCTGCCTTGCTCTAGTCAGGAGACACATGTGCTCCAGAGGCAGCAAACATTCCCCGTCTGTGTGAAGTGCAAGGCAATCTGCAATGCTTGGCAGCTCTGTAAGGAAAGTGCTAACTGTCCCAGGTCAGGAGATGGTTTCCTACACTTCAGAGAGACACTGATGCTTACAACAGCTGGAGGAGGACATCAGAGTGGCACCTCTTCCCCATTTTACGTTTTGCTGCATGGGAAAAGGCAAGACTGGCATGAAAGGCATGTTTCATTCAAACGGTGCCAATAAGGTGACCTTTTTAGATACTTTGATCTAGACAACTAAGGATTTCAAGCACTGAGACTTTGAACTTGCCTATGTATTCTCTTCAAACTTGAGAGGAGAGGATGGCACAACCAATGTGAGCTCCTGGAGTGTTCTGGGATGCAGTAATGTCTTCCGCCCCCTGATAACTTTGTGCTTAAAGGGAAGACCATAGGTCTTTGTGGGACAGCACCAGAGCCAGGCATTAGCAGGAGGGGTGTATGTTCATGGCCCTACTAACAGGGTATATCCCACCAAAACATTTCCATTGGACCGCAATCCCTTCACCCCTCAGCAGGGGCCAGATGGAGTTCATTGTCAACAGAGTCAAATGCCACAGAGAGGTACAGCAGGAAATCTGTCCTCTAGCCATCAAAAGCAGAAGTGCCACAAAAGCAGTTTTATCTACCATCCTGGCTGGACTCCAGACAGAGCCCCTGTGTCATTCCAGGAATACTGCAAGCTGCAAACCTCACTCGGGTCGGGGGATCGGTGGAAGCTATACAGCTATCAGCTATTCAGATGCTTCTCAGAAAATCCTCCCAAAAGACCAAGCCCCATGAAACCGACCTGAAAAACAAAAAAACCAAGAAATCAATGCTGTGCTCTTTACACTTTCTTTGCAGTAAATAAATACTGCATTACCTACACTGTGCTCACATTAAAGGATTTTCTTCACTATGGGTAGTTACTCACTTCAGCATATTCGGCATTTGCTTCCCCTCTTTGCCATAGGACCTGATTTGTGATGTTGCACGAAACTTCAAAATGAAGAGCAGCTCTCCGCTTCTTCACGCAGGAAAGGAGACTAACAAGCTGCGTACCCTTGCCCACCTCCCGCAAGGAGGTAGGGCTACAGCCGATGTTATTGCTTTATACCAACATGGCTATTTACAGTTGCAAAAGTTCTCGCCAGGGTTCCTCTAGTGAGTAGGAAAAAAGCAAGACTTCAGGCTTTGAAGGTCAAAACAAAATGGACAAGCCAAGAGTATTTATTTCCACTGGTGGAAGGGGGAGGAAATGATAAGGGGGACAGGGAGAATAAGGCCCATGATATCATATGTGAACATAAAAAACGCAGCAGGGATCAAACCAGATGATTTTCATTTGAGGGCTAGAAATCTGGAGATCAAACTGAAAATATATTAAAGAATAATCAATTTTACTGGGCCCTCTTTGTATGGCAGTGCCTGGCCTGACCTGCATGTGGGAAGCCAAGAAATGAGAGAAACTGAGAAGAAAATATTTTTAAATTAACCCAGCTTTTCCAACCTCTTCACATAAGCAAACAGACAAATAAAAAACCCCCAACCCTGAACTGTCATTCACTTCTCAGGTGAGGCTCACATCAACTTTCAGATTTCTGAATTGATTAGCCATTTTTGTTGTCCCTGAAAATACTGTTAAAAAGGAAACCCTAACAGAGGGGCACCAGACAGTGAGGTCTATGTACACTGCAGGAACCTGTCTGGGATGCAGTTCGCCAAGACCTCTGCCATTCCCCCCACAGCGTGTCGCGTTTGTCTAACATGCGGCCCCCAGGTTACAGTTTGACGCTGCTGATTTATAGTGGTGTAAGTTTAATATAGTGATGCTTTGTTTGTTCGTTTTTTCCTTAATTAATATTTTAGAGCCTTAATTAATATTTTAGAGCCCAGCAAGACGTCACGAGGGCCCATGGAGGAGCAGGGGGTATAGCCTGGAGCACAGCCTGGTGAATCCCATCCCAGTGGTGGGTGGGAAAAGCCCCACGACTCGGCTCGTCCCGGCTCGGCTNGCGCTGCCCCCTGCCGGCCCGGCGCGGCTCCCGCAGGAGCGGCCGTGAGCGCGGCCTCCAGCGTCCTGGGCCCGCCTCCCGTGCCGGGGTACCCAAAGGTGTCCCCGCCGCCGGGATTCGATTGCCGAAACGCCCAGGACCCGCGGGGAACATACGTGAGGTATATTCCCTACGGGTCTCCCCCGCGCCCGTGTGTCGAGGGAGCAGCATGGAAGAGAGGGATTTAGGAGAGGATAGGGCCCGCGCAGTAGTTAACAGACATGACCAAGAATATGGCAGCCGGAACAGGCACAACACCTTAGTTCCCTTTCATTGCTAACAGCAACGTCAAACTGTAAATAAGCAGGGCAAAACTCAAGGCGTGCGCTGGGAGGAAAACATCAGGCTCAGCGGTGGTGTCCTGACCTTCCTGCAAAGACCTCACAGCAGCTGGGATGGTGCCTGAGCCACCCCTTTGAGGCCTTTTGTTTCCTTGGAGCTCACCTCCAGCCTGACAGGTTGCCTCCAAGACGTTTGGGAAGGTCTGGGCAGCTCGGCAAAAGAAGCAGTGTTATCATAGAATCATAGAACCACAGGCTGGTTCGGGTTGGAAGGGACCTCAAAAACCATCTAGTTCCATGGTCAGGGACACCCTCCACTAGCCCAGGCTGACCAAAGCCACGTTCAGCCTGACCTGGAACACTGCCAGAGATGGGGCTTCCACAGCCTCACTGGGAGTGTTGCTCCTACTTTCCTTTTTAATTGCCATTCTCCAACGAGTCATTTTCCCCACAGACTAGTGAATTCTAGCAAAATTGCCTGAAAAACCACGCTGCATTGTCGTGCAACAGAGGTGGTGTTGCAGAAGCAAGTTGCAAAGCAAAGTTACCTCAGGGACAGAGGAGAGAAGAGATGCTTTGGCTTTTTCTGTGGCCCTTCTTCCAGCCGTCACTCTCTGCTCCAAATAGCTGCTTGCCATTACTGGAGCTGGCTCCTGCTTTGGTTCCTGCTTCTCTGCTCCTCCCGTCACTCTTCTCTCCTTCCCTAGAACACCAATTTGTTTGATTGTTTGCAATTAAACGTTGATTATTGTGCATAAAAGTCCAAAGAGGATAATCAAAAACAGATCAGCCAGCAGCAGTGGAAGCAGTGTGCTGTTGCAAGGGAGAACCGTGCACAACAAGCACATCTCGGCTTATGGTGAACCAATGTGAGCTGGTGGGGACCACCACCAAGGTTGGTGTGCATGCGCAGACTGCAGGCAGGGTGGGGTAGAGGCTGTTGGTGATCTTAGAGAGCTGAGATGAAGCACCTCAGCATGCTGTCCCAGCTCCCAGGGCCTCCCCACTGCAATAAGCACCCAGTAAGCCCTAAAAGAGGGATCATTCCCCATCCCATTAACCAAGGGGACCAGAAGCCCTGCAAGTGCAACTTGCAGCCAGGTCGGTGGCAGCAGCCATGAAGACTTGAGCAATTTACTCAATAACTTTACTGAATGGCTTGCAGAAACCCAGCTTTCCACCTTCTCTAGCAGCATCTCTTTCTAGACAAATTGTCAGTGGAAAACCTTTCAAGAAACCACCTTGCTGTGAAATACACTTTTGTTGCTTGAAATAAAGGACACGGGCAAATGCTGGAGCTGATAATACAAAGTGCCTACTCAGTCCTGTGTCAACACAGATCATTTTTACACACAGAAATAGACAATGTGGAGTGTTGAGGAGAAGCCTGAGCAGAAACAAAGTACACATGCTAAATTTAAATCTTGGAGGACAAAGTGCAGGAGGCAGAGTTTTATTGAAGTAGAGAGGTTTGCCTCTCTATACAAAATAATAATAATAATAAAAAAAGAATTGCAGGTCGATCAGAATGAGGAAAAGTCTGACCGGATGTGTGTGCTAAGCTGACTATAAACACAGAGCTTGAAGCCTCTCTTGGATGCCACCTGTGAACAGGAACAACCTGTGACTCTGCAAAGGGAAGAAGGGTGAATGAGAGAAGAAGGGATTGTCCCTAATAGCATGCCAAAAATTAAGAAAATGAAGAAAATAGCTTTTCCACTTAAAAAAAGAACCGTATCCAGAAAGAGCTACTGAACTTGCTCCACCATGGAGGGAAACCAAGTCTTAGTTCATGGTCAGCTAGGCAACACAGCTGTTTCTGCTGAAGGAAGGGACCTTCTTCCTTGTCCCCTTGTCTGTCTTAACCTGTTCCCTTCTCCTTGCCCTGTGGATCTATCTTTCCCCATTGTCACTCAGTAAACCCTTCAGTGAACTATTAGCCTGGAAGGATATGATCCTGTTTTCTGGGATGGTTTTCAGGTATCTTGGTGAGTTAAAGCCACTTGGGGTATGACACATGCAAGGTAAGAAGAGGACAGCTGGAAGAAATAATAAATCTTTCTTCAAAAGGAAATAGCAGTATGCCAAAGCTGGTGTAATGGTTCAATATTTTGTAAGAAAGAGAGCTTGAGTAAATCCCAACCTTGACCTATATTTGGGTGATTGTCTTATACCCCAGATACAATGAGCAATGCAGAAATGGGTAAAAATGAGGAATAAAAATAATAATTGAACTGCTTTTATTTTTCAAAGAGGTTCAGGACAGTCCAACTGTGAATATAATGAACAACTTTTGTTTCCACCATAGGAGATCTGTAGGGATACATTTCCTATAAAGGTACGGGCTCAACAAACTGATAAGACATGATTACAGGAATTGTGCCATGCTGCTACAACAAGGCATACTTCGAGGCACAGATATTATATTTTCTCTGAAAAAGGCGGAGCTCATTCTTTTGGTTTCACTGAAATCTGCTTCTTGACTTCATTTCATAAAGCCTGAGCCAAGAACATGTGAACAGCTGGGATGCCAGAGGCAGAGTGGAAAGGAGCAGGAATTCTGTGCAGGAGAAAATGCAGAAATCCAAGCTGAATGAGGCTTAATACATCAGGGATGAACTCTGCTTTGACTTTTTTTTTTTTTTTAATAATATCCCACAGCCTGAAGACTAGATGCTATAAGAAAATAGCTCTTCTCTGCAGCCTGATGTTTCAGAAGAATCAAGGCTTAAAATACCATTAGATGTTTGTTTAGGGACAAACACATTTCGCAGCTGTAAAACCAATGTCTTGCTGTCTCAATCACATTACACTCTAGCAGTGGGTTGTATACTCTGCTTTGCTGTCCTGCCCATCCCCAAAATTAGGGTTTTCTCACTGAATGCACCACTAGCATCGTACAGGTCTTGTTCTAGACCTTGTATTTTGTCTAGTAAAGAGGGATGTAGGAAACATCTTTGAGAGAGCTGACCTCCTGCCAGGCATCTCAGGAGCAAAAAGGCAGGACTTGAGCTGAGGTAAAAAAAAAAAAGAAGAGTATTTCTTTTGTAAGAATTCAAGAAGCAAATGGTAACTCCCCAAAAACACAGCTGTGGGAGACCCACTGATGCTAGTGATGCAGCACCTTCCCCATAGATGACTGCTATCTGCAACATGGGATGATGGACAGGTCTGAGGGAATGATTGTTCCTCTCACAGCAGGAACTGTCCTGAAACAAAACAGGCTGCCCATGTTTCATTTACAATTTCAGCGGTAGCTTTGCACTCTTGAACACAGTCTGCTTTGGTCCATGGATCCTTTCCAGTGAAGACTAATGCACGTTTCACGGATGCTCAGTTACTCACTGAGGCTGTGCTTAGGTGGGCAGGTGAGTCCTAGCGTCCCAGGACTCAGGTGGCTAAAACGTAAAACCTCAAAGCCTCAAATCTTCAGGTCAAGCTTCTAATTTTTCCCAGTCACTGATGGCTTTTCCTCCCGTTCAGAAAAGCTGCTCTTGGTGCTTAGAAAGTCATCCTTACAGCCCAGTCTAGCCTCTCTGCTGAGCCTCACAGTCCTTTGACAGTTTTATCGCTCGCTCTCCCCTGCTGTGGATGTGCCAGACCCAGAACTGACAATCCTCAGTATTCGAATCAATAAATGGTGCCCCAAAGTCGTGAGCTTTGTCCAAAAGTTATAAGCTGACATAGATTACTAAGAGACAATTTCAATTTGCCTTAGTCCGTATTTCCCTGTGAGTAGTTGGCTGGAGATTGGGTTTTTTTTTAGAAAGAAGGAAAGAACAAAGGCATTAATTCCTTGTAATCACCCAGCTCCAGGAGACAGACCTGCAAGACCAGAGAGCCCTGAGCTGGCAACACCGCAGTCCTGGGACCTCTAAAGAACCCCTGGATGAAAGAAACCAGGCTTTGCAGCTCATCTGCGAGGAACAAATACAAACTTCATTGTGTAATCATTGTCAGATGAAGAATTATCTATTCTTTATCTCAGTAAGAGCAAGAGAGATTAAGTTCAGAAGCCTATTAGCCACCACTGAAATGTCATTGTTATCATTCACTGTTAATCATCACGCCCGGCTCTAAGGCACTTAATCAGAGCAGCTGACACTCGGGCTCTAAATGAAAGTCAGCCAAGCGGGAGAGAGAGAGGAGGAACATGCCCATGGCTGTCACACGGGGCTGGCATCTTCTCCTCATGGCAGCTTTTGAGTCAAATAAATGCCCCAGCAGCAGGGTGGGAACTTCTGGCAGATTTTTTTCCCCCGATCCCTAACTGATTACAGCTGGCCTTGGCAGTACATTGAAATGGTTCGGGGAAGTTAGCAGAAAGGCTCCCTGCCACGAAACATCTAGTGCAGGACTAACAGACAGGCTGAGGAAGCCAGACCCTGGTCAGGGAAATGCTTCTTGGGGTCTTTTTGGAAACTCCTGGCTGCCAGCTGTTAATGGATGGGGCTGAACTGCAGTCTGAATGTTAATGAGCCTATTATGAACAGCACTTTATCTTGTGACAAAGGTGGATTTAATGGAGTTGAAAGGTTTCCTAGAGTAAATTTCAAAATGCCCTAATAATGTGATGAAGACTCCATTAGTGTATTTATTAATTACAGCACAACCTCATTTCAGCCAGACTGTTTCAGCAACCCAGGATGTGAATCTTCCAGCAGACAAAGCTCACACAGACATGGTCTGCAACCTGAAGATGAGAATGTGTGGGCCCACATTGTAGCACAAATGGAGCTCCTCACCATTATGGGCCTTGTGGGTGGACTACTATAGCAAAATATCTTCTTCAAATTTACCTTAAAACATTTCATTGGAGCAGAGCAAAGTAGAAGGTGGAAAAGCTGGCTTTATCCTGCACAGGCACGTGAAATCTGGGCCAGAAGAGACCTCTAAATAGTGCAGTCTGACCTCGTAGAAGTCATTAACATGATGTTTCTTATCTCATCTTGCAGCTTTATTTCCACTCTGCTTTATTTTGTGATAATTCTAGCCTTGATGTCTATCAGGAACTCCAGGTGCTTATCATCCAAATGCTTCAAAACACCTCCTCACCTGATTTATAACTGATACAGTTCTGGAGCAGGATGGAGCCCCATCTCATGGAGGTCTGTAGGTTAGGGCCATATCTTACAGCTCCTTTTAGACATACTCCATAGCTTCTCTGGGCTATTTTGACCAGGCCTTTCCCTCTGCCATGAATCGTCCAGCAAAAGCAACCATCATCTCAGCTTCTCCAGTGCCTGCTTTTACAAGCTACTGCAACATGTACCAATTCTTACTCTTCACACGCCTGGGCTCAGATCCTTTAAAGTTCAGGTCAATCTCAAGGCTAAGATGAATCCCTTTGTCTCAGGATTGATGCTGTCCTTTTGACCTTGCTGGTCAGAGGCCTCTTCTATCTTAGATGCTCTTGCAAGGTTTCCATGAAGATTGTCTGGAGAAGATAGGGACCATGTTCATTGTTTTACAGCACTGGCAGATAGAGGATGTTTTTCTTTGTTTTTCAGCTTATGGTTTGGGTTAATAGGTAAGTGTGAATAACTGCAGGCTTTCTGTGGGTTTGCTAGAGTCCAGTTTTTGAACTCTTTCCTCTCCTAGGAACTAACACACTCAGAGGCAAGGAAAACAAGGTATGCAATTAACATAAAATTCTGGCACAATATCACGATTCACAAAATCACCTGGGTTTTCTGTGCTCATCACCTCTGTCTCTTATTGAAAGCCCTCTGTGCACAGAATACTTGTGTTGTCAGTCTGTAATCCACATGTCATCCAGCGACCATACACCAGTTAAAAAAAAAAGACTTGTAAAAACAACTGCTCACAACTTTTCACTGTCAAGGAGAATGTGATCTTTCCTATCTCCACTGAAACCTCCAGTTGAACAACATGCTGTGAAAGGGGCTGCACTGATCTGTAGGAGACGATCTCCTTCATGCCAGTTGGCTCATTAGTCATTTTAAAGGAAGGATTTAAAAGACTATTTCAGTTGGAAATGGGGACTAAATAGTCTCCTTCAACTCAGTTTCACTCCACGCTCTCAGCTTCATTGTAGTTTTCTTTACTATCTCCAGCAATCAAAGAGCGTCTTCAGTCAAAATAAGAAGTAATACTTCTTCTATATTTTTGTCCAAGACTGCTAATATCACTGAATTTTTTATTTTATCATCCTGCTGCCTATTGCCTTCCATTTGCTGTTGGAAGATCTGACTGAAGGTGCAGCTAAGCAACTCGTCTCTGCTGACAATCAACAGTGGTGGGACAGACAGTGTCTTGCTGGCCCTGACTCACTTCTCCTTCCCACACATGCATGCTGTCTCATCTGAAGACACTACAAAAGAGGCCATGTGCATGAGGCCTGTCATGTATGAGCATGCCTCTCTAAAGTCATTCCAGATCTCACCAGATGTCTAGCAAGCATT
This sequence comes from Heliornis fulica, assembly GCA_013399135.1. Lineage (NCBI taxonomy): Eukaryota > Metazoa > Chordata > Aves > Gruiformes > Heliornithidae > Heliornis > Heliornis fulica. Next base: position 119,028 of record VXBZ01005909.1, on the reverse strand, counting down.
AATGCTGTATCCAGAAGCAAAATGGCTGCATTTTGGTTTTCTTATGGGAGGAAAGGCAGGCTCATTCCATGCTTTCTTTACAGGGAGAAAAAAAATTGCTCTGAACATGGGAAGAGCCCTTTCAATGTCATCTTGGCCACCCCCTGATTCACATGCCATCATGCCCTCATGTAACTTCATCTTCATTACAGAAGGATGTCATTAGAGAAAGAGGTCCTGGCTAACACAGGTGTTCACACACCTCTGAGAGACAAGAGGACAAGTACAGGCCCAGGACTGTCTGTTTTACACACTGCACCAGGGCTAAATCACAGGACTCATAGTATCCCAGAATCACTAGGGTTGGAAGATCATCGAGTTTAACCACAGCCTAACCCTGCTTAGTCCACCTCCAGACCATGTCCTCAAACACAACATCTACATACCTTTTAAATACCTCCAGGGATGGTGACTCCACCCCTTCCCTGGGCAGCCTGTTCCAAAGTCTAACAACCTTTTCAGTAAGGAAATTCTTTCTGATGTCTAATCTAAATCTCCCCTGGTGCAGTTTGTAACCATTTCCTCTCACCCTATTGCTTCTTACCCAAGAGAAGAGACTGACCCCTACCTCTCTGCACCTCCTTGAAGGTATTTGTAGAGAGCAATAAGATCTCCCCTCAGCCTCCTTTTCTACAGACTAAACAGCCCCAGCTCCCTCAGCTGCTCCTCGTAGGACTTGTGCTCCAGACCCTTCACCAGCTTCATCACCCTTCTCTGGACATGCTCTTAAGATCCCTCCTGTAGTGAGGGGCCCAAAACCTCACACAGCACTTGAGGAGTGGCCTCATCAGAGCTGAGGACAATAGGACAATCTCTTCCCTACTCCTGCTGGTTACATTGTTCCTGATAAAGGCCAGGATACCATTGGCCTTCTTGGTCTTGACAGAAATCATGAGGGAAACTCTCAGCCTTCTGGTGTTTGCCATAAGTGACCAGAGAAGCACATAAAACCACAAATAAAGACGTTTGTATCACTAAATTAGTCCTGACCATGGCATTTTTTTCTAGAAAATACAAATAATAGAAATTAATTTGTCAGCCTGTGTTTATGTTTCAGACTGTTCCACAGCTAAACATTGAAGAAAGCTGGTTGAAATAATTATTCACAACTTATGCAATCATTCTTTTTATTTCTGAAGGCTAATGGAGTGAAAACACACTTTCCAGACCTTTTCTAATGACAGTCAGAAATAATGATTGGGGACCCTTATGTTCCTCTCATAATGAGGAAAGCAACACAAAATGATAGGGATGCAAGTCCTCAACAATCACTTGTTCTTTATTTAAAAGGCAAATGGAGCATTCAGATGCGTTCTTTAGGTTAATGGAGCCACAAATAAGGTTTTGGGGCAGGATTTTACACAGATAATGCAATACAGGCAATACCTTCTGTGGAGGACAGAAATATTTACAGACATTGAGTTTTCACTGACACATAGAGGCAACTTAAATGCCAACACTGCAAGGATCACCCAAATCCGTCCTGTATTTCTCACTCCCTCCCCCTCCAAGTCTGCATGCGCAGTCCCCTGGGCATGTGGAGGTACCACGGGCCCAGCATGGGTTTGAGGTGCTGGAGCAGTGCAGGGAGCCCTCAGGCAATGTGAGCCCCAAACCAGATTCAGAGAATGGGCCACAGTAGATTTGAAAATTACTCCTTGTGTGCCTGTCACCCAAACCTCACATCTCCCTGCCATGAACTTTTCCTGCCTCCTACACTACACCCTCGCCTGAAGCACAGATGCTGCCACCAAGCCCACACAAAGACCCCCAGCAAGATAAAAATGACCCAAGGACTGCTGTTTGCTGGGAGCTACAGATTTGGACAGACCAAAGCCAGGTGCTCCCTCAGAGGACACCTGAGCAGCAGCCCAGGAAGTTTTACCCCAAGGTCAGAAGAATACAGGAGGAGTCATCCAAAAGACATTCAGCTCAGAGGGAAGAGGTGGATTGTGGGAAGTCCCCCAGACTTTTTTTGACATCTGTTACAAACATCTGGAAGGAAAAGTGAGGGCCTGGAAAGCCCTCTGCCCTGTGAGGTCCTTCTTGATAAAAGAGACTCGTACCTGTTACTTTCTCACAGGCTGATGAAGGCAGCAACAGAGCAGAGCCCTCTGAACCTTCGGACAGCAGGTCAGGTCCAGGTCTCCAGAGGGTTCTATTTTTTTCACTACATCACCACATGAAGCAGGTTCATCCATCCATCCATCCATCCACATCCATCCATCCATCCATCCAGGTTCACATTTCCCTCCTTCTTTTCATACTCATCAGTTCTCTTGTAAATAGACCTGACACAACAGTCATTGGCTGAGGATATTTAGAGAGAAAGATCTTAACTCTTTGGTCACTAGCACCACAGAAATTGATTTTACAGCAGTGCCTTCACTTCTACTGCAGCAAGGGGACAGCTGGGCTTAGGCACAATCTCTGCCATACAGCCCTGAGTCACTGCTCTCTCTACAGAAACACAGGAGAGAATACAAAGTCCTTTCTTCACTCTGAGCAAAGCCTACCCTGCAAAAGGAGGAATCTCTTAGTCCTTCTCAGGCCACTGGTTCAGGTGTTTAAAAAAATCCAATGCAGGTACTATCAGTGATTACTCAGAAGTAGGAGGCAGTATGTAATCCACCAAACACGTTCTGAAAGATGCATAATTAGTACAATTAACAGTCTCTCATTCCCTTCAATATGAGACCATCACAGGGGAAAAAATGTTCTAACAACCACTATGATATTTATAACTCTGTATGTATCATGCAGCAGTCTCCTGGAAAGAAAGAGAAAATAGTTCACAGATATGTTTGGTTTTTATCAAAGCCTGCTCAGCATTCATACATTAGAAAAAGAAATTTAAACCCATTGATCTGTCAGAGTTAATGACAAGATAAACACATTTGAGAAATTAGTTCAATTCTCTTGTCCCTATTTCAATAAAACTAACTGCTTTCCTAGGTTGTGATGTCATCAACTCTCACAAGCTTAAAGACAGGACCTTTGTCAATGTGTTCAGCAGGAGCCCATGAGCGTGTAGAGAGGCACTTTGAAGTGATGCAGGAAAGCTGCCTGGTTCTGCAAGTCAGGACTTGAGCCCAGCACCCTGGTTGATGTTTGCCTGGTGTAGTCATCTGTGGAAAGAGAAGTGGAGACAACTTTGTTCATTTACATTAGGATAGGTAATGTTCGGTTTTGAGGGGCAAAAAAGCTACTAGAAGCTTCTAAAACAGAACATCTATCAATGACAATCTAGCAATCTTTCCTCATATACGCAGATTCTCACTTATGTTTTGACTTTCATTTGATATCCTGGATGAAATCAAGACAGTCCTAATGTTTAACTGGCAGTCGGCTCCCCTTCTCTTGTCTTTACGTAATTTTACAGAAATGCAAGTCTTTGATGTTTCACCAGCTGGAGAAATTCTGTTACCATGACTTGGTCTCCTTGCTCCAACCAAGTCAGTATGAGATGGCAATCACCCTTCAAATCTTGTAGCATGAAGACTGACTCCTGAGAGTCTTGTTAATGAAGACCCAGCTGCAGTAAGTTGGGCTTGTGTTGTGGACAGATGGTACAAGAATACCCAAATAATGAACTGGGAAGGGTAGCTGTCCAAAAAAGTACTTGAAGCAACTTTAAATGCACATTTGACTATGTGTAATTTACCAGCTAACACATGACTCTTTAGTCACAAGCACAGTACCAAGCTCAGGGAAGCTCAGGGAAGCTGCTTTAATCAACTTGCCCCTGGGCAGAAAAAGCACATAAGGGGAACGGTATCATCAGTAGAAGAGTGACGTGCACTAAGTATAGACTAGGTCTCGACAGTCACCTACATACACCCTCACTGAGTCTGATTCACTCATTGCTGGTACAACACTGTCTCTCTCACCTGTAAGAGACTAACACTAACATACACAACCAGTTAGAAAAAGCCTGTGCTGGTAAAAACCATTGGCAGAACAGTCAGGGATAAGATCCAAACATATTACCCTCATATAACAAATATTTCAACAGAAAAAATGGAGGGGGGGGAGATAGGGAGAGAGAGAAAGGAAAAAAAAAGAAGAAAAGAAAAAAAAAATCTGTGTTGATTCTGCTATAAGAGTCGTCCAGATCAGAAGAGTTCCTTGTTCCTGCAATCCAGGTGAATGACTTTCATTTGGCAACATTAAAAAGCATCTTATTGAAACAGGCACTACAGCCTGCACCATCCTATCTCTCTGTGTAAGCACTCTGGCTCCATCGTTATTGGCTACTCTGTCAGTTTGTGTGTCATCCTCAGATTTTAAAAGCAGCAATTTTATATTTATTTCCAGGTCACCGATACAGAAATTGGGGTAACACCAGACACAGCCTATTTTATAAAAACCTCACCCCCATCAGTCAGCATTCCCTGCCTCTTTGGACTCAAGACAAAATATTGCATTGGGCCATGCTGAACACATTACAAAAGCTTATTATCTCTCTGCAGTCACTATCAACAACGGAATGTGTAATCACACACAAAATGAAAGTTGTTCTGTATAGCAGGCTCTACCTCCTTGAAAGCTGTGTTGCCTGATATTAGTTATATTTCTAGTTAGCAACTGAATCTCATCTTTTCCTGTGCCTTATTTTGCCAGATATTGACTTCAGGTTGGTCAGTTTGTAATTATCTTAACTGCTTCTCACCTGTCTCTGAAGTACTGGCAAAACATAAGACCTTTGCAGTCATCTGTAATATTACCAGCAATCTCAAGTTCAATAAAACCAGTTGTTTCCTGAGCCAACTCTCTCAAGGCTCTTAGGTATATGTTATCTTAATAGGTGATGTTTAGCAGACTCTTCAGCTACTACTTCTTGGAAGTAATCATCCTTATCTAAGCTTATGCTGTGGCTTTTAAAATACAAAGTAGAAATCATGACATGATGTCTTTGATTCCCTGGCCTCATGATATTATCTTTAATTATCTCTGCCTGGTGCGTCCTCTGCTTCAGGGTCCCCTTTCCAACTCTTAAAGGATGCTGTAGACAAGGAACAGCAAGCAAATCCTGGAGGAGGATCTGCCTGGGGATTTGGAGGTTTTCTGCATTTCACCTACAGGTTAATAGGGCTAAAATCCCTGTCTGAAATCAGGGGAACATTGCATGAGGAAGAAAATTTGCTTCCATCCTCAGGATCTCCAGGGTGTTGTACAGGGCTCCTCTCCTTCCAAAGAAGGTCAGGAAAGTAATAGTTGGCACAGGGCCCATAACAGAAACCGGGATGGAAGTCATGGCTCTAAACTATTACTTCTTTATCTTTTTTTCCCATTCCACTCCATCTTTTTTTTTTCAAATTACCTGCCCCATCTTGTCTTCACTGCCACATGCACAACTGAACTAAAAGCTTTGCACTCAGAATAAATACCTACTACAAGGAGAAGCTTGTTATAGTAATAACACATTCACTGCACACACACTGCATTCTAATAACTAGGGTTGTGTAGAGAAATCCTCTTAAATCAAAGAAATACCACAACGAATAATGAGAATGTTCAGCAAAACTCTCTGAAGCAAACAGGGAAATAGGAAGATTGTTTGACCTTTTAATACTGTAAATACCTCTGCAGTCCCCAAGGAATGGCTGCATCCCACAGCCTCCTGAACAAATACCTGATGCCCCTAACAACACCATTTTTCTGCATGTCTCTGCAGCAGCCACATGGATTCTCTTAGCAGCAGGACAAGACAGTTGGGTTTATATAAAGCAGCACCTCCCAGATGTTTTGGGGTTGTTGTTTATTTTTTATTCCAGGAACTGTGTCCATCAAGCAGGCTAGGTCATCAAACGCAGCACCCGTTCTTCTCGATGGAGTTAGGCAGTAAAGAGAGACAAAGGGAAATGGCAATTGGGAGACAAAAGGAGATGGCCAACCTCTTTTCAGTGGTCTGTGGGGACAGGACAAGGAGCAATGGTCATAAGTTGGACCACAGGAGGTTCCACATTGAAGTGACAAAGAACTTCTTCAGGGTGAAGGTGATGGAGCACTGGAACAGACTGCCCAGGGGGTTATGGAGTCTCCTCTGGAGATATTCAAGACCCATCTGGACACCTACCTTTGCAACCTCCTCTAGGGAACCTGCTTTGGCAGGGGGGTTGGACTCAATGATCTCTTGAGGTCCCTTCCAACCCTTACCATGCTGTGGTTGATTCTGTGAATACTAGGGATCAGCATGTGCAGCTGGGCCAAGAGCTGCTTTATTAGTCACAACAACCAGAAGAACCAAATGCAATGAAACACATGTCCAACTGGAGTAGCCATACTTCACACAGTCTGATCTTAGAGGTCTCATGAGCCTAAAGAAGCTGTGATGGTCAGAGAGGGTGTTTTCATGAGTGCCGGGGGTAACAGCATCTTACATCTCCTTGGTATCTCCTTTGGCTGACAAGAGAAGCAGCCTCCATAGGTTTTGGTGTTCACCCCATGCAGAAATGGCAGCAGGAAGAAGGCTCCTCATTGTCTGAGGCTGGGGGCAAGCCTGTCCACCCCCAAAGCACTTTCAATGAGCATCCAAACAACTGTGATGGGCACAAACCCTAAACCTGTCTTCACACAATTTCACACAACTGTGCACAGAGCAAAGGCCATAAAGTTAATTCTACTCTAATTATCCCCCAAACTGGAAGGAGTATAGCTGCAAAGCTGCTTTGCTGTACAGCAGGGCTAATTTTCTGGGCACTGAAAGGTCTATTGGATCTCTGGAAGCTGATCTGTTATCTGCACAGAGCCGCACTGTGCCGTGAAGACTCACCAGCTTGTTAAGACTGCACAGCCCTGGGTCAGGTTTCCAAAACCGTTCAGTTCCCACTGTGTTAGGTCTGTGAAACTCTAGTCCAGGGTTGGAGCACTGATCTGTTTGGAAAATCAAGCCCTAAGCTCTTGAAATCTGCCCTTTCTCATGCTCTTCCAATTACTGCTGATCTCATTTAAAAGCCTAGTAGTGCTGAGGGGTGGTGTGATCAGCACGGTAATAGAAACAGGTTTTTGGAGTCTGCAAAGCTACAGGTTGGGATGTTTTAGCCATTCTTCCTTGAAAGTAGAATTAAGAATGGGAAGAAAACAGTAACAGGGTGTTTAAAATGATACCCACAGGATGCAAAAGTTTCACTCATCTCTCACAATTCTCTGGCCGTGTCAAAGGAAAGCCATGACTTACTCGGATTGCCAAAGTGCTTTTAAGCAGACATTGCAAAAAGATAAATTATAGGAATTAAGACAGATAGGGGAGGGAGGGTGTGTGTAAGACATTTTTGGATGAAATTTAACACAAAGAAAAGAAGCAAAGAAGTTAAGAATCAAATGGCCTATTTTCACTCTGGCAAACATCTTATGCCTCAAGGCTCCATCCTGGATCCTGCACTGTTTATTTCGCCCATGTTTATGAATGATCTAGAAATGGATGGATCTGAAAGAGCAAAAATGCACCAGCCACAAATTTTCAGGTGGGTCAGTAGCTGGAATGATTACAATGACTTTCAGGAAGACCTTAGGCAACCAGATGACTGGCCCATGTAATCAAATTCTAGCACTGAAACATGGAGGTGAGCAGTTTTTTTCTTTGCCAAGAAAAATTGTGTTTTCTTTACACCCATCCCATGATCTGTTCCCCCAAACTGCTGAGGACCCTCGTTGCTTCACAGTGCAACCCCATGGCAGGCACAGGCCCAGTGCCTCTGGCACAGAGTGACACCTTATCTCTGAGCAGCAATTGCCCCTGTCCCACCATGGGAGAGGCTGCGCCCCACAGGAGGGAAACACCTTCCCTGCCTGGCTGTCACCCCCTGGGGCTCTGCCAGCACATGCAGACAGGCCCTTCTCTGCCTTCTCTTGCCCACCACACTGAAATACACATGTGGGTTACTCAGGTGCCCCTTGTCCTCTGCCTCAGTGAGGAGCACCAAGCAGGAGAGCAGAGAAGGGCAGGGGATGCATCAGGAAAGAGACTGTGATGTTATAAGGAGAAGAAAGAAAGGGCAAAGGGAGAAGACTGAGGGGGGAATGGTCACGAGATGGGGCTAGGAAGAAGATGCCTCACTGCAGGTGGTACAAGGGTATAGTGCAGGTGACACAATGAAGTAATACAGGAAATCACTGTCAATATATTAATGTAGATTCATTATGTGTGCCAATGACAGCAGAGAGCGAAAATTAATTAGAAATTAAATGCTGAAAAATGTTTGAGAAATTTTATGTAAACACTACAGACCCAGCTCAAATGCTAGACATAACATCTCTTCTTAGGCTCTAAAAACTTCCTCAGAGATGCTGCACAAGTTAGATGAGGTTATGAAATGCAACAAGGAAGAAAAAAAAATGTCAAAAATTCCAATTAAAGCAAGATACTAAGACAACATCCTAGGGAAAGAGCAGCTGACTAGGCTAATGGCTAGGGTTTGGGTTAAGAGCAACAACTTTAAATAAGCTAGACAGAGTGGGGCAGAAAAAGGGATGACAAAGGAGCAAGGAGACTGCAAATTCATTCTGCAGTAGCAGCTTTTACACCTCCAAGATGCCCAAGAGTCTTGGGTAAAGCTGTGCTGACAAATAGGACAAGTGGAAGGGTCAGGGTTAGCATTAGACTAAAACTGCTGCTACAGTTGGAGCAGGGCAGGAAAGGGGCTGCCAAGGGATAGATTGTCTGCCAAAATAGCTCTCCTATGAGAGCTTGCTCATCCTAAGCATGGCTGGGAAGGCTGGGACAAAAGTCAGCCAAGGTCAGCAATTTGGACTAAGGTGTGGATTAGGGTTTGTGTTGGGAGAGGTGCAAAGCCTATCTATTCTCTAGTGAGGCTGAAACAGGCTGCCAAAACAATGTTAAGCTGCTGCAAGAATTCATCCCCTGAGACCTCCTGTACAATAATGTGACAAAGGAATATGTAATCTTTATAGTATGCTCATTTCATCCCTACTCCTTATTCATAATGTCAGGAAAAGACACGTGCAGTGAAAAAAAATTCACAGTGCAATCACCACAGATAAAAAGAAATATTAAATATTTTTTGCAAACACTTATTTAAGCCTATATTCTCATTGCTGTAGTAGTCTAAGGACACAGGATGATTCAAAATGAAAATGCATTTGTCTATGGATAATATTAGTTTTCAGAGTCATGGGAGTTAATGATAACAACAATTTTTAGAGTATATTAAATGCTATACCTCAAGGCTTAATCCAGCCTCTAACTATTTAGGGATCAGGATGTGATCTAATGGGGCTTGGGAACGAGGTTGAAAGGATTGATTATCCTGCATCTGCCTGCTGTGAGGTTCTTACATTTTCCTCTGAAGCATGTAGTGCTGGCCAGGGTCAGAGGCAGGATGCTGGACAGGGGAAGGCACCCTGGATTAGCTTGTTTGTACTCCCTTGGCTGCAAGCTATGCAAGGGTTTATGCCTGTAATCCACAGCTCTCCTTGAGGAACATAGAGGACCTCTGAAATGCTAAGCAATCCAGGGAAAGAAGCTTACCTGAAGCCACGAGTAAACCCAGCAGTCAAACCTCTGGCATAGATTTTGGCTTCTTCCTCTTCTAAATGGCTCAAGGTTTGGATGTCTTTGTTTTCAGCCCTGTATCTGAAAGATAAAGGAATTAGCAGGATTTCTTTAATCTTTGTGTTCTCCTAGATAAGTGTATTAGAGGAATTTTGTAGGTTATGGAAATATTTATTTTGAATTAAAATTAAAACTGCACCATGCTGTGTGTTATTGTATCTTAGTGTAGGGCACAGCTGAGCCATGCAGTCTCCTATGCCTGGCTGCAGATACACCATTGCTTTTGCCCAGGTCAGGACAAGTGAAACAACAGTGCTGTCTTTTCAGCAAAACCTAGTTTACATCTGTTATGACATTGAACCAAAAAGTCCAAAAAAGTCTCCTATAATCTGTATTGTACTTTCAACATTTTGAAGGGAAATTGGTTTTGTCTTTCAAACAGCAAAGAACTAGAAGTGTAACCTAGGGCATTACAGAGTCACTGTGCCCACTTATTGACAGAGGAGACCAATAATCGTATTTCTGTGGAAACCTCTTTTAGTGAATATTAACTCAACTGGCTTTACCTGAGCTCTCTCCAGCCCCTTTCCTCTAATTTAACTGGAGGGAAGGTTGTTGTTACCTTCTAAGATAAAGAAGAAAATAGAACAAGTGTTAGTTAACAGGCAGATATGCTACCTCCAAGCGGAGTTGTCACTGGTGTTTACAAAATTTCCCTCCTCCCACCAGAAGAAATACAGTTTTCAGAAAAGATCAAGCCCAGAATGCACTCCAAATCTCAGAGGCCAAGATTTGGGAATGAAGTGAGTGTATTTCTTGGGTGCAGTGCTCCTCTACTTGAATATAGGGATACAGGGCAAGGTGGGAAGCGCAAAGTGAACCCTCCCCATCTCAGCAGGTATGGTTCTCTCTGATTTCTCCTCACTAAGCAGCATAGCTCCAGCACTACCTGGCCTTCTCACTTACCTACATCCTAGAAACCCTGTCATAGCCTTCAGCAAATGTTCTTTGGCCTCAGCTCTGGCCTGGCCAACACTCAGGGAAAGGCAGTTTCATTAACCCTTTCTCACAAGGACTGCTTTCAAGTACACCAGCCAGATAAGTACTAACGTTGGCTTGGGTCCTATTGCCTCAGTTTCTCCTGCCACTCTTTCCCCCCCCACCCCACCCCTTCTGCCTTCAGTAAGCTCTTTAGATTGAAGCTGTAACCTCAGGCCAATTTTTTATTTCAAAGCTGGATTACTGCTTTAACTGCCTCTCCCATTTTTCTAACACTTATCTCAATGCTCTCTGACTGTGAGGATGTAGCACAGCAACAAAGGACTGGGAAGAAAGACAAGGGATTAAAGTATAAATGGATCTAAATACTTAATAGCTGGAAGTAAGAAAAGTGTGACCTACATTAATCGGAGGAAAAATAGTGACAATAGGCTTCAGCCGCTTCTGTGCCTATTTATTTATTTATTTATTTATCTACTTACTTACTTACTTATTTATTTATTTATAAGATGCCAGGTAACAAGAAAACATGCTCGCAAAGGTTTTTCAGGTATGGATTTAGACATGATTTGGAAGTCTTCTGCACTTTGGAAACAGTCAGCCTTTCAGGGCAAAAAAGGTAGAGCTTGCCTTTATAAGGACTGGCACTTCAGACTAGAGATAGTCAAGAGTTATAGATTAAGCCCTCTGGTGTGTACATTACTGAGATTTCTGTTTAATTTCACTATGAGGATCTTTGTTGCCAGTTCTTTAAACATATCCACGTGCTTCTCAAGCTGAAGGTTGAAGCTCTAAGTCCTGGAGTCAAGAGATGATATGAGAGTCTCAGCTTCCACCACAAATAAAATTGAACCCTGACTTAACAATTATGAAGATAATGTTGAATGTCAAAGAGGTTCAGACATCAAGAAAAAACCCTCTATCTCTTTTTCACTTATGTTTTTTTGCAGGTGGTATACCAACTTGTCTTGTGAACCGCTGCAGTGAGCAGTGCAGAGAACATGGGGCTGTTGTAAGTACACAGACCCTTCAAGGCTGTTAGCTGCATCCTTTATTTCTCACTCTACCCAATACTGGGAGAAAAAACATAAGATGTAAATGGCCAGTGCAAACAGTGAGGCTTGTGCCATCTGCTGTCTTGTGGGAAGCCTGGGAAGAAGACTTGCTGTGCTGAGGCTTCTTGGCCTGCCCAAAACAGGGTGTGTCTTTGGGGTCCTCAAGCCTGAAGCAATGAGCAGCTGAGAGTGAGGCACTGATAGCTTCAACCTATACCTAATCTGCGCATTGCCTTTGAAACACTACAGCTGGGCTCGTTGACTGTACTCTCATTTCAGTAGCCTCCCGAGCTCTGAGATGGATTGGGTTTCCTTTAACAAATCAGCCTCCTAGCCCCCATTTTAACATTAATTGATTGGAGATGCTTTTAACTGTTCCTTCTGGGTGTATTAATTTTTTACAGATTGAATTTGGTTTGATGAGGCAGGAAACCTGAAACTATTCCTGGCATCTCCTGCATACTCAGAATAACAGCTCTAATGCATTCAGAGAAACACACAGCAACAGGGTGGTAACAGAGCAGGGCTGGGGAGGGGGGAAGGCAAGAGCAGGGGAGTAGTGAGAGCTTAGGTAGTCACCTATCCATTTCCAAAAGACATCAGTAAGTGATTGCTTACCCATGTCATCTTTTATATTAAACATTTTTCCCAGCAATGCAGGTATTTCAATCAGGCTGGGGCTGCTGACATTAACAGATATTAAATACACTCAGGAGAAATATGATCAAATGTTTGAAGTGTCTAGTAAATGTGCTGTTAGCTGCCCTCCCAGGGAGGCTTAGTGCAAGCTATTGTGTTTTGCTGAGCGAGAGAAAGGCTAGAATATTAGACAAGGAATCCAAAGGCAATTTTATCAGCAGTGTTATGCAGCTCTGGAACACATTGCTAAAGGATTGGAAGCTTTTCTATTACAGCCATCAAATTACTTGCTATTCTTAAACATTGAAATGCCATTTTGCATTTTAACCTCTCCGAGCTGGCACCTATAAAGGATTGCAGTGCTCAGGAGCAACACCTCCTTATTCTGACATCCTGAAGCTCTGGGCAGGGCCTTGATGCTCTGTTAGACCAGCCAAAGGTTTCATCCTTCCTGCTCACCCAGACAGGATGGGGAGATACACTTGGGCAAGCTCCTCTCACACATAACCCTGCTCAGCTCAGCACTTTTAACCACTAGATGAAGTTGAATGATTCCATTCCTAGCAAGATGCCCTGGATCATCAAATAGGTGTGATCCATCTCAGAGAGCATTTGTTTCTTCCTCCAACAAGATTTGCTATTTTCTTAGTTCCAGAGATGTAGTAGCAGGAAATCCCATCATTACAGATCAACTTTTCTGCTCCTGGAGCAGAGGAAATAACAGATAGGAAGACAATTGGCAGAGGAGGAAGGAAATCAGACACATGGGAAGGTATGTAAAAAAAAAAATCGGGAAAAAAGACTGGGAGAAGATCCTCCCTGAATATATAATCCACACCTTTCCTTAGGTGGTCAGTCTCAGGAGCTGCCTGAAGCCTACAGCACTCCTGAGATCCACGGCTATAGATCCACAGGACCCTTGTAGATTATTTGAGATCAGCCTGAACTCATGCTTCACGCAAACCTTGCTGCCTTTCCAATAGGTATTGTTAGTGCCCTGCTCAGAAGGACTTGGACCATTTCATCTGTCCAATCAATGATGTGATGTTACTACAGGGCAAACAAGACAGATGAGGAAGCAGGGCCATGCATCACACACTGGGCTTTCCAGGTACACTCACCCTTCAGTGCTTGTACAGTACCACATTCCCTTTCTCCCTCTTCCCCATAAACTTGGGCTGAACAGCTGGATTAGCCCAGAAGTACCCCAAGGTGCTGATTCAACAAGTTAGACAGACAGTGCTATTGGCTTCAGTCAAGGCTGTGAGACCAGTCATTAATCAGTCATGATGTCCAAAAAGCAATTGTCCAATGCACTGCAGAGGATTTTAACTTGCTGTTGAAGTACTGGGGTACCAGCAAGTGCTGGCTTTGGAGAACATTTAGGAAAGCAAGCCCTAGGCCCTCCTCTTTGTTAGAGTAGCAGGCTCATTTTAAATTCAAACCAGCTATCTTTTTCAACTCTTATTTTTCTGTTACTAAAAATGGATTTATGACAGATCTTGATGGATATGAATTGTCTGCCATATGTTGTTTCCTTTCCTGACTGTTATCTCCATATGTCAAATGTACTTGGATCTGATGATCTCCATACAAATGATAACAAAACAAACAGACAAGGAGAGGCCAGACTACAGGGGAAACAGAATCCTAATCAGAGAACTGAAATACCAGCAGACAGCCTTTCTGCTGGAGACTGTATGGTTTACATGCTGTCACTCAAAACCAGTGACTAGCTACTCCTTCCAGGCACTCTCACACATTAGCTGCTCTCTGACTGCTAAGAAAGGCTGCGTTTGAGGAGAAGTTCCCTGGGGATCCACCACCCTGGTTAGGATGTAGAGTCTAGGGAGAGACCTTGGGAGTAAGCATTGTTTTGCCTCAAGCATAACCAGTGCCAAGCTTTTTATAACTTGTTTTTTCCTGGTAAATTGGGTAAATTATTAGAAGTGCCTCAAGTGACTTAAATTTACCAGAGATTTGCTCTCCCAAGTCCCTCAGACACTTAAGAAAATTGGATCCCTTCTCTCTCACAGTCATTGCCTTTCTCTTGCATTTTCTCCTAATTGCATTGCGATTTTTCTCTGTCTTTCAGGCTACTCCTGTTCTCCAAGACAGGAGAGCTATTGCTCTCAATAGCAAAGAGCATTGAGAAAACAGAGGATCATAAATACCCGATAATCTAAGATAGCATCAGGTAAGAATCCTACCACATTATCCCTAGTTACTTTTCCCCTATTGGTCCCAGTTTTTATTTCCTAAACCAGATACGGGGATTCCTGCTTGTCCTGCAGGCTGTTCTCCCCTGCAATGAGCATCTGTGAACATGGGGGCCCTTGGCCTGGCCAAAGTCTCCTTTTCATGTCTGTTTTAAAGAGGATAGACTATTCCCAGGAGGCTGGTGACAGTAAGGACAGTTATTGCCCTGCTGAGCCTCTCAAGAAACAGAGATCTTTGCAAGGTTAAAGAAGACACCTTTCACTTTAACGAATGATGGTCTCCATCTGCTTAGCATCCCTCTCATGTATCTGTAACAGATATAGGCAGAATTGATTACCTTTACTTCAGGCCTACTAATTAAAGCCCTGCTCTGATGTAATGGTACCACTTAAATTTCTGCTTGGGTCATCTCTGTTTTTCTGTGGGTCCTATATTTTTTTCAGGATAGAGAAGATTTCAGGTCATTTAACGGGGTACTTTTTAAGGGACACCAGGCAGAGAAGAAATGAAAGGAGCTGGTGAGTCAAAACAATTAACACAAAGCAGTTCTGAGATCTAAAACAATTCAGGTAGGAAGTGATTTTAGGCGTCCATCTAATCCAAGCACAAGCTCAAAGTCAGCTTCAAAAGTAGATCAGGTTGCTGAAGACCTTGTCCAGAAACCTTGAAAATCTCCTGCGATGGTCATGCCCCAGGCTCTCTAGGGACTCATTCCAGTTCTTGACTGCTCAACTTGCAGGCTAATACAGAAACCTTATAAAGGCATTATGGCTGGTACCTTTCTTGAGCTATCCTTTCAAGGCAAAACATGGAAAGCAGGAAGGGTGTCCCTGGCATTTGCTTGGGGCTCAGCAGCTACCCAAGAAAACTCTGAGGGCTGCAAGAGGAGATGGCAATTTGGTGTTTCTAGTCTGTGTTCAACTATAAAATACTTCAAGGATGCTAGCTCCTACAGAAGCGATACATGTCTAGTTTATTTGTCAAATTAGTAATAACCGACACAAAAAAAACCTGCTTCTCTAATGAAATCAAATTTTAGCTGTTGGCTCAGGTCAATACTCTGGCAGACTGGTTTGGTTGCCTCTGTACCGCATGACGGTTGTCACTATATGTGTATTTAGAACATTTTAAAAAACCCAACGTGAATCATTCTTTTGAGCTACCAGAAACAAGGACTTGATGCAGACAGAGTGAAAAGACAGTACAACATGCTTGCACACACCAGAGTTTTTGTTTACTAGTTCTAGCACCAACCAACCCTGAGGTTCCAGCAAGCAGTGAAGCTCACACATGTTTAAATTCAAATCTTCTGGGTCACTTGCTCATTAGCCACAAAAGTGCTCTGCTTGGAAGTGTAGTGTAAACAAATAAAATATATGTAATTCATTTTCAATTCAAGAAAAAAATAACCTGAAGAGTTTGTCTTAAAGTCATTCAGCTTTCCAGGACTTTCAGTCTTCTGGCTGTGCTTTAACAACTGCTGTTAAAGAAAACAGCAGTTTAGCAAAAGGTGCTGGGATATGGGAACTGTTGAGAACCAAGGAGGGATCAGTTCAAATGGCCTATGACCACCCCTGCATTAGCACTGAAAGAAAGTGACAATTTCAGACCCTCCTCCACCACAGCTCCAGTTACCAGAAGCCTATCTATAAGGATTTACATAGTAAATAACTCCTAGTTTTGTCTCTTGTACATCTCTGACCATTAAGTACCAGTGTTATTGCCCTTGGGGAACACTTAAAGTCTCCATCTATTTTAATTTCATATCATTTTGCACTGGTTCTTTAGAAATGTAATTGCACACATTGCTTTGTCTCAGTCAATACTTTCTAGACAGCTTGAAGTCGGTACACAAACTCCTTAAAGATAATAATGCCCTGAGATGAAAAGAAAATATTTGACTGCCTCGTACACTTGAATAGGAAGGAATTGAAAGGACCACTACCAGTATCAGACAAGCTCACCGTTTAATTTTACATTTTAAGGCTCCAATTATATTCTGTTGTCAAACTCTTGCCATTCAACTTGATACAGTTTCTACCAATGTACAGAGCACTTCAAAGCTGCTCGTGCAATTGTTTCTATTTAATCAACAGAAGATACAGCACTACAGACAGCGTGGATGTGGAACTCAGGAACCCACGCCAGATCAGAGCTCGCCAACATTCACAAGCTCTAAAAGCCAGGCCTATCTCTGACTGGAAAATAATAGAATCATAAATCTTCCCTAATTAGTGTATTCAGTTTTGGTGCCATCTAAAGACTGAAGCATGTAAGTCTCTATGCTTAAAATTAATTCTGCAAGACAGAGGGGAATCACGGTAGTGGGCATGCAGAACCAGAAAAGGTGGGAGAGGAGGAACTACAGCAGCGAAATGATGGTGGCACTAATCATTATGGCTAATGACATGATATTGCAAGAGATAAATCACGCAGAGTGAGTGTGCAGGGGGCGGGGGGGGTGCGGGCGTCACACACATGCAAACGCACGCACAGGGCTAGAATCACATGTTGAACAGCTAAACCTCTGTTGAGTTGAGCAAATTATTTAATACAAATAACTTATTGGATGAAGCTTATCTTTTAGTCTATTCTTTGCAAAGTGTCTGTTCACTGATTTGAGGTTGTTTTTTTTTTTTTTCTGAAATGAATTCATCATTTGAAATTGTGTCTGGAATCCTGTTAATTAATTCAAATGATCAACAGCTCATTCACAAGCTGTTTGTTGCAAAAATTTAGTACCTGAAATTGTGCTGGTTTTGTCTGGATTTCTACATGAATTAATAGGCTTCTGTAGCCCTAACTGCTGTCCCTCATTAATTGCCAGTACTGGTTTTCAAAGGCGGATTTTATTACAAATTCAAAACTCATTGTCTGAAAAAAACCAAACCCCACACCAGCTGAAATTCCTGGTACGCTGTAAGCAAGGAAATCCTCTCTTTTTACAAAATTTATGTGTGCTCCTGGGAACTCCGGCACCCCGCTCCCCTCGGGAGAACATGGCAGGGACAACAACATCCAAGACCCGTAACAAGGGAGGGCTCACAAACATCACGGCAAAGGGCTAGAGAAATCAAACTGTAGGATGCACTCGTGGGGAGAGCAGCAGTTGGAGCTTATATCCCTTAATGTGGGAGATGTTGAAGATAGATGTTTAGGATAAACTGAAGAGACATCCTAAACAAAGACAATCCTAGCGGATTCATTTGAAACTGCAAATGGTGATGGCAAGTTCATGATAGGAATTCCTTAAATGGGTGTTTGTGCTCCGGTGTTACTGCCTGGAGGTATTTTGAGTTTAGATGGTACGTTCCTCTCAAGTGAGAGAAGGATGCTCGGATCTGTTAATGCAGTAAATCTCTAAATGCCACAGCATTTGGGGTGATGACAACAATGCAGATACTACCCAAGGGGCTGCTGCTCTGCTGATGTTGACGTTTGTTCAGTGACATCTAAGGAGGACAAAATAACTACCTGCACCTATTTGAAGGTCACATATAGCAGAGTTAAAAAGAAGCCCATGTAAATGGTACCAAAATATAACAAGTGTCTGTGTTGCACTAAGCCAAGTAAGATGGTGAATCCAGCTGTGACAGTAGAGGACTCACACATGCCATACATTTTAACTACATCACAGGTGAGTTCCCTGATTCAGCTGTTTAGGTGGGCTGTAAAAATAAAGTACTAAAATCCTTCAGAGGATATCTAACATGAGGTATTGTGACAAAAAAAAAAAGCCTGCAGGAACAGGATGTGCCAAGCCAAGGGACAGAATCACAATAGAGGGGGTTGGAACCACATTTTTGAGACACAAACATTTAGTTTGATAGCTGCTCTGCACAGAGGCAGCTAGAGGGATGCTGAGCTGGTCTTTTCCGCATATAGCTATGATTTCCTAGCAGCCAGTGCTAGAAAGAAAAAGGAAAAAGAAGCTACTGTTTTTCTGAGCGTAAAACAATCTACCATTCCAAACCATTTCAATTTCCCTTTCTATGGCCACATTTATGACCCCCAGAGAATGGGACAGCATGTTCCCCATTCCTGTTAGTGCCCCTTCCTCAAACAACCTTTCCCATGCTCAGCATCTCTTTTTGGTACTTACTGCTCTCTCATCAACAATAACTCTACATCCATCACTGCTGCTGTAGGTTATGGCATCAGGTTGGACTCCCAGACTTGTGGAAGCAGGACTGACATCAGGCAAAAATTTAAATTAATTGAGATTTCCCTCCTCTTTTAGAATCAGCTCAGGGAAAACATACTGAAGGACGGCTTAACACTACACTCCTAAATAAGAGATGACTGAGTCTTAATCCTGCTGAGTGAAACTTGACTAGTTTGTATTAATAGTTTATTATTATCTGATAGTTCCCCCACTCCAAATCCTTTGCGCATCATTTACATGGGATTTTTAAACGGCAAAGCAAAATCCATTTGGAGAGACATTTTCCCATTTTAATAACATTTTCACACACACTAGCAAGTCAGTCACTGTTGCAAGCTCAGCCTCCCTTTTCAGCAGTCATCAAAATTAAATGCCAGCGGATCTCCAGGGAGGCTACAGACTGAGCCAAGCACAGCAAGCTCCTGCGGTAGATACTGATGCTCTCAGTGAATCCCATCACCACTTATTCATGTGTTTAGCCGTAATTCAATGCCACGTTTTCACACAAATCACAGGATCCCAGCCCAGCAATTTTTGCTTAAGGAGTTTCTCTATACCCTGAGATTGGTCTTCAAGCCACATCACTCTAGCCTCTCCATTTCTCAGTGCCAGTTCAGAACCTGACTCCACACTGCATCAGATGAAGCAGTGGCTCTGAATCATAGAATCATAGAATTTTTAAGGCTGGAGAAGACCCCTGAGATCATCCAGTCCAACCATTAACCTACCGCCACCAAGTCTACCCTTAGACCATGTCCTCAAGCACCGCATCTACCCCTTTTAAACACCTCAAGAGATGGGGACTCAACCACCTCCCTGGGCAGATTGTTCCAATGCTTGATGACTCTTTCAGTAACGAAGTTCTTCCTAATATCTAACCTAAATTTTCCCTGGCGCAACTTGAGGCCATTACCTCTAGTTCTGTCACCTGTTACTGGGGAGAAGAGACCGTTAACACAGGAGCTGAGAGCTAAAGATGGGGGCTCTTCCAGGTCAGGAACCTAAGAAGCAGATGTCAAATTCAAGCTTTGCTGCCATGTGGACAAACTCAATTATAAAGCTTCTGTTTTTCAGGAAGGTGTAGAATAGAAATCCTCTATTTCTTCTTCCCATAGGAAAGGTCTGTGGTTCTGCTGCGAGGAGCTGAAAGAACTAGAAACAACAACATGCAACCTCCCTAATCGTCATGTCCAGCAATGTCTGGGTTAACCACAGATGGCCAGAGTATGTAAAAAAAAAAAGCACTTTGAAAAATTAGCACCAGGCATGTCTTATTACCGGTAACATTTCTCTTCCTAAGGAGTATAGCCCACAACACCAAACAATTCAAGAGCCTGTGCGTGCCACCAAGACCTCCAGATTTGGACTGGCAGACAGTGTATATAAGTCCTTCTGAGGGCACCAGAGGTAGATAACCTCACTTGCAGAATTAGGAAACACACTCCAGGGGTTCTTTCACAGCTACTGCCTCTCCTAGTCCCCTAAGAATATCTCTCTTAATAACCTGAGCCCCAGCCCTTATGCTACTATAACAAGGCACTCGCTTTGAAATTAATGCTTCAGGGAGGGCACGCTGCTGTCAGCACTGCCATCACCCAGAACATTTCGCAGGACTATAAACCACGTGGGAAAAAAATTCCCCACCGGTGTGCAAGACCACTGTATAGTGTAAAAACCCACAACTTTCCTTCCATTGCTGGTGAAATGGACCAGAGGCAGCAGGTGTTTTAAACGTGAGTGCATGCATACAGAATTCTCTGCAACCTGTTCTGTGCTGCAGTTATCATCATGACACCTGACAACTATTGAGGGTACAAACTGGCAAAGTTATAATTCCTATACGGAGTCAGATTTCTAAAAAATTAGATTTTATTTGTGGGTTGCAAGTGAACAAGACCATGGGAAGTGATGTTTCCTACCTAGCAGCATTCTAAATGTATGCCGGTGAGGATTGTGCTCAGCCTCGGCGATCCTGTTTCCAGACAGGCAGAAGAACTGCCAAGGAAATGTGCTACCGTGTTTTAGCATTTGCTAGTAGCATTCTGTGATTGAGACTATTGTAGCATCTGAGCTAGTCTTGCTTTGCACCTTGCACAGGCATTCATGCCTGAACAAAGAAAATACAAAATACTACTCTTTGGATTTGGCAGCCTGTTATAAGCGTTTGGCACAAGCATACATTTCAGTGTAAAGTGCAAGGCAACAAAGAATCCAATCCCATTCACTTCACAAAGAAAAGGGGGAGGAGGGGGGGATGGGGGAAAGAAATGTGTTTTGCACTTACCTAATGACAAAACTTGCCAGGTCTGAGGAGTCTTCTTTTTTTTTTTTTTTTTAAATGTTCCTATCAGCCTTGCTTTTAAAACAGGAAGAATGGTAGCTGAGGTCAACTAATAGCTTACAGGGTCAATCTCAGCATTAGGATTTGAATGAAGAGATGAAAGAGGTCTGAAGGGAATGAAATCCCCAGACACAGAACTATGATCCTTTTGGGAATCGTTCCCATGGGGCCACTTAGCAACAGGCCACCATCCAAGCACAACACCCCTGAGAGCAGAAGAAAAACTTTCTTCTTTGTATTTTGCCCTCTCTGTTGAAAATACTGTTTTCAGCTTATTCCCTGGGGAGTCAGTGCCTCATCAGGAAGAAATAAAGCTGGCCGGTCTGAGAGTAATTGTGTCTCATGCTCTGCAAAGGCACACATTTCTCTTATCCCCAGGAAGAAAATTGCCTCATTTTATATTCCAAATCAAATGTACTGAAATTATAAGCAGTGGAATAATTACGTTCAACATGACACGCTAGATCTGACCTTAATAAGACAGCCTGGTCGTCTTAACTATTATGGGACCAGCTCCTTCCATTTGTAAACCTGGGGATGATTTCCACATCCTCCCTCCAGTAAAAATAAGTGATGTGCTTCTAGCATCATGTCTGTGTGGTCTGCGTGACCCTGGGGGCTAAAGCAATAACTCATTCAGTTCTGCTGCATTTGAGTGCTGACTTGCCCAGCGCCACTAACACAGAAACAAAGAAAGCAAACATTTACTTAGAGAGAGGAATAGACATGGAGGTGGAGTTATTTTTAACCTTTAATTGTTTGATATTGAATTTTAGCAATTCTAGAAGAAACTGTGACTTCTCTGACACAGTGAATTTGTCTTGAGGTTGATGGCTCCAATGGAGTAAGGATATACCTCTCTGACAAAGATATTCAGTATCAAAATCTGTCACACACCAAAATCTGCCAGCTTCTTCGCTTCTGACCTCCAGGTCACATGGGTATTCCAGTGCCACCCCCACACATCTCTACCAATTACGATCAGTTGTGACCTACACCCCCTACTATTATAGCACCAAGCACCCCATGCGATGTAGACAACACATTTTTCAGATGCTCTAAACCATCACACAAGTTACAATCATTTGTTTTTGTTCTGAAACATCCCTGTACTTGTACTTAGATGACAGAAAGCTGCAGGGCTGGAGGGAGGGGAGGAACAGATCTGTCCAGGACATATCCTTGGGAGCCTGCAGATGTGGTTTTTAATCCCTTTTTTCCTTGGGGATCAGTTAATCAAAAGCACGTAAGAGATGAAAATCAACATCCTACCTTTCTGCTGAGTAATAGCAGCAGCTGGAGAGAAATGTGTGGATATAACCGAGATCTAACAACTATGTGCAAATTCTGCTCTCCAGAGAGGTGCAAATGGTAAAGTTTGGTTGAGAGTTTGCCGAGGGGGGCAAACTTCCTGGCAGAGGAAGTATTAAGCCTTCTGCAACTAAATATAAAAAAACCAAAACCCAAACCCCAACTTATCACAGTGCTTTCTTTCAGAACTCATGCAACCATTAGTTATTTTAGTTCAGCTTTCCATATAATCTCAGATTTCTTCAAACCAAAAGCATGAGACATGCCTTAGACCCCCTGAATTGCTATTCCTTGGGTGTAAAAGAGGCAGTCCAGTATTTGCTTCACAGGGATGCTGGAAGGACAACACTGCAAATGCCTGGAAGGTGTTCAGAGGCTGAGTGAGTAGATGGTTTACACTATAAGGACATGCAAAAAGAACTGATTCATGTCTTTATCAAGAAGTTGCTTGTGCAGGGGTTACCCCAGGAGACTTGGAGAAAGGTTGTCTATGTCATTTTCCATTTTCCAAGGACAAGCCTGCCCTTGGTTTTCTAAGTGACACTGGATAAAGCACTTTTCTCCTCAGTACATCCCTTTCCCCAGCCACAATATGGTAACAGTACTACCAATCTTACAACTCAGGAGATGGGGAAAGCTGAATTCACTCACATGCAGAATGCTTCACAGTTTGCATCACCGACTGTGGATGAGAATTAACAACGTCATTGTCCTGGTGCAACCCCAGTGTAGCTGATTTTGAGCCTCTTGTATTCCAGTGCTAAAGCAAGGATACCAAAAGTCATTCTTGCTTTAACCAGCCTTGAGAAAACCCTGTCTGTGCTTTCTGATACACACCTTGGAAAATAATGACATGGTAAGTTGTAGTCCATGCTTCAAGGACAACTGGACAACATGCTCCTGCATTGGTGAGAAGCCATAGCAACTCTTGCATGAAGTTCCATCCCTGTTCAGTGAGCTCTGCAAAACAAATAATAAACAAGAAAGAGACCCCAAAATCTCCCTTGTACCTTTTTCCCCATAGTTTCCCCAGCTCACCTGGCAGAAGTCTTTCTGTAGCTATGATCTGCCTCAGAGAGCTCAGCAGGACAGCAGACAGACACCTCATGCAGTTCATCACTCAGTGTTGCAGGTCACAGGCTCGTGTTCCTTCCCCTGTCAAAAGCCTCTGTCAGGAATTCTCCAAGCTTTAGTGTGTCTTTTGTCTCTGAGGAAGATCCATAAACTCAAGTTGGAGAAGGTCTCCTCCACGGCAGGAACTGGTCAGTGCCCTGCTGCTTCCCAGCGACAGTGGTTTTGCTCCTTGTCTTATTTTGCGTGGCCTCAGCGTTTACGGTCTGTAGTCTTTTCTATACCCTGATCTTTGCAGTGCCACCATGGAAATGTCTGTATAAACGTGAATTTCAATAGCCATTATACTCCCAGCAGCAGCAGTACGCCTTCAGTACCTCAGAGCCCGTTAATCTGTAATAGTCATAAGGCTACTTATCTCCTGCTCTTTTCAAATACCTCGGCAGTGGATACAAAAGGGAAATGGCAGGAGCTATTCTTTTCCAGAGTCTGAGAGGGTTTTATTCCTCTTTTTCTTTCTTTTTCGATTATTTTTTTATTTTATGCTGCACTGTTGCTACATTACCAAATGTCACATTTAAAACCGGTGGCAAAGTTTGCAAGAGAGATAAGAGATGACAATCTACCAAGGTTTTGCTAGTATTGGACTCTCATCCCAGGGAAGCAGCTACTTTCACAGTGACGTTGCAAGGACCCAGGCTTAGCTGTGTTAGTTAATTAGAGAATTGTGATCTGAAAGCTTTGAAAGATTCAGTTCAGATCTTCCTTTGGGGCAATTTCTAGTTCTGCTACCTATTTTCTGGTGAATCCTCAGCTCCAGTCCACAGGGGTCAAGCTACAAAAGGATGTTTGGAGAGGGGTGCTTATACGCTGTGGACATAGGCATTGTTAGAAGGCAAGGAGAGATGTGGCTCCAGAGAGAGGATAACGAGAGCTAAATGTGCAAAAGAAATAAATTATGAAAGAAAATTATCATTTGGATTGGATTTGGGCTGCTGCCTCTAAGGTTTTTATGGCAAAAAATTCAGGATGCTGATTCACTTAACCTCTATGACTGATGACATCCAAAGTTGAAGTCATTTCAGCAGCCAAAACCTGGACAAGAGCTCTCCTTGCAGCCATCCCTCACTCCTTTTTATCTCTGCAGGTGGAGTGCTGCCGAGCAATAGAGCACATTGCCCAGCACAGGGAGATCTCACCATGTGGCCAAGTGTGACTAAAATAAGGCCACAAAAAGAGCATTATGGTACAAGTTCCACGAATTAACCAGCTAGGTAAGTTGCATTCTATGCTTAGTGAGGAACTGAAGAAACCCCTTTGCTGTGGGATGAAGTGTCCCAGCTGAGAGCAGAGCTCTGCCAGATGCTAGTGAGGCAAATCCAGCTGTGGGGCCAGGTTTACAAAAACAAAGGGAGATTCTGGACTTGCATGTCCAAGAACTCCTGAGCAGACTCAGGTCCAGCAAAGGGAGAGTGGTTGTTCCAAATAAGGCAGGTCACAGAGTATTGCAGATATGAGGGAATGAAGATGATGCTGAAGCTTTTTAACAAAGCACCCCACAAGAAAGGGGTGATCTGGTTCTTCTGAGGACATGGTGATAATACAACTTTTGGTTTTTTTTCTACATACAGCAATTAAGATACTTCAAGATGTTTCAGTTCAGATTTAGTAATTTGGTAAGCACAAGACTCTCAGTCAAGATACGGAAGGTCAAGAATGAAATCTTCATGTTTATTGTCCATCATCCAGTCTTTGTGCAGCTTTTCTGGCCTATTTATCACAAGATGTTGGTGATAACAGCTGGCTCACTAAACACAGTTGAAAAAATTCAGGAGGATGTGCAAGAGTACCAACACAAATAGGGATGTTTGCAACTTTCTGCTTGGAGCTGCAGGAATATTTCAGTACTGGCAGATCACCTTCAAACTTTTTCTGCTCCTCCACCTTAGAAATAAACCCTTAAATCTTTCACCATCTGCAAGTTTCTTCTAATTGTCATGAAGGTAAATGGATATCCCATCTCCACCAGCTAAAGACATCAACCACCCATACAGAAGGGACTGGAAATCTCCTGGCTTGGAAGAGCTGATTTACTGAGGCAGAGGAAAAGAAGGGGCCAAGGCATTCATTTTATACTGCAAGAGCAGGCAGCCTTCCTGCACTGCCTGACATGAGCATGCTCCTGCTTCTCTTGCTGTCACACCTTTACACATCTCTGAAAAATGTTCTCATCCTGGAACTTTTGTTGGAAGGATCAGTCTTAGACATAAACCCTAGATTAGCAAAATAGGAAACTTTTCAAACTCTGATTGCCAGAGGCTGAGGGGGAAGAGAGCTGGGCAAGGCATAAGAGACCTGTTCTTACATTTGCATTGAAGCACCACTACTGCCACGCTCAGACAGACTGCTGGGCTGGAGGGACTTTAGGCCTGATGCAGTGTGGCTGCTTCCTTGGCTCCTCTCTGTAGAAGTGGTCAATAAGTAAATTTATGTTTTAAGAGTCAAAAGCCAGAAATTTCCTTCAAATTTCTCTTGCCAAGCAACTAATGATGAACGTAGGTTTTAAGCAGAAGAACAATGTTGTGATATTCTCGTGATTAGAGAAAGCTCAAGGTGCCTTGTTGCTTCCAACAGAGACAGCTTGCAAATCTAAACAAAACCTCTGTCTTTCATAAGCAGGCATCTATATATATATATATACATACCTATACGTTCATAGAGATTCATTGCTTTTATTTGGTTTAAATCATCTTTCACTGCTGCCACTTCTGCAACTCTACCAATGGCAGCAACAGTGGCAGGCCTAGAACAGACAGAGCAGCAGCACTGCCTCTGTCCCTTAACCACATCGTCTGGGCCAAATGTCACAAACCAGATCTAGGTGATACTGCAGTGTAAATGTCAGGGCTGTACTGTTGCGAAACAGTCATGGTCTCTGCTCAGTCAGGTGGGCATCTTACACAAGAGATGGGGAACAAGAAGACAGCGCAGGGTTTTCTCCTTTCCTGCAGTCCAGGGTCCAAAAAAATTCAGTAAAGGACAACGCTGAGCTCCTTGAGAGGTACCGATAATTCCTGTTGAATTTCTGCAGGCATGGCAATATATAACAATAATGAAGACAAGACAAAATAAAAGCAAAGAGCAAGGCCTAGCAACCTAAGATAAACCTCGCTCCTTTTGCTATTGATCACCTCAATGCCGTGCTCTTGTTCCAAGTCAAATCTGATAAAAACATCGAGGAGATAAACAACTCTAGGATTTCTGAGAAAATAGGCCAAATGCTGTATACCTGGGAAACAAAAATCTATCTGAAAAGCCAGGAGCAAAGAAATGAAGTTGAATTAAAATCTTTCTTTCTTTCCCCCTCAATTCCCACTCTTCCACTTCCCCACCAAGCTAACAAGCTCCTATGCTTCTACCATCATCTGCTTGTGGAAAGGCGAAGGCTTCAGGAACCCTCCTTTTTCTGTGCCAGCGTCACTGTGATTACAGGAGCAGCCACCAGTGTAGTACAGGAGTCTGGTGTTTTCACCAGTGAGGCTGCCTGTTTGTCCAACCTGGAAGAACGTACTTTTGGTGTCTTTCCTTGTACACCCACATGCAAGGCCCACTGTGACTTGGCTGCTATTTGCTTTTCCTGCTTCGCGGGGATAGATATTCAGGAGGAAGAAAGTGAGTGAGTGCCCAAGGTGCCTCACAACGTGATTTGCTTTGCCTTCTGAATTATTGCTTCCAGAAGCTAATGAGCATTTCTCCCCAGACTTTCTCTCCCAAGGACCGAAAACTCACTTGGTTTAACAGGATTTTCCACATGCCTGTGGTTGTGGGTACAGGCTACACAAGCCAGAAATGAGAAATATTTCCTTGGTTTGAGGCAGCCGCGCAAATGCCAGAGAAGCTTTCATGCAAACCAGGAGATGTAATGAGTGAGTTCAGATTTGCATTCGAACTTAACTTCAGATCCTCAAAGGCAGAGAAACTTGATCTGTCCAGCACGTTTCCTTGACATCTGCTGGAGGTTCAAGTGCATGAATACAATTTCCTGCTGTATGTGTGGGTCTGCATGTACCTGCTGATTATTTATGTGAACTCTGGCGTGTGTGCCAATATGCAGATTCAGGGCTTGCTCTGATGCATTTGGCAATGCCAGTAAACCTGTTTTCCAGTGTTTACCTAAGCAAAGTAATAATCCAGTTGTACTTACAGCACTTTGCAGCCAGGACACTTGGGGCACTGTAGAACAACAATAAAAGCATTTCAGAACACAATACAAACACAGTATTAAAATCACTTTATAATTCAAACAAAACATGCTGAGTTCCTGAGAGGCAGAGCAATGGAGATGTCAGAAAGGAATAAATATGGGTTTGCAGTGGTTTTGTTTCAAAACACACCGTGAGAAAATGTGGTTTAGATGGATTTAGAGGGGAAGTGGTGGTGGGGTGAGATCCTAGCACCGCAGCCCTCTCTGACAAAGACTCACTCGAAAAGCTGAGTTGTGTCTGGTGCTGACACACAGTCAAATTAAGCTTGAAGGAAGCAAGCCTGGGGTATTGCAGGGATCAGTGCTGTGAAGGTCTTTCAACCAGCAGTATCAGTGTGTGGCAGCCTCTCTGCTCTGGAGGAGGCAGCCGTCACACTGAAAGCAGGGCATGTGAGATTCAATCAGTGCTGTTTTCAGCGGGGTCGAGGGACTGACCTGCTGACCTACGTGGGAGCCATGTGAAGGGACACAGAATGCCACTTGTGACCCCAAAGGTGAGAGCTGCTCCAAAAACCAGCAAAACCTGTGTTTTGTACCTGTGTCCCATCCCAGGAGGTAGACACCCCACCCTCCTCTTTTATTACACTTGGCCCTTACCTTCCCATAGATTTACCCAGAGAAACACAGGTCAGCCCACGGCAGCCACCAGCTCCCCAGCTTGACTGCTCAGCTGTCGAGAGGTCCCCAGCAAATGCTGCCGGAGACATTGTTATTCCTCCTGTGTAGTATCTCTGAGCACAACACAGAGATATGAAGCCAGGAAGAGCCTCACAGACAAGAGTCTTGTGATTCGTTGAGAGGCTTCTCTTAAGGCTAGCGCTACGTAAAGGGAGCTGCATATGATGATAAGAGTCTAGCTCCAAGGCCACCGAAAGCTAAACAAACCAATGTTTATTTGTTGTGCAGCAAGCAGAGCTCTAAGCTGGATGCTGCCTGGTGCATTCCCCATGTAAATCAGGGAGTTCCTGCTCAGATGCCAAATGTTAGAGCTGCCTTTGAGTGCCTGACACTAATTTCAATGGGATGCAATTGCTGGAGCTTGGTTTTCACGGAACAAATTGAAAAGTTGTGCCTGGTGGAGCAGAGTTTGGTGTAGCAAGAGGAAGGCTGAACACTGCCCTCTGCCTTTTCAGATCCACGCAAGAGGCATTTTTCACTTCCAAACAGACTCCCTTAGCGTTCCAGGAAAAATGCCAGGAAGGAGCTTGGGGTCAGGGCTGGTGGTGTGCATGGTGAGCTAGAAAGGCTGATGGGAGGGAAGAGTACTGGAGAGAGAAAAAGAGGAAACCAGGAAAGCACTGATCCTGCACTGGAACAGAGTCATTCAGTATCGGCTCACTCAGGGGGTACCAGGGGGCCATGGATTGTGCCGGCTGTCCTGCAGGACTCCCTTCAGCAAGAGACCCCACAGCAATCTGTCTGTCTGTCTTGACAACTGTGTGTCAGAGTCCCTCAGTGTGACACCTGATGTAGTGTAAAAATAGAGCAAATACTGTAATCCCACTGATATAAACACAATCATGAATTTCACGTGCCAATTCAATCATGAATGTGACATCCATATTATCCCTATAATTTAAAGAACATCAGATGATCTTGGTCCAAACTTTAATTTAATATAACCAGGTAGGGAAAGAGCCTTCAGTGTATAAACAAAATTACTTGTTTGCTTTATCAGAACAGGATAGAATACAAATTAGTTACCAATATTTGTACAGTGCTTAGATAATGACTCAGTGCTTGGGCTCTTGGAGCATCCTCTCAAGAAAAGGAGACAAACCGCTGTTCTACCATCTTTGCATTCACTCCAGCAGCTTTACTTGTGGGATGGGTAGGAATTGGATCTGGCTGGCAGGGACCATAGTGGAGTTTCTTCTCTCCCACAACCACTCTACCCCCAAATGTCTAGTTGTTCCGTGAAATTGCAGGGTGCTGTATATCTCAGGTACAGTGCTCAGAATCAGTGCTCCCAGTGAAGTCATTGGTGGCTGAGAGGACAAGAGCTTACAGTAGTACTGAATCAAGAACCAGAATGGCTTAAAATGTTTGGTATTAGAGTCATTGCTGATCTTCTCCAGCCTGTGCCTTAGCTGGAGAAGTTTCTGTGGCAATAAAACCAACATCCTTGCAAGACCCACACAGGGCTGAGACTCCAAGCTGGACTTGCCCTAGTCTCAATTGATTAGGTAGGACCATGCAGAAACAGCTATAGTAGCTCTGTCATTTCAAGGTTAAGCATTTGAAATGAACTAATATATCAAAGAAGGTGAAACATTATTTTGGGCCAATTGGTGTAATTAACCCCCAAAGGATGACTGAATTCCACCTCTCCAAAATCTCTTCAGTGCTGCCTTTCTCTACACAGGCCTCCCATTATGCTGCCTCACGTATTATTAGTGACATTAGACCTATATCTATGGCCTCTCTCCTTGTCACAGTCCCTACACATCACACTCTGACATTACCCTTTCCTCCTGGCTTTCAGAAGGAATGACACTTTTGACACCACCCTATGAGAAACAAGGGAAGCGGCAGAGCAGCAAGCTATTCCAGGATGAAAGCACACAGATCCACCTAGTTAGTGATCTGAGAATTTTGCAAGCAGGTCATGTCTCCTGTAGGTTTCTTCTTCTAAGGGAAGGCAAAAGGATGTGTGGAGGACAGAGTGTCTCACAGTCCAGGGCACCCTGTGAGAAAGTGACTGAGAGTGTTCAGAAACTTCCAAAGTTTGTTTCATTCTTTTAGGGCAGACTTTCACTTTTGTGTATTTGAATTAAACAACCTCCTGGAGCTTCCTTGCTCATTTTGAGAAACTCCTTTCTTATGTGAAACACTTCCCTTGGGCAACTGGGCATGAGGAAACGTAAAAAACGTGCAGCCTGGGAGAAAAGCCTGGAAAGTCTGGCTGTTCTAGGAAGAGGTTTGAGGATGGCAACAGAAGCTGTTTATGTCTCACTATGGACACTTTTACCTTCCTATTATTTCATTCTCCTTTTCCCCCTCCACTTTTCTTAAAAGAACTTGAGGATAATAATCAGGAGTAACACAAATAGGAGGAAATGACAAATACCTAGAAACTAATAAAGGAGATGCTCTTCTGGGACCGGCCCGGAGTCCGTAGCAGTGTTGGAAGTCACTGCAGAGCCTGACTGCCACATTGCTCCAATCTCTCTGTGTCAGTTTCTCTCTTTATTTTCCCTTGGTGTCAGCACTGTATCTACCCAGCGGTGTTAAAGATAAAGAAAAAACCCAAACCAACTTTTAGTGCTGCCTGCTTTTCTGAGGTTGTGGCTCAGCTCTGAATCGTGCCTGAATCAGGAGCATGTAAATTGGAAATGGATAAACAGAGTATGAGATGTTCCTCCTGGAATTTCGTTCACCCTTCAGCTGTTAGCCTCCATTTATGTGCAAACAGGTGAAAGGATGTGTACAAATATGTTCCAGGCTAGACAAAGTAAAACTGATGGAGACTACAGATGTCAGAGCAAATGAGATCTCTGAGGGCTCGGGAAGAAACTCGCTGACATATCTACTCAATATTCATTGAAATGAGCTGAGGGAATGTAGCTCAAATAAAGCCTGGCTGTGGGGAAAGCAGATCCAAGCTGAACTCCCCAGTAGTGTTTTTTCTGGACTGTGAGATCTAGGTCAAAAGAGACATAATTGGCTGAGGGATGCAGTATATTATAATGACATCAGAACCAGTGTTTGGAGCACTCTGGCTTAATGATGCTCATCTCTCACAGTTACACCAGTGATGCAGTGTTAATGCTGCTATCTCTAGCTGGTGCTAGCTAAGTAGCACAGCTATACCTGTAAATGCAGGCTCCCAAAGACAAAGGGGACTTTTGACCCTACCAGACAGTGAATAACAATTAGGACAGATTCTGGTCCTCATGGCAGTAAATCTGGAATAAATCTACTGAGTTCATTGAAACTTCAGCAGATTTACAGTAGCATAGACTGTTTTCTCATACTGCAGGCTTACGTTGGTATAATCATATATCTTGTGTCCATTTCATTTGGAGAGAGGAAACCACAGACACCTAGAGTCAGCATTACTCATCATCTCCCCAGACTCCCTGTAAAAGCTCTGGAACAGACAGGACTTTACCACTGAAGGTTAAGCAAACCTGCATTGCCATCCTAAACAATGCCTCCCTGCATGGTGCTGAGCCATGTCAGTGCCATCAATTGAAATAACATCATACGTTTCTCTAGCTGTCCCAAAGGACCTGTTGTCCCAAAGCAGCCAGCAAAGGATCCAGTTTAGGGGGTTTGGTGGAATGCTTTGACCCTCCTTTGCTGCATGGGAGCTTATTCATTAAAGATATTTTTAGATTTGATACTTGCAGCCTTGTTCTGCTTGCAGCTGCTGTAAAGGCCTTTCCTAGAGACTGTGCAGCTCAGTCTGGAGCTCTGGACAGCATCATCCACTGTCCACCCTGCAAACACCTCTAACAGAAGGGCTGTCAGAGAAGAAGAGCCACACTTTTCAGGTGAAAAAATCAGACAAATCTCACTGCTTGCGTTATACTGTGAGGCATAAGGTGGGTCATGAATCTCAAAAAGATGAATAAATGGCCTAACCTATTCAATACAAACTTGGAATGCAGGACCCAGCACAAGAGAGAGTCCAAGCCAGATGGAGGCCATGCAAAAGCTGTGCATTTTTGTCATCTTGCATTCTCAGATGACACGGTGAATATCTACCGCAGAGAGTAAAATCTTCCACATAGGGTCTGACTCTCCTCTGCCTCCTCTTCCTGATAATAGCTCTCATGACACTGAAGACAGAACAGCATTTAAGTGAATTTGATAACTAACTCTGGAAATAAGGGAATTAGAGCCATTAGTAAATCTTTTCACCTCAGAACCTAGACAAACAGGATCAAATTGCTATCTGGAGTTATCTAATTGAATTCCATGGATTTACAACCTCAGACAAATTTTAGCCAATAAAGAGAAGAATATAAATGTTTTATTCTGACATTTGTGACATCATAAAGTTAATATAGCTGAGCAATGAAGAGAAGATTTCTGAGCACATTTAAGTCTCATTTATAATGGAAAGTAATTAAATACATTCCATGAAATTGGAGAAAGCAGAAGAGAAGGCTGAGGAATGTCACTTTGCTCGTGGGACAGAGATGTACTTTGTTGTTTCCTGCTGTTTATCTTTTGCTCTGCAAGCAGGAGATCCCATTTATATTCAGTTATCAGCTGCCAACCTATAGCCCACTGGAAGATGCATGTCATTTCCAGAAGGATTTTAATAAACACCACCACTGGAGCGACATTTCACACTTGGCAGTGCATCTGTCAGAGCAAGAGATAACTTCAGATTATTTCCACGCCCATTCTGCAAGTATTTGTGTAAGGAGGCTAACACTGAGAAGTTAATACTTAGGTAAAACACAAGTTAGGGAGGGCTTACTGGCTTCATTAGAGGAGAGCACAGTTCAGCAAGCTTGGGGGTGATGTTTGTCTTACCACTGATTCACTACACCAAGATCATCAGGCCAGCTGAAGAAAATGGAAATAACACTTGCAGTGAACAGCAGAGTGCTACTAACTGCATCCCACAGCTCTGGGGTCTCATAGCCAACCTCTCTTAACCATGTCACGGCAGGCAGAGCATTTGCAGGGGTAGGTAGGACTGAGACAAGTGCTTGCATCGTGCAGAGAAGTTGAGGGCGTCCTTCAGCTTCCACAGCATCCCACCTCTGTAGCAGTTTGGCAGTGATAGTCGTCTGTTTCTCTGAGAAGCTCTGGAAGTTGCTGAAGATGCTCCAGCTTAAGGCTATAAGGTTCATACACGAACCAAGTGAGGAAACGTGGCAGCACTCATCCAAGCACTGACCGTGTCCCTTTGGACTGTGCACCCACTGCTTCGTCTATCTGGCAGTGTTCCTCTCTCCATATTTTCCCATCTCTCCAGCACTTTCCTCCACTTCTTGGATAAGAGAGAGAACGGGAGACAGTGAATTGGGAAA
The DNA here is from genome assembly GCA_013399135.1 of Heliornis fulica. Lineage (NCBI taxonomy): Eukaryota > Metazoa > Chordata > Aves > Gruiformes > Heliornithidae > Heliornis > Heliornis fulica. The sequence continues at coordinate 85,414 of VXBZ01005909.1, read as the reverse complement.
CAGGATGTCTAACTGACAAGCAGGCAGCAGAAGCTGAGGTCTTTTAGTCCCTCCCAGTGGGGAGGCAAAGGAGCACAGAAAGGAGAGCAAACACGGTGAGGAAAGGCATATAAACAGTGTCTCTAAGGTAAGGCATGGCTGAGAGGCTCTATCTCCTGAAGCCCTCTGGCAGGAGCTCTTGACAGCTTTCCCCATGGCATAGCACTCCTTCAGCAGTTTCCCCCCGCGGTGTGGCACTGCAACCTGCTCTGGGTCAGGCATGGCAGCAAGGCAGCTGTCTTCACCTGGGATCATGTACTGCAGCCCCAGGCAGCTGCTCTGAATTTGGGATCTGGGGCTGGGGAGTAGAGATGAGAGCAAGGAGAAGAGCAGAGCACTGGCCAAGCTTCAGTTCTCTCCTGGAGTGGGTTTAATCCTAACATAATATCCCTTGCGTTTGGGTTTGGTTGTGCATGAGCCCAGCGGTGCTGAGCAGAGTATCAGTGTATGTAACAGTCTTGTGCTGCTTTTAGCTAAATCAAATAAGTGGGTCCTGTCTGACAAGGATCTGCCTTTATTTATGAAGGACTTCCCATTGAGAATGGGAGAAGGGAGTCCACTTGGGTGTCCTGCAGCCACCTCAGTTTGGTTTAGGAAGTAAGGTTGCTGGGATTTTTTTCCAACAGCTTATTCTTTGCTCACAACCACTGCGAATGTAACTGCTCCAAGCACACCATGTCCACTCATCCAAATTTCTTCTCAGTGCTCCGCAGTGCAGCCCTGCAATGTGGTAGCAGTTCTTCCAAAATACGAGCTCCATAACTCTGGACATATAACCCAGAGGATTTATTCCTTCTCTGCTTATGAGCACAGATGTCACTACAGAATTACACTGCAAGTTCACCTCTCTTAGCTACTACCAGATGGTAACTACCTAGTATGGCATCACATACACACAGACAGACACAGAGAAATATAGCTCTTCTCACTCCAAGAACACTTTGACAGCTAGTGTGTTGTGCCTATTTTCTGTTCTGAGCTAACAGCCTGCCCATCAGCCTCCCCAGCTCCTGAAACTTTTTCTTGGGCACTTCTATAAGACTTGGTCCATTCTACCAAGAGTTAATGGGGAATACATATGAAACACAAATTTGGAAGGCTGACCAAGGCATGACAAAGCTGAAGGCTACTGAGCAATGTCTGTCCCTATGAAATGTAAACCTCTTTGCCCCATAGCTAAACCTAGCCCTGAGCCTTGCTGGCTGGTAGAAAGGTGAAGCACAGGGTGTTTGAACATGCTAAAGTCATCAAAGTACAACAAATCATGGCTCAAAGCTGAGGGTGGTTTCGCCTTCCTTCCTTAAACCTAGGTGCTAACCATGCTGGAATGCAACTTCATTATGCAGCCTGGCAAGATTTCAGCGATTTTATTGAAAGGGCATTTTGTTATGTTTATTAGATTTGTCAAAAAGGCATTTTATGGTGTTTATGATATAGCATATAAATTCATGAAACTTTAACATTTTTGTCAAAAATAGCCTTTACTGAAAATCAAATAATGCAAGTAGTAAAACCTCCCATCAGACAAATCCGGGCAGAATTTTCCATCAAGCAAGGCACAGGCTCATCTGTAGAACAATCTGTGAAATACTGTCAACGAAACCGTGCTGCAAAGCAGCGGGAGAGCTGCTGGGTGCACACCATAAGGATGCAAAGCTCCCAGGCATGCATGAATGTGGCAATTCTGCCTGATGCCCTTGCTTGACTGCCAGCGTGGGGGTTGCAGGGCACCTGCTTGTTACCCTGGCTCTTGCTGTAGGAGGGAAAGAGCTTCTGGCTGGTTTTGGCAAGTGTATTGCTGTCCGTAATAAGAACTTGTCCCCCTGGGCTCTAGAGCACAAGTGGCTGGTTGACATACTGCACAGGAACGGGCCACAAGTACGTGTCCACCAGCTCTCTGCTTCCCTCTCCTCTCCAGGAGCCCCTTCTGCAGTTGTTTGGTTTTCTTGCTTTTGCTGTCATTGCTTTTCATTTCCTGCTGTTCATTTCTGTCTTCCCCACCTTACAAGTAAAACCCTCCCTTGTATTTCTGCTCAGAGAGCTCCCTCCTGCTCCTCACTGCTTTCCTTTGCTCATCCTCCCCACAAGTCTATAGAGGTATTTGAAAAGCAGAGGACAGACAAGGAAGATATGGTCACTTCAACTGTCAGAACAGTTGTCTAACTGGTAGTGTAGGTCACTTCACCAACAACCTTTTTGGACCTGCTTTGTCTTGCACTCATGGCGAGAAGCTGCAGCGCTGCTTTTCCTTGCTGTTCTCCCTTATTTCACTGGGGGACACATTCAAAGCTCAATGCCAAGCAGGGTTCTGCAACAATCATACTAGAACTAAGCTCTGACGATGCCAAGAGTGTGACGGTGACCAGACAAGGGGTACTTCATCTCCTTCCATTTGCACACATCTTTATTTTGGGAAATGCACCTCATGAAATACCATGGGAGCTGAAAGCTGATAGTGCCCATCAAATAGCAAAGTGCCCTGTTTATTGTCCAAACTCCCTAGCTGAAGTACCAGTAGACTTGATTGCCTCTCTTAGGCACTTATCTATGTGAAAGTGCTGCCCTGTCATTAGTTTGGTTGGGATGGAGGCATGTGCTGCACTGATGGGCCTGCATAGTATGAAACTGCAAAAGTCTGGGAGAACAGGGATGTGCAGTTAAGTGATCATGTGAAATTACTATGCAAATGTTAGGGGAATGATCATCACCAAACAAAACTTCCCTGGTATGGATGCTGTTTTCAGCAAACATAGCATCAGAGCAGGAGTTACAAGCAAAACAGATCGGAGAAACTTTGTTGGCCTGAAATAACATCAGCTGCAGGGCTTGCAGAACATATCTGTGTTCCTTCCCTCATCCTTCTCTTCATAACCCCAAGGTGCACCTGAAACCCCACTACAATCATCTTGACAACCCTCTTACTGGGGTATGGAAAGTTTATGCTGTGTTTAAGGAGCATCTTTGTCTGGGTCTGCACAGTTTTTTTTCACAGGAAAAAGATCCTGGATTTACAGGAATTTTCTATCCTTGTAGCCCTGGCTAAGTTAGGGCAAGTCTCCTCTTTGCCACCAGCACAAGCCACAGCCTGCACAGCACCTTCTGCACCAAATATCAGATCCAAAGCCTTGGAGAAAAAATAGGTACAAGGAATAGATGCACATGGTACATCTCTCTCATGCCAGAGACCTTGTTTACCATCTTGGGGATTTCCCTCCCTCCGCCACCATTTTTGCTGGAGTTTGATTCCTTCCTTGTTGGAGTGAGCTGAATCCCAAGTAGATCCTGCTCCAATCATCCATTTTACAATTTACTCCTACATCCCTAGGCAAGCCTGAACAGCCTGCTTTCCCTGGGCATATGATGACCTATGACTTCTGGATGACCCCTTGTGTGTGCTAGGAAAACAGGCTGTGAGGCATGACATAGTATATGAGATTTTGAGAGTATATATTCATGGGCTAGTTTGGGGTACACCACCATTAGCTGAATCCCACTAGTTTGACCCTTGAACCGGAGAGACCCTGCAGGTAAGCAGATGAATCACCCCTGTCACGAAGCAATGCCGTATGGGACATCAGCAAGAGGCCAAGCAGAAAAGTTCAAAGGACAGCTGTGACCACCCAAAACTTAGTCTGCTCTAGCTCACCCAAAGGTTTTAGCATAAGCCATTTTTTTTAAACAAAACCCGTCCGTGAAAAGTGAACGTTGACTTGCTGCAGTTAGCTGTGTGAATTCAAAATGTTTCAGGTTTGTAAGAGGAGGGCAGTACAAAAGCACAAATAGAACAAGCCATGAGGTAGTGTTTGTCACATGGCTGCAAACAACCGAGGAAAGCGCGTGAGCCACATAGAGCCAAAAAAGAAAGAGGGATCAGAAGGAATGTGAGAGCTTCTTCTTCTTCTTAAGAATTCATTTAGCCCATTGACCGCTTGTTTGTTTAATTCAAAATGAAAGATTTCTGAAAGGCCACTGTGGTTCTTGTATGATAGATTGAGGATACCTTAGCTCAGCGCTTTGGGCTGGTACTCTTTGTACTGGATGTGGTCTTGGCATGATCCCAGTGCCTTCCACCACGATGCACCCCCAGTGATGACTGTGCCCTCTTTTGTTAAGGCCACATAACTGTGCTTGGCAGTTATGAAATAAATGTATGGAATAGAAAGGAAATAGAAAGAGGTAAGGCTGCAGCTTCATTAATTTCACTTCAGTCAGAATAAACTTGAAAAGCATTCTCAGCAAGGTTTTGAAGTGAGGGAATATTAAGCCACTGATATTTAAAAAAAAAATCTATCAATAATGACCCTGATTTAATATTTTCCATATTACTTCAAACACCGGTATTCACAGTCGATCTGACAGGACTTTCAGAAGAGGCTGTCCAAGCACTTCGAGGTCACAAAGGTCTTGGAAACCAGATGTCCCAAGTATCTGAATGTTGGTAACAGTTCAGATGAGTTCCTTGTCCACTGGCAGCCTGACTTTGTCTGTGGTAACCTGACATCAATTACCTCACCAAAGAGAATTTGCTTCAGACACAGACATGGTTATTATCATAACCTGCAAAGATCTGAGATCCACCAATGTTTGGAGAACTGTTTTCTGTGGGAACAACTCTACTGCACTGTGCTTTAGGGCATTTAGAAATGAATCCGCAGGGATGGAGAAAAAGCAAGGTTGTGAGGGGGTCGATCAGCCCTCCCCCATGCAGCGCACGTGCCTCATGGTGCGATGGGAATGAGCGTCTGTCGGCTCAGTCCCACTTTCCCCTTCTTTCTGCCTGTGCTGCCCCAGGTACTTCTGCCTCATTTCCCTGAGTCTGTCTAATCCTCTGCCTGTATACCATGAAGCCCTTGTAAAATATGCATAAATATGTATGTGAGAGACTGGACGGGCACCTAACTACTCCCTGGGCTAGCAGCTCGAAGACAAGCGGCTTGCAGCTGAACAGATGGCAGCATTCAAAATACCTGGGCTCCCCAGAGCCAGGGGCTGGAATTCCAGCAGGGCCTATTCAGCTAGCTATTCCCGGTTGCTTAACCACAGCCCACATATCTTTCTGTCTCTAAGGCTCCAGATAAGACCTCTGCATTGTGAGGCTGTGCCTGGTTAGTATGCCTGCAATATGTTCTGTAGCTCTCTTGGTGAAAACTGGGTGTTCCCCAGTGGTTTTGGGTAGTGTTTGCACCAGGAATGATCCAAATATCTCACTGGCAGGAATTCTGGACATTCTGGGGAGTATATTTCACAGGGAGGTATTCATTAGATAATGCATACTGCCATGTATATATCAACACTTACAATTTCTAGGACCAAATTGGGAGTTTCTCTCTGAATAAGTGGAAGAACTCATGTGCATTCTGACAGTGCTATGTAAGCACTTTAGGCTTGACTTTAATTTATAATGTGCTTTGGGATTAAAGGTATCCTATAAATGTAAGATTACTATTAATAAGATATCACTGCAAGTGCCAAAACAGTGAGCTAGGAACAGACACAGGGCATATGCATGTTTGTTAAACCAAACATAACCTCTACAGGAGACCAAGTTATTCTTGCCTTTTATTTGAATGAAGCAGAGAAGCAGTATGAACAAAGGTGATTAAAAAGATCCTCTGGATTAAATGTACCCTGATTGCTCTTGCAAGCCAGATATCAGATTTTGTGCTGTTTTCTAGAGGTTGGTTTTTACTCCTCAGTCTTCATCTGCTTCTACAGTCAGAATTACTTCAAGCTTATTACATTTGTAACAGGATATAAATACAGCACCGTTAATTTGATTTTATTTACATTTCAGAGTTATTCAGCTGGAATAAATTGAACACAATTTGATTGAAACTGTCCTGCAGGATTGGCTTTAAGCACATCTAACAACAGTGCTTTATAAATAACTGCAGTAGTCAGTACACAAAAGACACCCTCTTGGGCTGGAGGAGTCATTAGCAGATGAGGGAAAAGCAGCATTGCCAAGAACAGAGCTAAACTCAGTACTTCTGCTCTGGAACCCACTTTTCCCAGCATGTCTCTTCAGACAAGAGCTCAGCTGTACAGCATGATGACCTTTCATGCATAGCTCCTACAGAAAGCAGTCGCTAAGTTGGGTTTTTCACTAGCACAAATGCATCAGGATTCAGGTAAACTGTTCAAGTGGACCTTGACAGAAAAGGAATGAGAAATATCAATGCTTGTTTTGCGGTGGCCCACAGAAATCCTAGTCAGTGATGGAGAAGCTGTTGTAAAGACACCTTGCAGAACCAAAAGACTGTCCCTACCTTCCAGGTGTGAGTGCCTGAAAGGTAACAGATGTATCTGGGCAGACAAGCCAGCGGATAGGAAGAATGGACTCCTGGTTGTCAGAATGATGAGGAGCAGTCAAACCACTGTCGAGCTCTTCACAGGCAGCATAGTTAAGGAAGGCTTTCAACAGAGATTTGGAAAGATAATGAGGGTCTTTCACTGCTCTTTACCAAGATTCCTCTCAATAACAGCACGGAAAAAAGCACAGAAGTGTTTCTATAAAAATGTTAACGTGAGAAATAGAGACTGACAGAATGATGAGAAGGGAAACAACATTTTCATAGCAAAGGAGAGCTCTTTGGCAGGGTGGGAAAGGCCTTGACAGGGAAGATAAACGGTTTGTGTTTGATGGAGTAAAGAAGAGGAATGTACTAGAGAAGAGCAAAGAATGTGTAAAATCCTCAAACTGATGGATTAGCAGGATGATCTTTACAGCAGTATCTTGCAGGGATGTGCACAGACTGAAATTACACTTGGCAAGACCAAAGAGAAGGGTGTTTTGGTAATCAAAATGCAAGACAATTGAACTTTAGCCAGGATAGATAGGACCTTCTGGTGTTTTAAAATGCAAAAGTTAGGCTACTACCAGCATCTCTGCTATCTTACCTGGAAGTGAAAGGAAGTTTCAAAGCATTCTTTCCTTCTGATTACGATTGTTTCCTTTTTACCTGAATATGTTTTGTTCCCACTTCCAACAGCCTGCAGCATCCATGAGACAATCCCATTTACACGTGTGGGAGAAGGACATGCTCTGAAAAGTTGTAGGTTGTGGGAGTCTTTTATGTCCTGCCACCTCTCTAACTGACCTCCTGTAAACCCTGCAGGAGAGTTTGAAGGTGTCACTGTTAGAACAGGTAAATGAGATTTGTTAGTGCTGATTTGGCGGTGCCTAATAAGTGGGAACTCCAGTTCAAGCCCCTTGGAGCTAGTAGGAGAAAAAAAAAAAAGAGTTCTATTCCAGACTTCTGGGATTTTTATGTGATCTGGCACAGTGAGATGTCTGATTACGATGAAACGGAATTGCTGTGCCATCCCAAACAAATGGACCATATAGTTTAATAATCCCACTGTGACAGTGCCTGGTGAAATGTTTCAGATTAAGTACAGGGAAACTAGCAGAAGACAAGTAGGGAATGGCTTGCCAACAGAAGTTTCTTTTTAATTCTTATCAGTTAGCAACTAGCCTAGGCCCTGGAGCAAGAGGCTTTATATCCTCTCATAACAAAAGAAAATATGTATTCTATTTAATGAGAACATCCCAAATTACATTATCCATATAAATTTCTAATCCCTTTTTTAAAAAATCCTACTAATCTCTTAGTCTTAATGTTATCTTATGGGAATGAGATAATTAGATATTGTATAAAATGTATTTTCTTTTAACAGTTTTATATTTGCTGCCTTTTATTTCTACTGAATGTTCCTTTGTCCTTGTATTCTGGGAGGCTGAATAAGAGCATCTATTTTTCCTTATTTCCACCACCCACTTTTTCCAAATTTCCTCTCTGAGAGACAATCTTCAGCATTTCCAGACCTTCCCCATTTGAACAACATATTCACAGCATTTTGTGGTTTCTGCCACTCATATCCAGGAGCCTCATTCAGTATCCTCACCAACACAGAAAACCAGAGCAGGGCAAGAAGATTGTGCCATGGACTTAGAAGAAGGGCATTACCATGATTGCAGACTAGTTTGCCCCACACTCTAGGTAGATTAACATTATTTACCTGTTTGATCATCTTGTTATGCCTTTCCAAGGGATTGCAGCTCAAGAAAACCCAGTGAAGTGCCTGGGTGCCTTCCATCACTCCATCAGGAGGCACTGCCCTGTGCCTGACAGTGTGGGAACAGGACTACCACCACTGCTTGCTCCCACCGGTTGCCTCAGCCATTGCTCCATCTCCTCTAGATGTGAGGACACTCTGTGGCAGTGTCAGGTCCACCTCATACACCACACCTTCCCCTCCATTTTCCACACAGTTAAACTGAGGCCACAGTAGGGATTAAGGAGGCATCTTAATGGTGCCAATTAAGATGCCAATCTTTATCAATTTAAAAACTGATTGCTTATTCCTGTTTTGTATCCAGCCATTTTGCAGGTGCCTGATGGCTCCTCCTCTGACCTTTTACCCACCTTGCCCTTTTAACAGTATCTTGGTAGGGAGTTTCTATACGTGTTTTTAAAACAACCAAATAAAATTTCACAATTTGTTCACATCCTGTACAGCCCTGCAGTGGTGCTGGAGTCGTGATAGTAAAGCTCAGTTCTCACTAAAATACAGAGAGCTATATGGAGCAGAATATAGAAATTGAGAAGGATTTCTATATTCCGGATTCAGTACAGCATTTCTTCTGGCTGTCATCCAAACTCCTCTACATTGATTTTTTTTTTTCAGAGCTTATACAGGAAGCCAACCAAACAACCTTTCCATTGAACCAAAAAGTAAACTGATCACAAGCCAAAGATGAGACCTCTCTCTGCCTCTATCTGAACCATTGCAGCAGCATTGTGGAACGTACCTTTATTTTTCTGGTTTTAATCTGCAGTGAGCTGACAGCCCCAGAAAGATCTTTCTTAATGGGCTTTAATAGCAATGCAGCACTAAACTTATATAGCACCTGCCACACCAAGGCATCCCAGTAGACTTCCCAAATAATAGAGTTTAAAGCTTCTGCTTTCAGGAGCCAAAAGGAAGGCTCAAGAGAGCAAAATTAAGTTTGGGTTTTAAAATATTGACAAGCTTGACATTATTAATTTCAAGAGGTGAATTCATCTCTGCTGGAATGGATTCCAGGGGAGAAACCAGGGGAAGATCAGCTGAGACAGCATTGATCAACTTGCAACCCCCATACCTGGATGGGAACCCAGGAAGGAAAACCTTTGTTCAACATGCAACAATTGCATGTTTACAGCTGCTTAACCCACTGTAATTAAAATAAGTCATCCAGAAAAACAACAGAAGTCTGAAGTCAGGCTTGCTGTATGTAATTTTGAGCTTTCATGCACTACCTTCTATACAGCGGTCGCAAAGCATTATACAGCTGTTAACTGTAGGGTTATGCCTCCCAGGTAGAAAAAAGCACATTGCAAACCAAGACACATAAAAATAAAATTATCTGTGCAAATGAATTCATAGTAGTGCTAACAGCAGAAACCCAGGAGCTCTGGTTCTCAGATACCTTCTCTACCCTTTAGACAACTAAGCTTTCTCAAACTCCAAGAGGCCAATGAGTCACTTGCATGAGTTCTCTTCCAGTTGAGTCCTAATCCTAAGAACAGTTATGCATGTGCTATTAAAACTACTACAAGGTTAATAATTTTAGCCTTTAACTAGTGTAAAGGAGGTGTCATTTCCTTTCATGAGTGGAATTTCATGCTTTCAAAGACAGGGAAGCAGAAGAACCAAACCTTGTGTTTCATGAGCCATCCGGTCTTTCAGCACTAAACGAAGCAAGTCGGAAACATCTTGCAGACCACCCGAAACAAGAACACAAGGAGATGCTGAAATGTTTGCAATATTTATGAAGGTGATTTAACAGATCCTGGTAAAGAGATTTTACCTCTTTTCAGTGCATTGGGAAACCTATTTCTTAGCTATCCATGCAAGCTGATGAAAGTTGCTTCTAAACTGTGGCTGCAAAGTTCAAGACAGGTCACGCTTTCCAATAGGAAGTACGCCACGTGCTTTCAACATTACAAATCAATATACACTTTCTGGTTCCATATCTGTAAAAGTTAAATGCATCTTCAAATGATCACAACTATCTTCTTATTCTCAAGTTACTTATCACATATCTAATAAATCTGTGAGCACCTATCAGTGCATCAAGCTACAAGTTCCCATTTGAAACTCCTAAATTTTTTTTTTATAATGGAAATAAATGATTTTGATTCAGACAGCATAAGTAACTGCAGCTTATAGATATTATGCAGAACTGAGCTTTGAAATAAGGCATTTTTATTTCTCTGCTCCAAGATTGCCCTCCTTGATTTTCAAACCATTCTCAGACATTTTGCTGCCAGGCAAAAGGTGACATGTAAAATAAGCTGTTGGAAGGAAAGGATATGACTGAGCAAAAATATGCACAGAAAAGGCAAAAAGAGCTTTTTCTCTGAAAGAGAAAGTTTATAACCAAACTCAAGCAGTGGAAAAAAAAAAAAACTCATCTGGGGATTCAAACTATTTTATCAACTAATATATGAACTCCACCCTCCCCTAAGGTCATTTTCTCCTTCTGCCTCCTAAGAAGCCTATTTACAATCCTTTTTTTGAATGACATCTGAAGGTGTGAGGAGGGACATAGCTCTGTCTGACTAGGAACCATTTAGTGCCCTGCACCTAATCCACAAATTTGCTTTCCCTTCTCCTATGGACAGAGCATCTGGCTCTGGAATCCAAACTGCTGAACTGGTCAGTGCCCTTGTGCTCTCCAACAGTCCTTTGGTGTCAGGTCAGCCCAGCTGGGTAAATCAGACAACAGATATCAAAGGCTCAGTTCTGTTGGTTCAGAACTGGAACAGGCTGCCCAGAGAGGTTGTGGAGTCTCCTTTTCTGGAGACATTCAAGACCAATCTGGACACGTTCCTGTGTGATTTAATCTGGGTGATCCTGCTCAGGTAGGGGTGTTGGACTAGATGATCTTTCAAGGTCCCTTCCAAGTCCTAACATCCTGTGATTTTGTGATTCTGTCATTCTGTCACTTTAAGAAAACGTTAAGACCACTGTCAGTGCTGTCCAATGAAGAAGGTATTTCTTTTGGTTAAACAGCTCAAAAATTTTGAAGTATTAGTGCTAGCTCCTTCCAGCATTCAGATGGGGAACTGATGAAGAGATGTGTTATTCGAGATGCCTAAGTGCCACAGAGGCACAGCATAAAACATGAGGCACGCTGCATGGCGGAGCTCCCTATCAGCCTGCACAAGCTGGGAAACAGAGAGTGAAAAAGCTTCAGGCCCTCTTTCCTGTCATCACATCCAAAGCTGGTGCAAATTGTCATTAAGAACACCACTGATACTTGGTAAAGGAGGAAACCAGACTAGGATGAGTCACAGACATTCCGAAAGATCAGACAGCAGAAATAACAAGGAAACTCAGGTTGTGTATAGACTGACATGTATAATCAGGTGGCCCTGCCTGAGAGATGCTGCCACCCAGGCAGGCGTTTCAGGGGAAATGACTGAGAAGCAGCTTTTGTACCTGGCAAATTGAGGAAGGGGAATTAATGGATTTTGTTAGCTTTTTGTTAGGCCTTATCCAGGACTGGCACAGCATGGTAGGGCAAGTGGGTCCTTTATAGCGGGTTGTTAAGTGGGTTGCACATGCAGAGGATTTTATGTGTTTTGTTCAGGAGTCCCGTACTGCTGCACACTGCCAAAATATAAACCACCAAGGCAGTTCTGCCTTGACAGAGTTACCAGCCAGGAACAGGGTGCACAGAACAGATCAATATGCAACGTGGGAGTCGTCTGCAAACCACCAGCTTAAACAGTGTCTAACAGTCATCTCCAGAAATAGCCTACCAGAGACAAACCAGGGTGTAAGAGATTCTGCAGTAAATAATTAGGGATCAAGCTACAGCTAACTACTGATGTTTTGTCTCTCATCTGGTTTTGAATCGCCTCACCTACAGCTGCAGTCTTCATGCATTTTACTTGAAACTTTATTTTTGTCCTCCTGAAAGACAGCTAGCCATAGATCTCTTGCAGGGGTATAAATCAGCGCCTAAGCTTCAGTGTAGCTGAACCCAAACTGGACACAGCTGAAACCTAGAGAACAGAGTTTCATTTCAGTAGTCCTCCAATGCCACCATGTCTTCTAAGCCCATATTTTAAAGCCTCTCTATTGCTCTTCCTTTTCCTCCAGCTTATTAGAAGCCACCTGCTTGTTTCTAGCAAAGCTGAAAACCGAAGCATCACGACATGATCCAAGTCTTCACCTCTGAGCTCTCTTCAACAACCTGAATGGGCTGCTCGCTGGTCTGCATGCTCAGCCCTGGGTACTCACGGGTGAGAGAGGGGGAGAGAACATGGTTTGGGGAGATGTGCTGACATCTACATGAAAACAGCCATGGGAAACTGGAAAATGAAAGGCTTGGGCAGATGGATGTGCTGCATCGGGGTGTGTTAAATACAATTAGATCACCTCAGCATTTGGTTTGCAAGGCAAAGTACTGCAGCAGCAAGAAGGCCCATGGGGGCTGTGCCACAGCAAGGTGGCTGAGGAGGCTCACGGTCAAGTGTTCATATGTGGTTAAAGAGAAGAGAGAACAGGGTACCTTGGGAGAGACCTTGGCAACAGGAGGACCGAAAAAGCAGGAACAGACCTTGGGACAGATTGTGCGAGTAAGTGGAGCTGGAGATAATTGTATTTTAAAGATCTCCTGGGGAATGGGCTCAGAATAGAAGCAGCAGCAGGGCTGGATCTGTAGCTATATAGCTAGTTACCACCGCATTTGTTAGCACAGAGGAGGAAATGGAGAACCATGTACCACATGGGTAAATTTCTTTTTAGCAAGTCCGTGCCATGTTAGACAGGTGTGCCAATACCAGTGGTGTAACACTGTCCTGCACAGGCTGTTGTTATAAGACCCAGGGCTATAGTAAATGAAACTGCTGACAGGAATACTAGTCTCCAGAGGTTATTTGCTCACAGCCTGCTGCTTTGGAATAATGAAGGAAGCTGAAGAAGACATAATTATTTAATACCATTCTGGTATTGGATATTTTACCATTCTAGTATCTCAGTTCAGCACCACCTGGACGTTCATTCCTGTTATTCCTTATTCCTGACTAGATGCTTCCCATTATTATACAGAGAAGAGACTTGCTGTGAGCTGGCATATTCATAAGCAGGATAAATGTCCAACTGCTGACAGCGAGTTCTCCCCATTCATTGATATGATGATCAGTCAACAGGTGTTGAAATTTCCCCTCTGAACAGGTATATTGTTTTCTATCAAAAGCCCTAGAAAATGCCTTCACTCTCTTGTTCAGGGGTCTACAGGAAAAATGCCATTCTTCCAGGGTTTCCATAGGCTGGAGAAGCAGTAGAACAGCCATGGCAGTGGGCCCTACATCTGATTGCCTTAACATTTCTAGCTACTCCCCTTGCCTTTTTTCCCCTGGATTTGTTTAATGAAATCATTTGAAATTATGACAATAGGAGAGATGTGGCTGCTGCTGGTAACCACGCTACTAATAGCTTTCAAACAGGCTACGCACTTAACTGTAGGCATGCCTAATAAGCAGAAGTACTAACTTGTGGCCATGCCATACCGAAGGACTTAAAATAGGATTTTCTTTCTCTGCACATAAAAAAATAGCATGCCTTTTCATTGTTTTGATAGGCTTTGCCACCTCAGCCTGGCTAAAGCAGCTGTTCTGACCTTTCAGCAGGAGATTTGTGATGCAGGAAGAGGGATGCAAACTCAGAGGGAGAGAGATGCAACAAAGAAAGTGGCTTGTATGTAAGGGGGAGAGTGAGAGGGAGACAAAACATGGGCAGTGGGAGTTGGGAGTGGGGACAGGGAGACAGAAGTAGGGAGGGAGATGTACACAGTACATAGGATGTGAGTGGGGGAAACGGGACAAACAGCAGCAGCAGGAGCTTGAGAAGCTCATCATTTAAATGGCCATCAAGTGAAAACTCCAGCTACAGCACTTGTGACAGTACCACCTCCCACTGTAGCAGCCAAGCACGTGCTGTGAAGTGATTGCAAGTGGGTTTTCCTGATGGTGAATTCCCCTCAAACAGCAAAAAGCCCTGTTCACTGTCCTGTCATCCTCTGTCACCTCAGGAGCAGACCAGGCATCATGCAGCCCCAATGAAACACCACTTGGTGTCACGGTTCCTTTCACACCAGATGAACTTTTCTGCTTTATTGGTTAGATCTGACAGTAGATCTGTACACAGATGCTGGAGAAAGAAGCAAAAATAAGGAATTTGTATCTAAGGCTTGCAATGAAGCACCCAACTCTTTTTTTATAAGTATAAAAAGAAGGGTAATGTCACAGTCTACAGAGGCTACTCTGAGATGTCAATCACAAGGACACAGGTCACCCCTTTGACCCTTCAGCCACAGAGCAAACAAGCGCCTTCGCTGGCTGCTTGTGCATGTGTGCCAACTATCAAGGCACAAGGAGAACTCTCCTAATCTCACAGACGTTGTCCAGATGTGCTGTGCTGTAGTAAATACAGGCTTAACAGGTAGCATGGCTGTGCCTTCCATGCACCAGATGTGCACATTAGCACCAGCTCAACATACAGAAACCTCCGTCTCCCAGGCGCTTTGGTTTCGGCAGTTAAGTTCTTGAACTGGAGCAGTGCAGTCTCTAGAGTCTCTAGAAAGGGATACTCCTGCAGTATGTGCAGCACAGGATCCTGTCCTGGGTTGCCGTAGTCCTTTTTTGCAGTGCAGCCATGGACCAAGTGGAAGACCCTGGGTGTGAAAGAAGCTTATCTCCCTCTGCAATAAGTCAGCATGGCCAGTAAATGCTGGGGTAGAAGCAAGAAGGTCACAGCCTTCCCTCAGGGCCCAAACTAGGGAGGTGAGGTGCTCATCCCGGAAATGCAGGGAGGCACTGAGCAATGGCTATCAATGAGTAATGACTATCAAGAACTAATCATGCCATCTGGAGGACTTGTGTCACCTCCTGATCACAAATATGAATGAACTTAGGTTAAGGAGGCCCTCCTACTAACTGCAGGTAACAACAGTACTTCACTAATAAGCTCACTCAGCTCTTACCTCAGAGTTGTTGTCTATAAGTTGCCTTTGAAAGTTGGTAGGAATTCCTGGATAAGGGGTTCCAAGCTTTGCTTTGGACTCAGGAAAGCAGAAAGCTTTCTTCCTCAAGAAGAACTGATTAGAAATAGGCCTACACTGACATGGTCTTAATCCAGCCTTGACTATGAATAACAGAATAGGAAAACAAAGCAGTTTGTCCCAGATCCCATTTCAGGGTGTTAAAAGGAAAACATTGCTTCAGAAATAGATGCTATTACAGAAAAAGCCTCTGCAACAGCTTTTCCCTTAGCCTCTTTAAATCTCTCACATCCCTGTTAACCACTGCTGGGGAGGTTCATGAAGGAATGAGTAAACTTAGCACACAACACAAGTAACAGTCGCAGCAACACTGGCCAGCTTGAAGAGGCTAATTGTGACAGTAAAGGCTGGAGGATCCCTGCTCAGAAGTGTCTCCATTTTTCATTTGCTTCCCAAGATATCTTCCCTTTTCCTATCCTCCTGTTACTTTTTTTCTCCATTGCTATGGTTTCTGCCTGTGGCATTTCACTGAACTATTTTCAGCTTGTTTCCCACTGACCTGTCCCCATGTTCCACCTCCTCCTGCTCCTCCTGTCTGCAGACTTCAAGATGTAGCCTGTAACCTCTGTTGAAAAGTTGTCTGTAAAATGTAATAATACTCCTGCAGCCCATTTGCAAACCCAAATAGTGACTCATCCTCTTTCTCCTACATGGGATAGGGATGGTTAGACATACGTGATCATCCAATGTTTGTTTCCTGTGCCAGCATTCAGCTCCAAACCCCAGGGTGGATATTCACACTGCTATTCTGGCCAGTCTCTTACTCCACTCAGATTCTCATTTGTCCTATAAATCCACTCATTTGTAGCCAATACAGGCCAGACTCCCTGCTGAAGTCAAAGATGGATTTAGGAAGCTGGAAGAGTGCATTTTCAGAAAGTGAAGTTAAGAAGCTGCAAAGAATCCATTTCTGTCTTCCCTCCACACTCCAGAACTTTTACATACCCCACTCGTACAAAACACTTACAGGCACTTTCCCTCCCACTGCCTGACAAGAAGTCCTTGTTTTCACAGCAGTTGACCGTGACCCCAGGACTGTTCATGTTCCTGGGATGTTAGATGCTCTGCAATCTAGGATGTAGTGTCAAGAGACAAGGAGAAAAGACTTGCCATGCCTGCTTGCTGCAGGAAGGTAAAGGAGAGCTGCTGCTTCTGCTATGGGGAGATATCAGCACCTCCCAGCAGTGGTCCCACACCATACAGTCCACCTCTCTGCACCAGTGGTAGCATCAGGAGAGAGGTGCAGGAGCAAACTAAGGACCAGCAGCTGGAGTGTCACAGGGGCTCACACGGTGGCCATGCAGCTCAGGCACTACAGCTTCTCTCTCATCCAGGTTGCTCTTCACTTACCGTCTCACCTACAGCTACACTGTTCTTGCACCATAAAACCTCTTGCTCTTATAGCTGAGCCAACGTTTCCCTCCACAGCTAGTATCTTGTCAGAAGCTTCTCCTTAACCACTGCTTCACTTCCAGATTCCAGGTCCTAACCCTCCCAGTTCCCTGGAAACTATCCTTTCAGTTTGCTGCTCTAGTTTCTTATCTGCTGTTTTGCTTTCTAGGTTCTCCTTGAGTTTCTTGCCAGACTTTGAAACAAAATGGAGTATCCTGGCTTCAGCAGTACTCTGTTAAAGTGAAGTGCTTTGCAGCTTGACAGAGGGAGATACAGATATTCCCAGCTGTGTTTCTAAGGAAAAATCAAAACCACAGCATTCTCCTTACCTTCAAAGAGCACTATCTCCTCACCTTCTGACATGTACCCCAGCTCTTCCAAACTGGAGTCATAGATCTCCCCTCAGGGTGAAAGCCTCCTTCAGATCTCAGCGTTTCCAGCCTTAGATGAGGAGAACAGATCACACTGCAGCGGGGATTTTACTGAAGGAGGCAGACAGGACTTTCCAGCAGCCCCTCACCAACTTGCCTGTCTTCTCTGTGTCCAAGGCCAGTGGCTGCTGTCCTGAACTGGGGAGGACCAAGCTGCTGAGGGCTATTACCTCCTCCAACTTTTCCTGCTCATATCCTGCCATCCTCTTGATGCATAAGAGTGGGAAATGTTGGGGCTTCCTGGCAAGCTGGAGGGGTGGCTCCCAACCCAGGGTCAGAGGAAAGCACAGATTTAACAACGCAGTGTGAAAGTTTTGAGCACTGGTCAGCCCTTTAGAGGCTCCTGACAGTTGTGGCTGACCGCACAGCATCCCTGCCCACCAGCCTGCGAGACCACCCGGAGTCTGCCCAGCCATTCGCAGCCAACAGCTGGGAAAATGTTCCTCAGAGGAGAAAAGGGGCTGAGCGCTAATGTGGCAGCTCAGTTGCAAGGCACGAAGGAAAGCCGTCAGTGTGCACACAGCAGGGGAAGCTGTGCCATGGGTACAACTGTTAACACTTTAAACTTGTTTTATAACAGCGTCAGACAAATTTGAAACAGCTGCTCCGTGTACTCCTCATTTCCAGCAGCAATGCCTTTTTTCTTTTTTAATTTTTCACTCACTGTAAAAGAAATTGGTGCTACTGCTGTTTACAAAATTACCCAAGCTGCACTTACGACTTCTAACTTCTGATCTTGCTGAGATCACATGGATACCATAAACAGCAAGATCAGGGTTTGCTCTGCTAGCGGTGGTGCTGCAGCCCTGAAAAAGCTCTATGTTGGATGCATTATGGAGGACAGCAGGCAGGGGTAGCAAGGGAGAACTGTTGGCTCCCATTTCACATTCTCCAAGACCTTGTGTCATTGAACTACTGAGCACTTTCTCATGCTGTGGAGAAATTAAGCCTCCCTGACAACGGAGCATTTATGAAGGAATTACTCCTCATCTCAGCTGTGCTCAGAAACACCAGGTCAGGAGTCAGAGACTTGATAAATCTAATCAAGGTGCCTGGAAAAAATATTCAGCTGCCAAGTTCCTGGTCTGACATCTTCAGAGAAGTGAAGGAAAGAGCAGAAATAGCTTATATTCAGATTGCCAGGGGCAGGCACCTTCCAGTCTAATGAAGGTTGGACTGTTTTATAAAAGACAAGGATTTTACGAGGATTGACTATCTGTGGTACTGTGGGACCCAGAAGATCAAGGGGCAGATAAGGTCCCTTTGCACTAGGCCTTACGAAAATGCTGAACAGAAGCCCAATAAAGGAAACAGGAAATACATAAATACATACTGATCTATCTTCCCATTTAACCACATGCTTTCGGCCCAGTGCCCCTTTTTAAATGGAAGGACACTAGTAGTGCTTTATTGTTTTAAACTTCCAAATTTATAAACAAAGTAGTTGCATCAAAGATGATTTGGGAACACTGCTGTGAAGTGACCCTGGACCAGAGAAGGCAGGTCTCAGGGGTCGCTAAAGGTGCACCCAAGGATGAGCTCTGCAAGAGGGCACTGACTGTACATTGGTTGCTATATTGGGAGCTGAGCTGCATGAATGCCATTACTGGATCTGCAGGTGCTTTCTAGTGTGACCCTGGGCAGCTTGTTTCACTTTCCAAGGCTGCTTTTCTCCTGGTAAAATTGCTGTAACAATGCTTACATTTTTTTATTTTTTTAAAATAGGTGCTTGGAGATCATTTGTTAAAAAGAGCTTTGAAAGGCTAAGAATATGGTCTTTGCTGAGTCTGCTATTCATCATCAGGAAATGCCTAGCACAACATGATCATTGTTACACATTCATAAGTCTCATGGTTTACAATAATAATTGTAAAGTTTCAGCTTATGTAGAACATCTGCAGGTTTATTTTTCTGTGAGCGATTTCATTATTACTGTCACATCTGTGTTGGTCACTACTTACTTTTGTTTTCTAGGCTTCCTCTCTCCTATTATTAAATCATTCCTCATGGTTTGTTTTTTTTCTTTTTTTAGCTTTAATTATTTTACCTGGCAATTTGAGACTAGCCTAGAATGTTTGTTTAATTGCACTTCCTTATTTTTCCAATTTGTGCTTTACTCAAAGTGCTCTGGATTACATAAAGGAGCAGGAAGGGGAAGTAATACATGTTTGAAATAAATAAAATATTATTAATAGCAATTGCCTCTGGGTTAGTCATATACATGCAAATTGCAACCGGCTGTGTTAAGAGTTTTCTGTTTCACCTTGGACCCTCCATCCAGCTATTAACTGCAAAGAAATGGCACTCTCTTAGTCACAGTAATAACAACAGCAGCAATTCCTCATTTCTAAAAATGCCATCCAATAAAGAGTCATTTACCAGGCTGCCCATGAGATTATTATCGTTTCCATTTCAGAAACTGAGGCACAGAGACACTTAAAATAGCCAGGAGAAGAATGTTGGAGTCCTTACGCCAAATTCTGCACTGTAACCATTTAAACTTGTCCTTTAGTGTTCAAACACATGTTTTATGTTTTAAAAGACATCGCTATCAAAACCCTCTCATCTACAGAAGCCCTACATTGATAATTCACAGCTGGTTACATTTTTATTTTCATTTGCTTTGTCCACACAACCAATGTTGAGAGCCAAGATGAACTCAGTTTGCCTTTTTGAACCTGAAGACTTGCTTCCAGCAGCCAAGAAAACCGGAGTCAGATTAATCGAGGCCCAAGCCGGAGGCAAAGGTGTGGGCACTTCTCTCTTCAGGCTGCTTGCACCAACACCTAACTTAAACTAAATGAATAAGCAAATCAGTATAATAAGGTACTCAGCTGTATCACGCCCTGCTATGCCAGGTGCATAGAAAAAACAAGGTATGATCTTCAAATGTCAAAAAAAGAGACGGGATACACATCAAAGAGCAGGCATTTGGAAGCCAGGCAGCCTTGGTCCTGATTCAGCCAGTCTGGCACGGTTCAGTTGCCTTTTCCGGAGTCACATCTGTGTTGCTGACTTGCTGCAGGATAATGTCTTCATGGACTGCAGCCCAAGCCCCAGGCTCTAGCTAATCATTGCAATTGTTCACCTTTATCACTAGCTATGAGACTATAGCTCAGACATGTCCTCTCCACTGCCCTTTCCCATGTGCTCATTTTATTTTTTAGCCTCGGTACAGAGTTTAACAAGAATAATTGTCCAAAAGAAAAGACTTCACTAAGAATATCTGCCTACTGGAGAGGAATAAAAAGTGGTGATTATTTCAATCAGTTCAAGAGTCTCTCCAACAGATTGGCACCACATGAGTTACTTTTATCGTTTTATGATAATTTAGATCTCAAGATGAGAAGGAAGATGTACAATACTTGTGACATTCTCCACCTGCTCTACTTTACAGTTGTGCACACGTATCTCAATCAGGCAATCATGTTTATACTAAAATAAACAGCCCACAAATGTTCTGATTATATACAGGTACAGCCTTTTCTAGTATATCTAAAAAAAATAATAATTAAAAATGGGAGCACTTGAGAAACAATAGTGTTTCATTACTGCTCTAGATCTGGTGGTTTTGCCTCCTTATCATGAAGGCCTGTTGCCTCATCTAATCCTGCAATGGGGCCCTGCTGAGAATGAGTCAGAAGCACCTTGGTAAGAGGTAAAAATCAGATTTCACCACGAGAACATTTTCTGTATATTGTACTAGGGCAAGTTGTAAAACAAGTTGCATGTAAACATGTTCTTAGCTTCTGTTAAATTCAGCTTGCTTGCTCTAGCTGCGTTGTGCAATTTGTCGCACGACTTCACTTCCTGATAAAGTGCAAAGATTGCAACAGACCTTCGGCAGAAAAACAAGTATTGTCTCACCTAATGAAAAGATAACATTCCACATACCTGGCCCGATAACATTGAGACATGACAGCTATCTTAAATCTTAAGCCAATCAACGAAAAGGTCAAAATATCAGCCAATGGAATGTGAAGTCGTGTAACTTCTCAGGAGAATAAGGTATAAAAAGTAAAGGGTACCTGATAGATTGCTGCTGCTGCCTACTACCCTTTTTGGGTGGTCGTGCTCAGCCCAGATTCGAATCTGTAATAAAGGATCCTCTTGCCATCTCTGGACTAACCCCAGGGATGGCATTTACAACCTCTTTGTGTCTATGTGTGATCTCTCTGGTGGTGCGGAACCAAGGACGAGCATAGTTATGCTCAGTATAACATATATGTCCTAAGTTTCTCCCCTCAGACACATCCCTTTAAAATCTTTTTCTAACTCCATGCGTCCAGCTGGAAAACACCTTCCATTTTTCTTTATAATTTTAAATATGAATGTATGGTTTTATCTCTCCTAAAAAGGAATTGCTTCCTGGCCAAACCATAAATAGTAGATTTTAAAAGTATTTCTGTGTCTGCTGCTGGAGAAGAGCTGCAGGACCACTAGAGTCTCATCAAGAGATTACCACCTGCCCCATCTATTTCATGCATTTGCCTATGTTGAACTAAACTGATATCAACTTTTTATAGTCATATAGTTAAATTGTTGCTTGCTAGTCCTCTTCTGAGATCTTTGTTTTTTTAAGCTACTTTCCTACCACCAAATATGGTTTTCTCTACCCCAGTGCATATTTCTGACACAAACTTGATTCACGAGGTTGCAACACACTTTTCTGTACCTGGACCATATGATGACATTCTGCATATGAACATTCCCAGCCCTACCCAACTAATATCCTGCATACACTTCTTAAGGGCTGTTTATCCATTTGTCTCCGGATGCTTATACATTAGGTTAGGAAGCATCCAGGGCTTGGACTCTCTTAATGAAAAAAAAACCTAAAGAAAATGTCAGTCTGTACCGAAGCTCCTCAGGGAGCCAGAGGCCTGGCTCAGCAGGAGATCTATTGGAAGAAAAGCCCACACACTGAGTGGAGGTTGCCATGCACTGTTTATGGCTGCCTTTGTTTCAGATGAGCTGAAGTGGGTTTCTCTTCACCTGTCTCCAAAGCAGGATTGCACCCCAGTACTTCCCCTTCCTGCCACACTGCATTACAAAAGCACACTTTCTGGTGGTTGCACAGTTGGAGAGGAGAAGAAACATAACATGAATCAAAATACTAGAAAGGTTTAGAAAAGCAGGTATAGTTTAAGATCACCACACTAAATTTTTGGGAACGAATGCTGAATGCATACACCAATAATTTAAACTTGGTGTTGTTTAAACAAGTTAGGAAATGTCACTATTAAGCAAAAACACAGTTGCAAAACCTGCACTTTAAAAAAAAAACAAACCCACTATTATAAACATAAGGCATGACAGCGTCAAAGCGTACATGCTCCCTCTTCCCCAGCCTGTTGTGTTTGACAGTACTATACTCCTAAAGATCCACACCACACCTCCTCCCCCCCCC
>VXBZ01005909.1:0-60450 GCA_013399135.1 Heliornis fulica | reverse complement strand
CTCGGGCTTGGGCTTGGGCTTGGGTTTGGGTTTGGGTTTGGGTTTGGCCTGGCGGGCAGACCGGCAGGCTGGGGCGCTGGGCCAGGTCGTGGCCCTGGTCTTAGGCCCTTGACGGGGGCCGAGCCCGCAATTCGCCCCAGGGCGGGGACGGCCGCTGTCCCCTGCCGGCTGGGCCGCAGAGGGTGCCCGTTGCGGGGAGAGGGGTGTCCCCCGGCTTGNNNNTGGCGGGGTGTCCCGGGTGGTTTGGGCGGGGTGACGTCGGCTCCTGGCTTAGAGGTAGCGGGTGACCCCGGGGGGAGGGAAGGGAAGGAGGTGGTTGCTTTGGCCCCGGGGGAGGGGGGTGGGCGGCGTGTCTGCGAGCGGCAGCCTCCCCCGTCGCTCGGGCACCTCAGCGCCGGCCTTGCCGGCAGCTCGGCGGGGGAAGGCCTGCTCGCTTCCCCGGGCACGCAGGCTTCCTGGAGCGGCTGCCCTCCCTTTGGGGCTGCGGGCTGCGCTCCGGGGCCTGCCTTTAGCTCCTTGCAGGCGCAGATGAGTGGTGCGGGCTCCTGGCCGCCCGGCTCGGTGTCCTGGAGCGCCTGACACATCACTGCCCCGTGCCCAGGCAGCTCTCCCTGCTCTTCTCGCAGGTCAACTTGGGGCAGGATAACTAATGAAGCAAAAAACCACCAAGGACAAAAATGTACTTTTTTTTTTCTTTTTTCTTTTCTTTTTTTCTGTCCACCTTACAAAGGCTGGGAGGTTCATAATAGATAAGGTCTTTGTTAGCTGTTGGCTGATGCCCTTTTGGAAAGAAGGAAGTAGGGTTATTCCTGTTTGCCTGAGGCAAAAAAAAAAATAAATAAAAGTAAGTCTTTATCTTGCTGTACCCCTTTTACCTCTAGGGTCGTGTTTGCTGAAGATGTTTCTGTTATCGATTATGTTGGCTTGGTTTTTTAAAGAAGATATATTGTGGCAGGTGGTATACTGGCAGATACACGTGATCATAAAGCATGTTTAATGTATATCACAGGAACATTAGTTCATAATGTTCTTATTTATGGAAAGTTTAAAGAATATGGGACTAAATAGACTTTGGAGGGCCCACCTGAGATTTACACTTGTCTGTGATTGTACCTTCTTGGGGATTTATGTCATACAATTTAAGGTACTCTGGGGAAGTGGAAGATGAGAGGAAAGAGATGCAATAAGAGTGATTTAGTGATGTCACTGTACATTTGGTGGGTTTATTGGAGTGGCAGGATTTTAAATGAAAGCCTATTTTTGAGTTATGACAGAAGCCTGAACTGCAACAAATGTCATGGCCCTACTGGGAGTGATCTTGCATGATAGATTATAAATACACAGTAAACTATTTGGTTTATTTTTATTTTGTTAGGGCCCCCATATTTGGGCCTGATGCTTTCCATAATATAGTGGAAAGCTAGTTGCTATCTCTAATGTAAGGTACTGACTTCTGTAATGTGATACTGATATGAGAGTTGCAGAAAGTTGGAACTGAACTTTTTCGTTGCGCAGAGCTTCTTGGCTAGTTCAGCGTGTTGCGCTAATGAGAAGAAGGTCTGGTGCTTTGCGTTCAAGGATCAGTTTAATGGTGACAGGAAGGTCTCAAGAAAACCCATTGCTTCTAAAGTCGCTACTCTTTATTAACACATTTTGTTGGGACAAGCAGATTACAAATGTGGGTTTTTTCTTTTTTTTTTTCTTTTTTGTTCCTAAGGGTGGCACCCATGCAGATGTGTTTCTTGTAATATTTTTTTTTTACATAAAAAAAAAGCACTGTGGGAAAAAAACTTGCTTTCTCCACTGATATAGTGAATAAATTAATCTGTTTTTCAATTTAAGTGCCTGCCAGGTACACAGTGGCAAACTACATGTGTAATTTTTCACTTAAAAACCCTGAACAAAATCCAGCACACCCCCAAACTATACTGTCACCTTCCAGAGTTTTGTGATTTGTTGTACTTCTCAGTCTTGAAGAAACTCAAGTCTCTTGTCCTTCTTTACCTAGGCCTTGCTAGTGCTGGTAAAGCACTAGCAAGGCCTAGGAAAGACTCGCTGGTAATCTGTGTAGACATGCCCTTTTCATGAAGCTGCATTGACAGGAGTACTTAAGGGGTCACAGTTTTATACCAGCTTTCTGAAGAAAGTAAATCACAGTATCAAAAAGGCTTGTATGTGTCTGAAGTTGGAATTCTGCTTCTCTAGATGTCAGCTGGGGTTATTACCAGCAACATGTGGTCTCTGGGCTGAAATTTGTCTGTTGAACAGTGCTAGATGCTACTGAGGTGCACACTGATAGCGGTGGCATGCAAAGAGATTACAGGAGAAGACTAATATGTTCTGTTGCATTAAAGTTCGAGTGTTTCTTGTTTTAAAATGCTTGGGTTTACATTAGAAATTCAGACCCTGTAGGTTTCAGGAGTCTCTAGTGACTGGAAAACTACTAAACTCGATGTTTCAAGATCTAAGAGACTGAAAAATGAACAGCTGAAAGAAAGGACTTGAGTGAGACTGTTGGGAACTTCTGAAACATCTGGTTAAGGTCAACGGCTAACGTTTGCTTACCTTCTGTTGAAGATCATGGAATCCATCCTTAAATCTTTTTCAGACTTGTCATTCTTTTTAGAATGCCCAGTTTGTTATTTCTGCTCAGGTAAAGTTAATACAAGAGCACTGAGATGATCTGTCTATTTTACAAAATAATTTCAGTTACCCAGCCAATCTTCAGTGGTCAAAAACCTCATCAGTATTCGCGTTATTTATGAAAAAATCATGTCTTGTTTGGATATACTTTGCCCCTCTTTCTTCCTATTTTTGTATCTTCAGTCAGTTGCAACTATCTTGCTTTTATTGGTATAGTGTTAGTATACAAAGGTTGGAAAAGGTGCAGTATGCAAGTTGGTATTTTAGATCACTTCATCTAGAGTTTATGCTGTGCTTAACTACTTCTCATTCTTATGATATGGAAAAAAAACCCAACTTTTTTTCCTGATTAACAGACCATGCCAAGTTTGAGGGTTTGTGTGTGGATTTTGTTTTTTTCTTTCATTCCCCCTGCCCCCATTAGTGGATTTCAGAATCCTGTTTTTTTTATGGCATATATAAAACCTTCAGCTCTGACTTAATAAATGCATGAAAATATTACTATATGTATATATTCTAGTTAAGCCATTTCGCTTATTATAAATGAGGCATAATCCTTTAATGTCGACAGTTCCCCATTGGCTTTTAAAGGACTGCGCAAAAGTTTTGCTCATGTATAACTCATCAAAGGGCCGGGGCTTGTAAGCTAAAATACTCCTTGGCTGGTAGAAGCATAGGCTGTGAGGGAGTGTGTCAGAGGGGGTAATTCTTTTACAATTCTATTTGTGCTGTACTGACTGCTGCTTATTTTTCTTATGGTCCAGACTGATATCATACCATTGCATTCAGTGCCTTAGAACCAGAAAAAAAGGAAATATGTTAATGGTCGTAAAACAAATTAATTCTATTCTTGAAATGGTGGCAGCCAGCAGGAAGTTGATTGAAAACACAGTATGATTAGTTTCATCTCATCTTATTTCTGGCAACTCTAAGGTACTGTAGTCAGCTAAAACTGATGGCAATACTGTTTAAGAGCACGCCAGCAGGGATTTTTTTCAGGATGTTGCCATTTGTTCTGCCTTTCTCTGACACTGCATGCCTCATAGGTGTGATGAGACATTGTGCCCCAAGCATTCTGTGCAGGCCCAATCCAGAGTTTCTTTCTGAGTCTGGATTTTCCAGTCACTTATGTATCATCGGGTTCCTGCCATGCCAATCTGGCTCTTTTCTCAATTTTGTTTACTAAAATTAAACATTTGATCAAATGGTGACTCATTTAACATAACTGTGATTAGGTTGTGACTGTATATCACCAAAGCTTGCTTTTACTTCCCAAAAATAATGACGTTCTCACTCTGTGCCATTAAGAAGCCTCTTCTCAAGCTAGTCTTTTCCTTCCTTTTTTTTTGGTGATTACAGCTGTTTATTCTGTATAAACTCTCAATGACTGTCCTTTTAATAAATACTTTCTAGTCTGCGCAGGTCATCAGGAGTGCATAATACCTTCATGAACCTAATTTTGCTTTAACCACCATTGAAACCTCTTATACATGTTCCTAAATGAGGCTTGAGTAAACTTGGAATACATACTCTGAGAAGTAGTTTTCTCTGTTCTTGTATCATGTGGTTACTTAGCTGGGCTTTCTCTTACTGGAGCTTTGGATCAGATGCTCATCAGAATAGAATAAGCAGAGAGTTTGTCAGTTTATGAAAAACAGTATATGTGCTACCAAGTAAGTATTAGACCTCAGAACTGAATGAGGTCTTTTTCTGAATAGTGAGCAGTGAGCAGTGAGCACCTTCAAAGAAGGTGCTTTGGGATAGCTGTGTGAGGGGCAGGGTTTCTCTGTAGTTAACAGTGATCAGAAATTATTTAAATTGATAAAATACACTTTTTTTTTTTTTGGAAGGACAGTTTATTCTTACTACATGATACAAGACCTAAACAATTTTTTGTTTGTTTCAAAAGAGAAAAGCATTTGCATTTATTTATTACAAATATTTATATATTTGCCATCTATAACAGGGAACAGTAGTTGGTTTGAGTCAAGTGATTAATTTACCTGCTGTGGTCCTTGTATACTCTGTTTTGATCTTAAGCTGAGACTGGAAATATTTGAATATTGTATTTTTGTATATGTTTTGCATGAACTTGCTACTATGCCAAATCCTTGGGTAAAAGAGCTTAAAGCAGTGTAGTTAAAGCTGTCATTAACTGCTGTAACATCTACTGGTGTGTTACACAAATAGTGATGGGTAACTGACAGAAACAGAGTCTGAGTTTATTTACAAGTCCTAGGAAGTGCTACAGAGGATGACAACAGGCATTGGAGAGATGCTAGAATTCTTTGCCTGGATCTCAATTTTAGAAGATACTGAGAATTATGAGACATGAGAATCTTAAGAGGGTGAGGAGGGGGGATATTGGACTCTGTCACATTCCCTGCTTGAATAAGGTTAAAAAGAGTAAAGAGTGATAAATGGTGAGGTTCATGGGATTCCCCTCAGTCATAATACAACTGAAAAGCATCTCAACTAAAGTAAAATATTTCTTCTTCTTTTTTTTTTAAATTTCTATACAGTGAACAATGACCTCTTGCAGCTGCAGTTGCAAGGTACCACATTTTGGATCAGAGCTGTTTGCTGCAGAAGCTTACCTTTAGGAATAGGGGTTATTGGCATTCAAAGTAAAAGCAGATGAACTGGATTAAATACTTTTAACTGTAATAATCTCTTTTCTATGAATGTGAAAACAAAGCTTTCTTTTGCAGTACTTAATAGAATAGACAAAACAAAAAGGATGTGTTTTTATTTAATGAAAAACAGCTGTTCTAGATACAACCAAAGGCGCATCCAGCCTGTTTCCTATTTGGGTGATAAGTGATGCTGAGGGAATAAGCATAAGGACAGAGCAAACATGCGGTGATGCTTATCTTGGTATACCTCCTTTGCTTCTGGCAGTCTGACATACAGCTGTCCTCTGTTTTATAGATTTATGGCTTAGTAAGTCTTACCTATTTTTTATGAATTTGCATAATGACTTCACGAATCCATATGTGCTCTTGATCCTCACAACATCCTGCAGCAAGTAGTTCCGTAATTAAACCATTCTTTTTATGAGGGGAAGAAAAGTAATGGATTTTGTTTTCTTTAATCTCACTGTGTGATAATTGTAAGGAGTGAATAAACTCAAACAGCTGGTGTATGAGGGTGTTTCATTTCCAAAAATAGACCTTCTTGTTTGAAAATGTCTGTTCATCAGTAAAGCCAGAATTTGAGGAAACAAACCCAAATTTATTCAAAATCTTAGAAAAGCTTTTAGAAATATATCCTAAAAATTATAGATCTATGCAGTGCTCCCTTATTGGTCAGACTGAAATTCAGTGTCATACCTGCTGCTCCTGCAACTGGAACTAACAGGAAGCAAGTAGATGCGTGCTGCTTTCTGAAGCTTGAGGAGTTAAAAGTTACCCTGCCCATGTCATCTCGCAGGTTTCTTTCAGTCTTCTTGATGTCTTGTTGATGTCTTCTGTAAATGGTCATTAGTTGAAGGTATTGCAATTTGGAAAGTGCTAATGATTATTCCACGGTTTATGCTATGAAATCTCTGTCTTAACACTGTTTAGTTAAATGTTCAATTGCTGCATGGTAGCAAAGATGTGTTTTGTTTGTTACTTCATTTATTGAACATGCTGTGGGTACTCAGAAATAAATACCAGTTTTAAGGAAATCCTGTAGCTGTTTGTAAATTTTAACCACTTCGACATCAAGCTTCTGCAGAAGTGGTAATGTTTATTGCTGCATATTTGGCTTGAAGAGCCTGGAGAGCATGTTGGTCTTGGATAGCTCTTGCAGTCTTGAAACGATGGAAGCAGCATGACCCAGTATTTATGGTTTTGAAATCTGTGATGTAAAGCATTAACTTCAGCAAATGATCCTTGATAGATACAATAATTGGAGATGTTTGGTTTTGACTTGAGTATTTTCATTAATATGCTGCACCAATTACTACTGAATTTTAAAATTGTTTTAAATTAGAAGTTCATGTATATAAATAGATACAGGCTTCTTTAGAGGCAATTGGTGTGAGTGACAAATGTGATCTTTCTCAGCAAAATATGATGTTCTTTGAAGTTTAAAATGTCACTGTTCTCTGTCTCCTTGAATATGTTACTTTGACTGACTTGGTATCTTGTTACTTGTGTTGTCACAAATGTCTTGTGAATGTTTTCAGGCCACATTTGATCTTTATTATGGTGAAACCCTTATTTGGATATCTGAGATAAGCTTCATATTCATTTTAGGAAGGTAAATTGTATTGTCTTCTTTAAATTACTCAGTAAATTACTGTCATCTCTTGCTGAAATGGAAAAACCCCTTCCTATCTGTTCAGTCTAGGTAGGGCTCACTATTCCCTTCTCTGGTTTTGGAAGGAGAATTAAAAACCAGGCAGTAGCTGCAGCATGAATTGACTTCTCTAGGTGCCAGATTTGTGGAGAAACTTGGGCCAGAGTATTTACAGGTATTAGAAAAGCATCTTCTCAGCACATTGGTGAGGAGACTAAATGCAGAAAATGCAAAATGATTCTGAAAAACTGTAAAAAGGAAACTTTTGTTTGGATGACCACAATCAATGGTTTCAGACTGTGGAGATGATGTTAACATACAGTAGAAGTGGGTTGGTATTTTTACCTTCTGCAAAAATGCCCGACCATTGTTTTCTAATTTAACATTTTGAAGTAAGACTTGTTTTACCCTCTTTTTCTAATAGGGATTGGTCATTTATTTGGTGAGAATTTTACATACCTAAAAGTCTGGGGTTTAAAATTAAACATTTTGTAAACATTTTTTTTAAATCTGAATTTCAAACAGTGTATTGTAATACCTAGCTCTATCCACTTCAAATTATTCTTTACATGTACTCGGGAAATACATTAAATGAAGAGTTTTGATATTCCATGAATTGCAGAATAAAAACATTTGTGGATATGTTTTAAATTTCTCTCTTAATAGCATCTGAGAGGTAGTATTGTGGTAAGTGCAGTACTTGCCTGTACAGAGAAGTTGTATTAGGAAATTGATGATGGATTTTTATGTTTAACCTGTTGCCTGGGATCTCCGTGCAGCAGGGACCACTGCCCTACGTTACTTATGAAAGAATTACAGGTATCCTGTGCACTTCCTGCTGTTTAATCTGGCTGCCATATGCATGCCCTGAACTTGAACAGCGTGGGTCAATGGAAGATAAATTTCATTTTCTAAATGTAGCGTTTTTATTAGTGGCTTAAGGAAATTTACTTTAAAAACAACTTTCATTTGGCATTATGTCCTTTATTAAATGTGCTTTGTCTGGTGTTGGATTGCCAGTCTTTATTTGGTGTAAATTAAAGAGACCACTGCAAGTAATGGAAAAAAAATTGAATGGAGATAAAGGTTCCTAAAATAATTTTAATAAGCAGTCATACAAACTGAGAGAAAAAGAGGTTGTTTGATTACTGTCTTTACCTTCTAGCTCTTTAGTCTATGTAGTGTCTGATGCTGGGTGTGTTTTCTAATTTGAGGGTCTGTTTTAGTAGTATATATATATTTTATCTTCTGCTGGTTTGAATGTAGAAGTTCCATTTAATTTGTGCGTGCCTAAGGAAAAAGGAAAATGAAGGAGCATAGTGCTAGATTGGAACCAGTGTTTTTAGAAAAACAACACCAAAAAAAGCAGTCTGGTTCCATGATAACCTCCTAATTATGCACTTAGAAAAGCAGAATCCTAAGTTATGTCCTCATTGACTTAATTGCTAAAACACAACCAGCCTTCGCAATATGACTGTTACTAAGATCGGCCCTGTCGCTGTAACAGCAGCATTGTGAGCTCTAATTATATGTTGTTAGAGGTGTCTCACAGGAACATATATATAGTAGGTAAAATGCTGTCATTTAACAAGAGTCCCTCAGTATTGGAAACTGTATTGTCCTCCTTAACTGTTGATGAGACTCTGTTTTGGTCCCTGTTGTTATCCATGTTAAGGAGTCAAGGTTTTTGGTAAATTGGTTATATGTTTTGGAAACTCTTCTTAAACAGTTACCTCATATTACTCGATGAAATAAATTTTTATCTGGAGAGAGGTGAATATTAAGTTAGGTATTGCTGACACCAGTTTGCAAGAAGAGGCATCGCTGTCTGATGCAGTAGTGCTTGTTCATTGTTTAATGTCCTAATGTTACTACTTATTTTTTTAGTAATCTGCTTCAGTGAACTAATGGACAATAATGGCTGCTAGCAAATGTTTGCTTATTCATGCAGTTAGGTTTCAAGTCTTCCCCTGAATTGCTAACCTGTTAATCAGTTTAAAATCTAATAATTTATATTTTGAGTCAACTTTTAATTTTGTACTTCTGTACAGTGAAGCAAAGGGTGAGTGAAAGCATTTTTAACATTGTATGCTTCCCTAATAAAGGTGCACTCTAGTTTTATTTTGCAAATGCATTAGTGTAATTATTCAGTTTATAATGGAAAAAACATGGAAAGAATTTCGATCATTTTTAAAACAGAACAAAATTTTAGAAAACTTAAAATAATTTTTTGAGGCAACTGAGAACTTGGAGGATTTTTTTACTTCTACACAGATGTGTGAATGGACAGTCAGTTGTACTGTAACTGATAAAGGGCTTTTCGGGTTAATCCATACGTACTCAGTAACATCTATAGGTATTAACTCATTATTGAGGTTTCAAATTGAGGCAATTAACAGTAGTATTTGACTATTTCAAATATATTTTCTTGGCATTGGGGCTTTATGATTAATGCTTCATTGTGAAGTAATTGAAATTAAACTTGCCTTGGAAATAATTAATTTAAGATGGTGCAAATTGACTCCTCATTTGATCTGAGGAAGTGGACTTACCTTGCTGCTTGAAACTCTGGAGTGTTTGTGATACTTCAACCATGCTTATTTTAGGGTGTATTTCTTTTCCAGAATTAGATGCTAGAAATGGAATTGTTGAATTATTGCTATATATTCTTCTTTTGTGTAGCTTGTTAGCAGTTGTTTTTATTTTAGACCATGGGAGTGTTCCTGTTTTAACTTTCTGCTCAAGTACTGTAATTGCAAACACATAGTGTTTCTCTAATACCTCCTTTGGTTTTTATATATATGTTTTACTTATTACAAGAATTTAGTGACTATAAACCCATAAATGTGAGGATAGTGGAATGTTCATTTTTTTTAATGAAGCTGTCTAATTGGCTTTTAAGTTTCTAAAGGATTTATTATTCTGCCACTGATGCTCTGTGTCAGTTGGTCCACGCTTTTCCCTTTGCATGTTTTTCCTTCCTTAGAAAATCATATATCACTCTTCATTTAATTGCACAGTGCTTTAGGAGCCTTGAATGAAAGGCTGCTTAGCAAGGAATATTTTTCTCCAGCTCTGTCCTTTAGAGAGCGGTGTTTGTTTTAAGTCAGAACTTGCTCTAGGACAATATTGACCCATTGACATGCTGTTTCCAAGGATGCTTATGCAGAAGTGTTTGTGGTGGGTGGAGGAAGTCTCTTTCAATCAGAAGAGTTGCTATGCAATTAGAAGAAGAAGAACCGCCTGCATTACACATCTGCAAGTCTCAGGTGGTTTCGCAGCACTCTTGGTGAGGATAGGACCCCGTTATTATCCATTATTCTGTGATGCTGTCTCTCCTTTGACTATTAATGTTCCTGTGTGACTAACTCAGGAAAGACCAGAAATCTTTCTGGTGAATAATTAACACTTCCTGTCCTGCTGAAGTGGCTTCTAAAAAGATTGAAAAAGTAAAAGAAAAACACAGTCATTTATATAGCTACATAGTAAACTAAACTGGTGTTTCACAATTCTTTCAAAATAAACTAAAATACTGTAAATACCACCACTTGCTAGCCAAAGGAGAACTTGAGCATTACAGCCTTAGCTGCTGTGTCTTCTGAAGTACATCTGAAATTCAGATAGCTGAAATTAGTGGTTGCCTTTGAAAGTGCTGTAATTGGAAACCCAAACTAAACAGAACAAGACCAGGGCACCGAGAAACTTAAACCTACAGCTTTCAGAGCTTGCTATAATTTTGCGGATTTTTACTTTTTTTTTTTTTAACTTAGTGTGTCTTTTGGTCAAGTTCCCAGCCTGTTTCTAAATGCCATTGATAGATTTAGCTGCTTTCTTGCTAACATTCTTTCTGTCCTTATTTCAGTTTGCTGACTTAGTAGTGGGTGTCTGACTTTTGTTAGCAACATGCTTGTTG
Source organism: Heliornis fulica (assembly GCA_013399135.1). Taxonomy (NCBI): domain Eukaryota; kingdom Metazoa; phylum Chordata; class Aves; order Gruiformes; family Heliornithidae; genus Heliornis; species Heliornis fulica. The sequence continues at coordinate 49,607 of VXBZ01005909.1, read as the reverse complement.
CAAAGTTTAATGCAGAAGTGCATTATTTAAGTTATATTTATGTTGTGGTTGGAAGTGTTGAAAATCTGTGTGTCGTGGGCTGTTTTTTTTTTTTTAAATTATATATAGATGTGCACACAGAACTTTAATGTCTTTGTAACTTTTGGTACAGAACTGTAAAGCCTGAAATGGCTTCTTCTGAAGCACTCCCATAGATGGGTTGTGTAGCTTTTGTCTTAACTGTAGCACAGAAGGCTGACCATGTGTGCATATCAATTTTCAGGATGAAAACAGCTGTAAAAGAAAGGTTTTCTGTTTGAACACAGCTGTGACTATTCTAGTAGCTTTTTACTGGTATGAACATCATAAAAATAAAATGAGATATTATCTTTTTAAAAAATTGGTTTTGAGGACTACTTTAAAGCCATTCAACCAACAAATACTTTGGTCAGTTTACAGTCCAAATAGATTTATAATCTTTTTAAGGTTGTGTGGTAAGCTTGTGACACAAACAGTGCCTCCAAAGATTTGTGTTCTTTGTGTGTCTATCAAGGCATTAGAAGAAAGGTGTTAAGGGAAATGGTGTACACGATCCTTATTTTGGGACTTCTTTTTAGCTGGTAAATTAGCAGTTCTTTCTTCTGCTTAGCTTTCTTGTCCCTTGTCATCTATGTAGGACGATTTGTGAAGGTAGATATTGCATTTTTTTAGTAGCGTAACCCAGTACCTAGCTTGGAAAAAGTAGAGCAGCTTGGAGGCACAGGCTTTTCTGCAGTATATGTGGAAGCTGGTCTACATTTTTAGGTGAATGCTTAGATACTACTTCTGTCTACAAAATCAGTTTTGCCTATATCCCTAGGCCATCATGTCTGCAACAAAGCTTCCACTAAGACATGAAAAAATGTTTCTTGTACCAGCTAGCTGGACAGATGGGCTGGGTTAACATTCTTTGCATATGTTTTCAGCTGTTTATTTGTGGTTCAAAATTTACTGTTTCCACTAAAATCTTACAGCACGGTATGTAGCAAGCACTGAATGTGGTATTATCCTTACCACAAAAGATATAAACTGCTGGTTCAATTTGAACCATCTGAAGATTGTTACAGATGTGTTTAATTTACTTTGATTCTAGTTGAATTAGGTAAGTGTAAACATTTTCTTTGAAAGAGTGTAAATAGCATTTTACCTTTCTGTAACAGAGTGAAAACATCTACATAAATTGACTTGAGAAAAAGGATGCTTGAGTAGCTAAAGAACTATCATTTTCATCTCCCAGTCTGCTGTTTGCAAAGTGCAGGGTGTTAAAGTTTTGGGAAGTAAGGGGCCAAGAAAGCAACGTACATGAAGTTCATGGTTTACATACCTGCTCTTCCTAAGTTTCACAGTGGAGATGCCTTTTTGCTTTCTCTTTTTTTTTCTCCTTTCTTCTCCCTGCCACTTAATTTCCCAGACTTCTGTAGTGCCTTGGTGAAAGTGAAGAGAGCAGACTGTGCTCCCCTTTCAGAAGTGGCCTTACATGGGTGAAGGATGCAACTGAAGAAGGTGCAGAGATGTAGGGCTAAAGGCTTCAAGTCAAGCAGAATCATGGAAACATTAATTTTTCCTTTACTTATTTTTCTTGGAGCCTAGAGATGACTGAAGAGTCATCTTCAGTCCTAGAGATGGCCATCTCTTCTCATCTAGGCCATCTCTTGGCCTAGAGATGACTGAAGAGTCATCTCTAGGCGAAGAGGCTGATAGTGCTGTTTATTAATTTATAAAACCTCTTTTAACTCCTGCTTATGTTTAGGATTCAGTGTTAATTTGACTTAATGAAGTGGTAGTATTGCAATTTGCAGCTGCAGCCCAACACAGTGGTTAAGTAGTTTTAACTTGCTTGTTCTCGTTGTGCAGAAGGAAGAAGGTTACACATAGCTTGGATGAGAGCTCAGAATGAGGTAACATGGGCACGGGGCTCATTTTTATTACCCACGGTTAATAAATCACTCTGGTTACTGTGCCTTTGCCTAAAATTACCTTCAGAAATGCCTAAGAAGCTGGTCTGACCAAAGCCTTTACTGTTTGCTCTGTGTGAATGAAATATTTAACTTGTCCTTGATTTCCCTCTGGCTGAATTTGAATAAATAAGTGTACTGATTGTGGTTTATCCTTTCAGTTTCTATTAGTTGAGGAAACAATAAGATATCTAGGATTGTTGCCATGCTTTCTCCGTATCATTTCAAAATATGAAAACGATGAGGATAACATAATGGTTTCTGTGAGTGTTGTGATACCCCTGCTTTTGTCCATGTAAATAAATCTAGGCTGTCTAACACTTACAAATTAGTAAAAGATACCTTGTGAAAATGACAGCTGTGAAGATTACAGTTGGTGTTTGCGTTAATCTGGCTCACCAAAGATGGGGAAGCCAAAATACCGCTGTCTGTAAAGGTTTCCATCTCCTGTCACAGGATGAAGGATGCGGGATGAAGGATTGTTTTTTCACTAGGTGTTTAAAACCCTTGAACTTAAAAGCAAAACATGCAAGCTGAATTCTTTCTACGCTGGAAATGAAATGCAGTTGCCTGAGACCTCTGAAATGGAAGACAGGCACAACGCATCAAGTATGGGGACTCATCCCAACCTTATGTCTGGCACCCGTTCTGGAAAGTGCTATCCTCTGCTCTGTCATCCACCGAACGGCACACGCAGCGGCTCATCTCATGGCTAGGTGACCAGGACTGACTTGGTGGAGAGAAGTGAGCTAGCTACCTGTGCAGCTGGTCCATGCTGCCCTCTGCAGTAGCTGCAGTGAGACTTAGGGGTCTTTTATCTGAACGGCAGCGAGTGGGAGCTCCCGACAGTGTTCAAGGCGCAACACGAGAGAGGCTGTTGTAAACATCTATGCTCAGGAATTGATTTGGACTGCCACAAAACTTTTAAGGAGATGAGAAGGGGGGAGAGTAAAGTGCTTGCACATTTTGATTGTTCCTTTAGCTTCCTTGTTACCTTTTCTTCTAGGGTCTTACAAATAGAAAAGAAAAGCTAAGTATTTTTATTTTTGTCAGAGAATAAAATTCAACGGTTTTGGGTGACCTTGTTCTCTCTGTCCTCCAGCCATTGAATTTAAGATCTGCTGTTCTTGCATAAAGTCTTTAGTTACAAATTTACAACGAAAATGTCAAGTGGCTAGGCACAAAATTTGATCTATCTTCTTAATTATGTAGATGCCACAAACTTCTCCACGTACTGCTTAAAACTCTTCAGAGAACACGCTTGCTGCTTATGAGCAGTTGTACTGTGATGAAGCAAGGTGTGCATCATAGAATGGTATTTACCAATATCTTCTACAGTTTTAGGAGTTGAGGGAGTAGGTAGCATACTGGAGGGTAATACTTAGATCCTGAATAATTTCTTTACTTATAAAGTCCCATTAGCAGCCTGTTTTGTAGTTCAGAACAGTAAGCTAGTGCTTGTCTTGAATTAATTGTATGGATTAACAGAACTTGCGTGCTTAAAATGCAAAAGTGGACTGATGTAGATCAAGCTAGTTAAACTTGGGAGTTTAGATTTGTGGCTCACTTATTAACTCAACATATTGGTTATGTCAGAGTTGTTTCCAAACAAAACTTACTGCTGTTGATATCACGTTTGATTATTAAGCTAAACACTTAACTACCCCCCCTGTGATTTAGCATGCAGAGTGTTTACTTAGCTGCATTTCTCATTAGTTAGATGCTGAGAGGAGATGAGATTAGCAGGTTTTATTTATGTTTTGGCAGATTATTGTATAACACTTTTTTTTGTACTGCTGCAATGCTAAGATTCAGAAATTATTAGGATTTTTTTAAAAAACCCACAAATCTCTTCTACTTGTTTCTTTTGAGCTTTACATAATTTCTCATGATTCGTAAATGCTAGCCATGTAGACCCTGCTTTGCAGCGCTGCCACAGAGAAACTGAAATATAAAATAAATATTTTTTTCATTAAAACTTTTATTTTACTAAAGCTAAACTTGGATCAGCTATCATATGAAGATATTTATTTTTCCTTCAGAGGCACAGCTCCCTAAACTGGAAAAATATCAAGTTGAAATTGTCAACTGTTAATAAATCAGAGTGTTCTGCTCTAGAGTAGTTAAAAATCCTAAAATGGAATTGCTTTCTGAAGTAATTTGGTAAAAGAGAAGTGTGATACAACATAGACCAGGAAGTATCTGTTGTTAGTAGAAGTACAAATGAGTTCAGCTACAAACGTGTAGTTATAAAGTTGGGGAAGATACATTGGAGATAGAAAACCAAGTTGTTTGTTATTTTACTGCAATCATAAAGGGAGATTTAGGAATGGAATGTGTATATGGGGGATGCTGAGTGCTCTGCACTGGGTATGTCGCTCGAAGTAGGGAACGAGACAGGATTAGTGTACACACTGACTAGTACAGGGGGAACAATTTATACTGTGGTAATGAGAAAACATGGTGCTAACTTGAATTCAACTTAAATTCAGGTATTCCAAATCAGCAGGTTCTCAAATGCACATAACATTCCTGTTAAATTCAGAGGACAGGTAGCTGGGCAAAGAGAGAGGGCAGTAGATGTCATTAGTATGGATGGTTAACATTTGATGCTATGAACTTAAAAGTAGTTTGGAACATTTGTACTTTTACCCCAAGTCATTATAAACAGCTGATTCATGCACCCCAAAAAGCCCCTTTAGTTTCAGTGAGGTGGAGTAAGAAATAGTCCCTTAGTGGAGACAAGCTGTAAGCTCTTAACATTCCCGGGTGTGATGTTTAGTACAGTTTCAGAAGCCTCAGTAACTTGGAAGATGAGTCAGCGATGAAGAAAAGGCATCATTCCATCCACACAAATTCCCCTTTTGTAATTACATGCAATATTGAATGTAAAGCTTTCTTACCACACAGCTTTTGCATAGAAGATTGATCTTGTTAAAGGTGTTCTGCTTTCCCCTTGCCAACCTTTGAATTACTTGAGACGCTTCCATAAAACCATACAGGGTTTGGTTTTTGTTTGTTTGTTTTGTATTCTATACTACTATAAATGCCAGAAATACAGCTAGTCACTGACCTTCAGCTCTGTAATGGTAAGATAAAACTTTTCAAAACCTTTGGGCCTGATACATAAAGGGCATCGCTTCGTACATCAGGGAAATTTCTCTTAAGAGTGAAGACCAGCGTATTCAGCTGGTTAGTTCAATTCATAGGCTTTTTTTTTTGTTTGTTTGGAAACTATGTAATACTTTTGTTCCAGCTAAAAGTGATGAGTAAGAGTTCACCTTTAAGGAACAAAAAGGAGTGCAAGGAAAGATAGATATGGCAGTCTGGCCCATTGACACCTGAGAGGAAGGAAGCAGTTTGTTCAAAAACCTTTTTTTTTTCCTGTGGACCATTCTGTCACTGTTACGGAGGAGGCTTCTGGACCTTCTCTGGTCTTCTGGAATGAAATGTTCACAGTGTATTACAGATGCAAATGCTGCCTGTGTTGTGTGACCTATTTTAGTTGAGCTGGCAGAAAGGAAAAATGAAAGCTACTGCTGTGCAGTTATGGTTCTCTTGCGCAGTAGCAGAAATACAGAAATGAATATAGCCTTTGTTCTACTGAAACTGCTATCAGCCATAGTTGATGCTGTAGCTGGTGGTAAACTATGATAAGTGAATTAGTTAAATGCAAGCTGGTATTATATTTGTGTCTTGAAGCTTTTGGAAAGTGTTGGTTGCTGGTTTGTGAGCAAGGAAATACGGTTTAATAGAAAAAGTATTGTGAAATTGTTGGGGAAATGAGAAGATTTTTTTTTTCCCCATTGTTTTATTTTTTACCCGGAAAGAATATTATAACAGGGAAGAACTTGTCTTATGATGCGAAGGTATTTAATTTCAAATGTGAGGGTTTAAAAAAACATGTAGTTCTTAAGTATGTTTAGAAAGTTGCCTAGAGAAAATTACTAGGAAGCAATATGTCTTTGTATTATTTTGTACCCTTATGCTACTGAAACCCAGAGTTGACTGTAAGCTTCAGAGGTGAAGCTTACAGAACACCATTACTGTGTTGTCTCTGTGCCATTACTAGTCAGTTTAGGGTTTCCAGAGAGAAAGTTTCACAAACCATAAATTGTATTCTTATGTTCTATATAAGGGTACAGTATCCTTATATTCTATAAATAGACATGTGTTATATGTATCCCTTATATTGAAGCCATGGGCCTGAGTACTGTCATATCAACGCAGACATTTAATCTGTATAGGCTTTGCCAAAGAAGCTGTAAACTTTAGGATCTAGGAAAACAAAATGTACTCATTTATGGCATGATGCGTAGGAAATTAAAAACTTTATCAGTATTCAGCAATTCTGGTACTCTAATTCTCATATGAATCACAAATTAAATTTTGGGGAAATTTTAATCCTGAAGTCTAAAGCTTTTCCCAGTTGCTAAGTCTCAGGTTTTAACTTACGTTTTTAAAAAGGGACTTATAAAAAAAGAGTATATGTCTTTCTTCCCCCATCCCTAGCCCTTGTTGTTTTAATCTTTATAGAGACACTTAAAGGCTTTGAATTTTTTTTTTTTTCAATAGAGCTTTAGGGACTGTCAAACCGCTTCTTTGTTTCTGTTGAATTTAATAAAGTCTCAAAAGCAGAAGTAGAAGCTCTCACAAACCTCTAGTGAGAGAGCAGGATGTGAGTTGAAATATATGATATTGTTCGCTTCTGCATGGCTCATGATTCTATGAAGCATGTTGTGAATGACACAATCTATTTAAATAGATAATATTATTAAATACTCACGTTTGATTTTCTGGATTATTTTGTGTGTGTGATAATGTGTCAGAGTGTTTTCATGCTCCCACCTTCTGGTTTGCTAGTTCTTACCCTGAAAAGAGAAGCAGGGAAAAAGTAGCCCGGAAGTTTTGTAGTGTAAAAAGGAAGCAAACAAATACATTTGTGTGTGGATTACTTATGTTTTATTTATTGGAGAAATTTTCTGAATACTTTGCATAGACAATAAGTCCTGTAATAAGCTATGAAAGGTATCCTGTTTGTTTTAATATGATATTCAACATTTCCCCTTCTATGAGTAATGTACAAGACCACCACATCAATAAATGTATTTGGTTGCTACGTATTACTGGTTGGTTATTTTGCTTTGTTGTTTTTTTTTCAGTAGTAGTCAGTAAGCCAGGCTGTATGGGGAAAGGTATTTGAAAGTTATCTGTGGATCTGTTTGTTTTCCCTGATCCTTTCTACTCTTCCCTTAGTACAGATGTTCATACTGGAGTGTAAGGGATGAATTTTTCACCTTGCTGCAGCTGAACATGCAGAAGAAAGAAAAATTCTTGATCGTAGTCAGAAACAAAACAATTGAAGCCTCTGACAAAATTCTTGGCACTTTGGATGTTTTAACAAAGAATGTTTTATTGAGATAGCTAGTTATATTAACTACCCAGTCTTGAATATTTGGGAATTAATTACTGTAGTTTTGGAATTTTGAGAAATAATATATCTTTTCAAGAGGTATCAAGAGGTGAAAGATGGAAAAAATAAGAAACTCAGAACATTCTAGTGTAAAAATGCTATTGCAGCTCAATAAGGAACAAACTTAGGTGCAATTTTTCACTGCAGCTATTTGGTTGGTTCTTTTGTGTACCATGCTCATTCTGTTCAGTGCCTATGGAAGATTATTACCTCATGCTTCTGTCTTGTTTGATGCAGTGACTATGGTAGCGACCATATAGCTGTGAAAGAGAAGGGAAATATTTTATTTGCCTATATAAAAGAAGAAAGGAAAAGCGTTTCTTTAGTTATTGACATATTATGACTCAGAACGCCTCTGTTAACTGTATTCTTTTGCTTTGATTGTTTCATTATTTACATAGAAAGTTAAATATGTAGACACATGTTTAGTCAGCTTTCCCATTACAGAAAGTTATTCTTTTGTCAGGTGTTGATTTTAAACTTTCAGTTTTCTCTGTGGAAGAAACCTGTAAACATGTACTTCTAATGTGTTTTATATTCAGCAAGTCATGTGCATGTTATCTTGGATTAAGAGTACTGTCCACTAAAAAAATGCATAGGATGTTCTTCATCCTATTTTTGAAGGAGCCTTACTATGTTTTTTAACTAAATTGTGTTATTATGATTATGGAAAGACAAATAGCAAGATCTACAGGCTAACGGTAGTTAATAAGATTGAAGAAAGAAACTTGGCATTTGCTGTAAGATCGGAGATGTGCATGTGTTAAATCTGTATTTTGCAAGTAGTTTTCCCTCCCCTGGAATTGGGGTGGAGTATTTAAGGTGCTTTTTCTTTGTAAAAAACTTAACTTGAGGAGTTGTGGGTTTTTTTTTTTTCCCTGTTTGTACTGTGTTTCTTTTGGAGATCAGGCATTTGCATCCAGAATGCTTAAAAACCCAAGACATTGGCACCATGGAGTGTTACATTATTTTAGAGGCATTTCTTATTTTAAGCCACATAAATTCTGGACACTATGGCTGTGACATGATTTGGGCTGGTGATGTTTATTTAAGTGATGCTGCACTTTAATGTGTACCTGTTTAGAATAGTTAAATGTATTTGAAGCATTTTCCTGTTCAAGGTAAAATTGAGAAGAGTTTTGAAATTACATACCTGGATCAAGTGCAAAGTTGGGTCAGATGTTCCTCTTGGGCACATGAGTCATAGGATTTGAAGGTAGTAGCATGTTTATTTGCAGTCCAGTTGCTGAAATCTATCACTTTATTGAGTCATTAACTTTCCAGCCTCCTTTACTTGGAAAGGGCATGGAGTTTCTCAGTGTGTGCCAAGTCAAGCTCAGGTCTCTGAAGTCACACTGAAAATACAGGCAGTTGAGGTTTTCAGACATTAAAATATCCTTTGCTTACTGCTTTAATCATAACATTAAAAAAAACTCCAACCAAATAAACCCCCAAACAGCAAAAAAATCCCAATCAAACAAACCTTAAGGAAAAAATCCCTTAGGTATCATAAAGAATACATTGATTGTATAGATCGCAAGTGATGGGGAGGCAGAGATTCTTCTCAGAGGTAGGAGGAAGAGAAGCAAGCATAATGATGTACTTACTGCATTCTTTCTTGTGTAAAGGGTTCAACATTTACATGGTTTGCAGTGTTCCCTTTGTTACTGAAGTCTCTCAAGAACTTCTGTTTCATTCTGGACTTTTTAACTGTGTAGGTTCTCCCCACCCCCTCTGGCATTTGTCTGATTTGGGATGGTTTGTAGAGCCTCTGTCATTCATAAGAAGTGAAGGGTCTGAAGGCAGCTTTCATGGCCAGCATCTACGGTGTCTTAGAGGCTCCTTAGAAAATAAGGTTACACCACTTTTCTGAAAAGATGCTGATGCTTTGATAGAAACTATCAATTCAGCTGCAGGTAGCAACATGAGGTATCTTGGACCGAACTAATAATGCTTAGTGTATAGCTGCTTATGTATTTATTTACTTGTGTTTGTGTCTAGGTGCATGTTTATGGAAAAAATATATCCCACCTTCTTCTAGGTTGAGATTACTGTCTTGCTTTATGTCAGTCTGTTTCTCATTATCAGCCTAGTTCTTTTTTATAGTGGGTCTTTTTTTGGGTTGTGGGTTTTTTTGGTGTGTGTTTTTGTTTTGTTTGTTTGGGTTTTTGTTGGGTTTATGGGGTTTTTTTTGACAGCTTGTTTGCTTTTTTCTTAAGCATTATTACCAAACATTTATGCTTGTATGAGTTTGCTCCAGAACTCTTGTAAATTTTACCCGAATTTCCCCCCCACCCCTCAGACACTTCAGAAGTTGAATGCTCAACACAAACATCTTGAGGGTGTTGTTTATATGTGGTTTTCTGTGGTTAGAAATGCTATGGTCCTTGGGATTATGCTGAACTCTGGTAGAGGAATCAGAAGTTAAATTTGAAAGGAGATCTCAAGTCTAAATATGCCAGGTTTTCTTCTGGGCCAAAAACTTTGTTGAACCTTTTAGTGCAAATATTGTTTTATAACATTGCTACAGTATGGCCAGTGGCATTCTGTTTCGTTACTCTGGGGTGTTTTTTGAGTCTGGGGGTTTCTGCTCCCTACCTAAGATGTAAAATTTGCTACAGACTTCTACCTGAGAGCTGTTAGGAAGCTGAACAGCATTTCTGAGTGTAAAAGATAAGCATTCAAACATGCTTTTGCTACCAGCAGGATAGTTTTAGATCATGGAAATACAACTGATGGACTTCACGTGAAAGGATCTTTTTTAGTGTGGGGTTTTTTTGTTTGTTTTTTTTTGTTTTTTTTTTTGTTGTTGTTTGGTTGGTTGGTTTTTTGTTTGTTTTGTTTTTTTTTTTCCCACTGGTTATGATGAGTTAACTGTGGCTTATTTAACGTCTAAAAGTGACTTTTTCTGTCTTATTTTCCTGTTCTTTTTCCTGGTTTTTGCCTCTCTTCCCTCTACCTCCAGTTGTACCAGCAGCAGTGAAATGCTTTCTGCCAGTATAGGAGTATCCAGTTTTAGGAATGTTCCATTTCAATACTTAACTGGCAAGTTGCCCCTAGATATATCCTTGATATGATTAATTTCAAATTCTGGTAGGAAGAGCTGAAATACTCTTAGCCTTTTGAAGAGTATTGTGAGATGTGACAAATTTCTCACCTAGGAACTGAAAGTGACTGTATGTAGTCAGGTGTAGAGGCAGCACTGACCCCAGTAAGAGCTGTGTTGCTTCTTGACTGTACAGTTGAGTATGAGGCTAGCTGGGATAGAAGAAAGTTAATTTCCCACAGTGAACCTCCATCTAACCCTTGAAGGTGGTACTGAAAACAGCCTTATATGGGAGGAGGAAGAATGCCTGCTAACTTCCATGATAGTAGCTTGTTTTAGACAAGGAACTCGAATATGCACAAATCCATGGGACTAGATGACTAAACGGTCTTTTGAGGTCCCTTCCAACCCAAACCATTCTGTGATTCTGTGTGTATATGAACAGTGTAATATGGTAGGGTTGCAGGCACCTTGTCAAAACTTTTCAACGGCTTTTTGAGTAGTGCTACAGTTCTACCATAGCGTGCAATGCCAGATGGGTTCAATAAGGAAGGAGTGCGAAGAACCTTACAACTGAGAATTTGAGTCACTCGTTCATGAGAATAGACTGTTGTTGCTGCTTTTTAGGGTGGCTTAGGGAGACAAGTGAAGTATCCCACTGGCTGATCTGCCCGTTACAGAACAGGTGGCAGCTCCTTACCAGTCCTGAAACAACGATGCTTTATTGCTCTGTCCCAGGCAGGGATACTTTCTTCTGCATTTCCAAACCTAGCTTTCTGTGCTTTAACTCATGACGCCCCTTGTCACAGCTTTTGCTTCTAGTGAACCTTCAGCTGCTTTGCTTCTCCGCAGTTGTGTGGCATGTTTCACTTCTTAGATCTCCGTAACAAAGAATTTTATCTTACGGTTTTGACACTGTGCTAGCTTTTGAGAGAACACTTATGGCACAGTACTTGAAACAGACTGTGGTAGTATGTTTTGTTAATACTACACAACTGCATTTTTTTAAACTGCTTACATAAATTGTCCTTGTAAATGTTATTTAGCACGCATACAACAGACAAGGTCTTTAAAATACTATGCAAGGTGCTCAATATGGTTTGGGAGAGGGTAGGTACAGTTGGACTCGATGACCTTAAAGTCTTTTCCAATATAGTGATTCAAAAGTTATGACTGTTCCAGGCCCTTATAATGCCAGGCATTTTAAAGTACTTCTTTCCCCCTGCCCACGAGAAAGATACCTTTTTTTTTAAAAGAAAAAAAAAAGGAAAGTCCTTATGCTGTTTTGTAGAGTAAATTTGGCTTAAATTGAGCAAGGCTTAGAAGTTATCCTGCCTTCAACACGAAATGTAGTTATTCAGGTCTGAAAGTATTGGAATAGATTTCCTAGGAAGGTTTCGTTTGATAGGTAACTAGCCATGCCTTTAAGTCAGGTGCCGAAATGGGTACTTAATTGAGTTTTCTTCCAGCTGCTTCTTTCTAAGATATCCTAATAGTTAGTAGATACTACTACCCCTGTGGTAAAAGGAATAACAGAAATGGAAAAGGTTTTTGAATTATGCGCTACAGCAAGATATTGGAGTGTGTGATCTGAAGAAAAAGATAAAGTTGATATGATTTCATACTGTAAATCTGAAGAAGGTGATTGCCCTATGTCAACACAATGTTAGTTATTACCTGCAATGCACATAAATAATAATATCCTTGAGGAGTTGTTGGATGGAGGGTACATCAGATCTTTCAAATTTTATTCCTACTATTTGTTAAAGGTTTCTTGGACTCCTATTAATACTTAGTATGTCAACTTTTCTGCTGTCCTTTAAATGCTAGGCTACTTCTTTTTGAAGATGATTTTGAAGATTTGCAGAGGAATGTTTGGTAGAGGATTTTGCTGCTAGGATTTTTGAGACGTGTATTTATAGAAATATGAAGCATTTAGCTTTGACTGGAGAGCAACAACTTTCTAAGCGAAGATAGAAACCCAATTGGATCTGATGTAAGTTCTTACAACCTGTCTTACCTAGTTTAGATGTGTTGGATTCTTTGTAGTTTATTGTATGCATTGTTGGAGAAGGCTTTAAATTGACGCTCTATCAGTGCTTGTGTGTCAGACCCCATGATGTGTTTTGTGTGTATTTTCTCTTCTCACATTTGTGTATTTGTATTTGTGGTCTTCTCTGGCCTTATTACCAACAAAGCACTTTGGTGTCTTTGTATAGTTAAAACATTAAAAAGCGCTTCAGTCATAGAGATTTAAAAGGATACTTTAGTGTAGTCACTGAAGAAATACCAGGATGCAGCTAGTTTATTGGGAGGCATTGTGTATCTTTTGAGTATGGAAAACTGGCAGAAGGGCATTGCACAGGCTCATTGTGCAGTGCGTAAAGTTTACCCTCTGTTTCATTTAAAATTGAGGTCAGAATGATGAGGCCCTTTCAAACACGGGACTCACTGAAACTTAACCAGAAATGTTGGAAATGATAAGGCTTAAATTGTTTGTGGTAAACATGAGGAATCCAAAACTAGAATACTTATATATTTTCCAAACAAAATAACCTGTAGTAATAATAGTAATAAAATTTTACTGATAATACTTTTCTAATTGAACTAGAATTCTTATAACTGAGCATATGGATATAGAAAAGCTGGTAAAGTAGAGGACGTTTGTGGGCTGAACAGTATCAGATTATATTTCACTTAAAAATCTGAGTGTATTCTGATTGCCAAGATCTCTCTAGGTCCACCTGCATTAGACATGTTTCACTTCTGCCCTTTTATTTGAAAAGAATTTGGCATACATCATTCTTTGGGAATAATTGAGCTGCCTCAGTCTAAAACTATGAATAATTGTTTAAACTGTCCAGAAAGCCTTGCCTGTATTCCATTAGCAAGATCATGAATTAAGGAAGAACTATAAATATCAAATATGCAGCATATATGAAATCAGTGAGGTGACTTCTGGCTTAGAAAAGCAAAATGGCTTTCTTCAGAAGCTGGTGTACAGGATATGCACGACTTTCAAAGGACAATTGAAGGCCTTCCTAATGTAATCTAATTAACCTTCTTCCTGTACAAGGTGAAGTGTTATATGCTGTAAGGAGATGATGAAAAGTATAAGGGAAATACAGGACTGGATCAATTGCCTTCTAATGATAAATAATCCTTCTAGTCTGGCTGGCTGATAGTAAACATATGTGGGCTATGGCTTTGCTTTTGCCATGTGCCAGGATTTAGCTCAGAGTGAATTCTTCAGCAGAGTTGTAAACCTTTGCAAATTGCTTTATAATGGAAATGGTGACAGGCCATTAACCACAGGACTATAAATGCATTGATTTAACATATGTACAGTTGTTCTAGGTTGCCAAATACATGAAGCAGTATGTACTGAATGTATAGTGAAGAGGCTTCTCTGACATTTTAACTAATTAATGATATGATTCATACTGTTTTAAAGTTTGGTCTGTGACAATGCTGGACAGGTGTCATGTAGAGGCTGAGATGTATTTGTGCTATAGTGACACTGTGATCCGGTTCCAGTTGCTATGCTGGAACAGGACCAAGAAGCATTTATTATGAAGCGTTTAATCACCAGTGCAATTTTAGTGCCACAGAGAAGCAGATATGTTTGCCTGCTCCAAGTCCATAGAAACTTCTGAATCATAAAGAAACAGACCAGATTTTCTGGGAAGCCTTCTTCCCGATAGCAATAAATAATATGGACTTTTGTGATCATACTTAATTAACATCTGTCTTAAATGTTTTTCAAATTAGGTATCTGATGCAGGCTATATGAAAACGTTTTTCCCCTCCAAATTCCTTATACTTTCATCCTGAAAAGACAGAACAAAAATTGTCTTCTAGAGTGACTCTTAATCTGGTGGTCTTTTTGAAGCACCGAGAATACAGCTATGTTAGGATTGTCACTAGTGTTTACTCTGGTGCAGCTGCATGATTCTTGCTAATGATGGGGATTTGCATTAATAATGTCAGTTAATTATTACCTTGAAGCATAGGAGACTAACAGAGATGAAACTGAGTGGTTTGTATTATCCTTTGGCACTTGTGTAGATTTAAGCTCCTATTAGTCTTCAGCATTTTTGTATCTTTTCTCTCTTGGTTTTGTGTGTGTGTGTGTGTTTGTGGGTTTTTTTCGTTTGTTTTTTTTTTTTACTTTCCTCTTAAATATGGGAATGAAGAAGGTAGAAAGTGTCTTGACAGACTACTGGAAAATGTAGGCTTTTGTTACAAAACCTTCATCATTTTAGTTATGTCTTTATATATTTGGCAGAAAATTCTTTTCATTAGGGAGACTAAGATCAGACAAATTTCAGTGTTCTTCAACTGTCTTTGTACAAAATTTCCATATGTAAGTTGTTCTTGAACCTTCAGATGGAGATTGTATTTTTTAGGTTCCGGCTATTCTGATCATCTGGTGTCTTTTGAGATTTACAGCTAGACTATCAACTTCATTTTCTAGATGTGGTTTTGTATTGATAAAATACTAGGAGAGAGGGAAGGAAAAATATACTTCCAGTTAAACCAGAGTAGAAAGTGCGTTGATTTGAATGGTACCTAGTGATGGTTTGCTGCCAAATGCCAAGAAAGAAAAGGAATAATTGGTAGAATATGGCGTAATTTTGAGCAAATAATTTTCAGTGCTTTTGGTGGAGTAGAAAAGGCCACACTTTCAGAAGATTTACTAGAAGTGACATCTGAAAATGGAATCAGGGAAGCAAGCGGAGGGGCTGAATAAGTATCTTAGTTTTTTAGTTTTATTAATTATATATCAATACATGGGATTTGATGTATGTTATTTTTGATACTTTGCATCAGGCTGACTTTCACTTTGCATTATTTATCATGTATCTTCAACTGGAGATGCAGATGTTGATCTCACTGAGGTTAATCCCTTGCAGTGGTCTGCGTGTGCATCTGTCTGAAGGCCCACATAATTGGTTTTTTTTTTTTGCTATGGAGATTTGAAGGCACACCAGTGCAAGTAAAGGATGATGGTTTGAATACCCTCAAATGTGTTTTTTATCCTTACATTTATTTATTGCTTACAGTATAAATGCATTATAACTTCCAGCATTTCCCATTTCTGTAAACTTCTTCCTGTTTCAAAGTCCCTATGTCATTGTTAGGGCTTTTATGGCTGTGGTAAAGGAGTGGGTTTTTGCTTTGGCAGTGGAAGCACTTTCAATACCTACACTTGTTTCAGACCAAGCCCCGGGGAGTTGTTGCATAGAATCATTCTGTAGCCTATGGAGTTTTCCAGCTGACTTGAAATAGCCTCTGCCTTTAAGTTGCTCTGCCACTTGACCTTCTGAGCCTGCTTCACCTTGTGGTTTCCAATCTACATAATAATATTGTGTCACTCTTTAGTTAAATTGATTTCTTTTTGACAGATGGAAGTACCTTCAAGTAGGGTTTAACTTTATATTCTGCCTCAGAGATAATACCATTCCATTTGACTTGATTTATACATAAATATGAATGTCTTTCTGAATACCAGCTTAAATTATATACAAGTGGAGCTTGGAAATTGGTGGTATAAAATTGGCTTTCTAGGGATATTATCCATAGGAAATGTATACTGTAGTAATTCTGGATTAAGTGCAGTTTAGCATGAAGCTGACTTCTAGGGAGGAGTGTGACCAGTTAAAAACCATGGTGATTTGAGAATTGATTCACAACCATGTTTAGTATCTCTGACTTGACTGGAACAAGGAAGGGTATGGAAATGTTGGGTATCTAAAACATATGATTCTTATTGCTGGGACTGACTAGGAACTTTAGCTTCACTGTCCCTTATTCACCTCTACACTTATCATTTTACTGTATGTTCCTAGAAATCTGAAATGTATTGCTGTCCCTGAAAATCACCTGCTGTAAGTAGAGTTGGCTGCTGTGACTGTCACTTCCTGTGAAGTGAAAGGAAGGCGTGCTGGTTATTGACCAGGACTGTTTGATGCTTTAGAGCTTTTGAGTGTTTCAAAGTTACCTCAATAAGCAGCAGATATAGAATATATTTGAAAAGGCTATCAGGAGCAAAGAAATTTTATGTTTTGGCATTCTTGGCTGGCAGTACTTGAATGCTGGAGTCATTGGGAAGCATTTGATGTAAAAAGTGATGTGGGTTAACAAGATTTACTTCATAGAGAAAACAGTAATACACAGGTTTGCTCAAATTTAAGAGTCTGGTGAGAGAAACCCTTGACTGCTATAAAGAGGAAATCCTACTGGTGAGATGAGGGATTTGCAGTGTAACAAAGAGCTGTCAAACATATTTTGCTTGACAGACATTGGTATGACTCTGATGTAATGCCTAGTAAGTTTGACATGTGTAAACTGCTTAATGCATTTTCTGTGTAAAATTTTTCTTTTTATTAAATATTGTGCTTTCAAAAAGGGGCTGATTTGTTGTTTCTAATGAAAATGCCGTTTTCTTCTATTTAATATTGATAGACCTTCATTGACATAAGTGACTATAAAATAAACTAAAAGACAAAAGGAAAAAAAAAGTGTTTAAATCCTAACCTTATGTAGCAGCCTCAGACTGACATGGATGCCTTAAAAGCATATATAAAGGATCGGAGAGAAAGTGAGCCCTGAAGCTGACAGCAAACTAAAGTTCTTTAGCTCAGAGTCACTTGTCCAGTAGCACAGTTCTTAGAGCAAATTTGGTTTTTGTTATGAGTAAATGGCAGCCTTTTTTCTTTGTTGCACGTAGCTGTAATGTGTGTGTCTTCCATTGTTGATGTGCTGATAAGTAAATATTACATGAGGCTTTGGGTTGATATTTAATAGCTGAGATAGTTGATTATACCAATGAAAACATTTGTCATTGCCCGTTCCAATGTCATCAGTATGAACCATCTGAACTGTGCCTTTCTTTTTCTTTGCTGCCCCTGGGGTTTAATGGCTTTGCAGAGAAGCTCCTGCCTGGCATATTGAGCTGCTCCAGAAGGTCTAACCCATAAGCAGTGAGTACTGAACTGCAGCACACTAATGCTGTAGCTGTTGACTCACCATGCTGTTTTCAATTGCAGTTCTTTTGAAGGTAGATAATCTGTGCAGACTCTTGACATAGATATTGAATCTTTGGGTGTATACCTATTTGATGATGTATTTGTATGGCTACAAATGCTGTTCTGCTGTTCTTTTCCTGGGAATTAACTTTTCTCTGTGCACATACTGTTTGCATTTAAAACTAGCTTTCATGTGTCTGTGGCTCTTGCTATAGCTGGCAAACGCTTATGTCTCATATCTGCAGTCAACTATGTTCTAGAATTCTTGAGCCTGATGTAAACCAGCTTTCGAATGTGCATGAATTGAAAAGCATCTGTAACGTTTTGATGTGACTAATACTAAGATATGATTGATTATGTGTGGATTTGCTTTATTACTGGAAAGTCATTCAAAATATCCACTTGCAAACTGGGAGGAGGATCTATAGTTTTGATAGGTGTGTTCATGTGATGTAATTGCTTTGAAAAATGGTAATAATTTTTGTGTCAAGATACCAAATAGTTGTGAATTTTTTTTAATAATTTGTGTATTATTATAATATGCAGATATCCTCTCATAATTAAATCCAAGTTTGGCTAGGAATAGCAAACAGTTGTTTTGGTTATCTCAGTTATTTTTGTGTGTGCATAGCTCTAAAAGATGCAATTTGACTAAATGGTGTTTTCTAACTATGGATTGCTCTAGGGAAGCAAAACAGGTCTTGTGATCATGGAGAGTTTTGTATAACCTTGTCTGTCATTATGTACTTTTAGACTGGCTCAGGACAGTGTTAATGCTTATGGAATCACGGAATCATAGACTGGTTCGGGTTGGAAGGGGCCTTGGAGGTCATCTAGTGTCACCTCCCTGACCACGGCAGGGACCCCCTCCACTAGACCAGGTTTCCCAAAGCCCCATCCAGCCTGACTGTGAACACTGCCAGAGATTGGGCTTCTACAGCCTCTCTGGGCAACCTGTTCGGTGGTGCCTCAGCACCCTCCTAGTAAATAATTTCTTTCTGATGTCTAATCTAAACCTACCTTCTTTCAGCTTTAAACCATTGCCCCATGTCCTATAACTGCCCTCCCTGATAAATAGTGAAGCTGATTCAGGAATGCTGAACGAATCAAATACTGGGCATTGTGCACAGAAACTGGGTTGCTCAAACCTAGAGGCATTTCAGCACTTGGAGAGCTTTTGAGAATATTCTCCATCTCATTTTACAAGTGAAATGTTGTCAAGTTAGAAGAGAACATTTTGTAAACTGACAAAAACTTGTTCTCTCGAGGTATATTGCTTTTGATATTTTCATGGTAGCTCTAGAGAGGACTGTAGCGTTTTTTTTTTTGGTGAGCCTACTGACTTTCTTTATGAGGGCAAACACTTGTGGCATTATTACACACACACACTTTGGAGATATCTGGGAGGCTTAAGATATTGCTGTTGTTCTCCAGCTGTTTTTCTCTCAGATGAAGGTTGCTGCCCTCAAAGTTGAGGCATGCTAAAGGATAATGTGAACTGTCCTACTCCGTGTCAGTGCAAAGTCAGCCAGGTTATTTTAAATTACTGTTGGATGCAGCTGAGGGTAGTAATGAACAGCTTGAGGTAGTAACTTCTTAAGCCATTCCAGCTAGACTTCCAAGAGCACATCTGTCTGTGTCCTTATAAGTGCAATACTTTAATCTCTCCATTGCTGTACTGTATTCAGGATTTGTTAGGACTGCAGAGCTGTTGCTAAGGGGAGTCTAATAGTCAAGTGGCAAGTATTGGCTCTTTCTGTCTAGCATTATTATCATATTGCAATAGAAAGATCTGAATAAGTAGTGTGTAGTGTATGCATTGAGTGGCAAAGTAAGCTTATTTTCATGTATGAGGTATATATGTGGAAGTCATGTTTTGCAAGTTCTTTGAATTGGGAAGAGATTGCCATATGAAGTCTCTTCCCCCATCCTTGTTCCTAGTTCAGCCCCTTATCTTCAATACCTAGTCATTTGAATTCTTACCCTCTCTGTACCCTTGCTTCGTTCCCAAAAAAACTTCCCTGTATTGATTAGCATTATAATGAATTTTTAGCTCTATTTTTTTTTTTTTTATTTTTGTCCCAGGTCCAGCAAGACAATGAATCTCTGTTCCAAATGCTTTGCTGGTAAGTGCAGTAAAAGGTTTTTGTGTTTTTTGTTAGATTATCAAAACCACATTGTTGGCATTTCCTTTAGGATTTGTGCATGGGTGTCTCTTTCTTCAGTTTGTATATGTAATCAGGCTTTCTTCACTTTGGTGCTTCATTTATTTGCTAATCAAGAATCTCTTGTGTAAATGTACCAATCAAACCTTTACTGAAATTTATGAAATTCTGGGACACCCTTGAACTACAGAGATCTGCTGTCAGCACAGCTCCTATATAGATGATGTGGTTTTCAAAATGATTAAGTCCAAGTTATAATTTGGAATTTTGTAGGATTTATTTTGTAATAATCTCTGAAATATGATATGGATAAAAAATGAAAGGGAAAAGTTGTTATAGAATGCCTCTTGTTCCAAATTTTTAACCTGCAGCCCTTGAACAGTAAGTGATCAGCAGTTCATCAGTAGGGTAATTCTAATTGCTACACAATATTTTCTTATTGCAAGGTCATAGCTACTGTGTAAAATGTTAGGAATTGCTATTGAATTAGCATCTATTTTTTGGGGGGGGATTATTTAGTATTGTGTAGTTATTCTTAATTGTAATTTTGAATGCTGTCATAATTCATGATTTCTGATTTCTAATTTCTATCAGGGAAACATATTAAAAATTCAGATTTTTTTTTTCTCTAAAGTTAAAGGTTTGGTTTGGGGTGGGGTTTTTTTTGTTTGTTTGGGCTTTTTGGGTGTTTTTTTGTTTTTTTTTTACAAATTTTGATTTGCAGATTTCAAATCTTGGGTTCAGCATATACTTCATTAAACAGACGGGAAATAAATATTGTCAAAGGCTCTTCAGCAAAATGATGAATACATTTATTTGGCTGTTTCCAAAGCCATGGGTCACTGGAAAAGGTATATTGGCGAAAGTACAGGTTGGTTATTGTATTCCTTCCCTACTGACTGCAGTTAGAAACAAGCTCTTAGGTCTTTGATTTGTCTCAGTACAACTGTTACATTCATATTGGCACTGTAAGCTTCTTTTTGTTTACCTCAGAAGTGTGAGATATCAGAATGGCCTATCTCTCATTGCGTGAGTTAACAAGACTATCCCAAGACTTTACAACCAGAAGACCAGGCATTAAGCAAAGTTTTGGGGTTTTTTTGTGTTTTTTTAAATTTTTTTTTTATTTTGTTGACTTATGTAATTCTCCTGTAATACCATTACCTCTGATCATGTCTGGTTATTTTTTTTCTCTTACAAAGATAAGAGATCAAAATATTTGTGGGAATTTTTGGGGCAGTTAGGGAAGCTAATATTTTTTGAATTTTAAGACTTTCCTTATAGCCTATTTATTTTTACAACATAAGAATTTTGTAGAGTTTGAGTAACTGAAAAAGCTGCTGCTGGTTGGAACAAGGTCAAGTATTGTGGAAAAAATCAAATTGACTATTTTAGAGCTTAACTGTGGTTTCTTCAGTAAGTAGTATTGAAATAATCAGCTCTGAGTAGTAACTCAAAACCTCTGAATGTCATCATTCCAACACATTTTTTTCCTTTTTATTTTCCTCTTTTTATCCTGATGTTACTGAAATATTTTTAGCATTTTTTTTGTATTGGTTTTCCAGCCACAGTATTGAAACAGAGAGTGGTATACACTTGTTACCTGTTGTGGTTCAATTTACAGAAACGGGATTTTAGGTAAGCAAGGTGTTAAAAGGTTTTTTTCACCATTCCAGTCACTCCCATAGATATGGTATGAAAAAAATTTATCTTCTTTCTCTTTTAATTTATCATGTTATTAATTCAAATGTATTGAAGCAGATTTGTATGCAAGGGAATATTGGCAATTATTATTTCTCTTGACCATCCTTTCCTTTCTCTTTTTATTTTAGAAAAAAGAAATCCACACAACGAAAAAGGTTAGTAACTTTGTTAAATAACTGGGGTTTTGTTTTGGGGTTTTTTTTTAGAGGGAAGGCATAGAATCTAGTCTTGCTATTTTTTTTTTAATTGTAGCTTGAGATGCTCAGTATCAAAGCCCCTTATATTTGTTTGAGTATTGCTTTTTTTATGTAGATCAGGGGAGAAGGGCAGAAAGTCACCAAGATGTTTGATTAAATTGCAGTGTGAGTTACTGCATGGAACCTTCCTTTCTCTATTGTTTTTTCAGCTTTCTGAACTGTGCACAGGTTTGTAAATACGTGAACTGTCTGATGCCTGTCATGTTAATTAGCACAGAAATGGAGCAAAGGACAATGGTCAGTTTGCTTTCCAGTTAGACCAAGTGCTTGTGACTTCTAAATTTGTTATCAAAATTTCATTAAATTTTCACTCCCATTTGTCCAAAGAGGGGGGAAAAATCTAGTAAGAGCAATGACGTTATGAGGAGAGACTGGAATTCCCTGTTTGGTTTACCCTTGTACATTTTCCTCTGTTAAACTTGGAAATATTTTTACAGGTTATTCTAGAGACTAAGTTGTTCAGCTTTCCATGGCAAGAGTGTGCCGGATACTACAGATATGTGCAATCCTTTGTCTAGAAGGATTCTGTATGATCACAGGCTGCTGTTTGTTTGCCACAGGCTAGTTCTTGGCTTGCACAAAAAGTCTGATAAATACTACAGAGGTGCTCGAAGTTAGCTATCCTCTTCAACCCTGTTTGCCTCCTCTTCATCCCATATGCATGTTCCAAGATGGAATACCTGACTTAACTTTATTTAAGCCCTGTAGAAGCTGCGGGCTCTGAACTGTTCAAGAACCTGTCTGAAATCGTTTCGAGTTAATTGTACTTCTGTAAAGTACTTTACAACATTCTGTCTCCAATTCAGTGCTGACCATGTGTTATCAATGCTTCAAAGTCTCCAGATGCAGTACAAGTGTAATCCTATATATTAAATTGTTTTGAATAAATTTACTATCAGATCGTGAAGGAATAGTTGCTTTAGACATCTTGCACATTCAGAATATAAATGCAGTAAAATATGTGTGTGTGGGTTTAATCAGAATATAGGCTGGTAAGTTGAAGAAAAATGCTACTTCTGGTCAGAGTGAATCCCTTAGTGACACCACATATTTTGCTAATACTGCAGCCTCTCTTCTTTTGAGATGGTAAACAGTGAAACCTGAATGATTCAAATACAGGACAGTGAGTGAAAATTTTCAAAAGTTGTCTGTATTAATCTATCCTTGATCTCATTAGTTTTACGGAAGTTCTAATAACAACTTCAGGAAGGGACATTGAGTACCTTTGAGAAGCCACTTTTACGAAGTAGGCTATTTCAGGCAGGAATCCTACCAGTGTTCACAGAAACACATCTGGTACCTCGGGAAATCAATTTTAATTGTAACCTCTGGGAACAGTCACAGAACAAACTATTGCAGAGTATGAACAAATATTTAAGTACAGAAAATGGTAGAAGCAGAGTTTCTACCTAAACCACCCCAAAAAAATTCAGTCTGCCTTTAATCCATTTGATTGTCAGTCTAGAAAGTTTAATCTGTGGTATGGTGCTGTCAGTATTGGAAAGATGGGTGCAGGAATTTTCACTTGTTTGATAGTATGTGAAGTTGAAGGTAAGTGCAGCACTGGATAGTTTTGTAGAAAGATCATAGAATCATAGAATGATTAGAGTTGGAAGGGACTTCTAGAGGTCATCTAGTCCAACCCCCCTGCAAGAAGCAGAGACACCCCCAACTAGATCAGGTTGCTCAGGGCCTCATCCAACCTGGCCTTGAATGTCTCCAGGGATGGGGCATCCACCACCTCCCTGGGCAACCTGCTCCAGTGCTCCACCACTCTTACAGTAAAGAACTTTTTTCTAATATCCAATCTAAATCTCCCTCCCTCTATTTTGAAACCATTACCCCTTGTCCTGTCACAACAAGCCCTACTGAACAGCCTCTCCCCATCTTTCTTGTAGGCCCCCTTGAGGTACTGGTACCGCTCTAAGGTCTCCCCGGAGCCTCCTTTTCTCCAGGCTGAACAGCCCCAACTCTCTCAGCCTGTCCTCATAGGAAAGGTGCTCCAGCCCCTTTATCATCTTTGTGGCCCTCCTCTGGACCCTCTCCAACTGGTCCATGTCCTTCTTATGTTGGGGGTTCCAGAACTGGACACAGTACTCCAGGTGAGGTCTCATGAGGGCAGAGTAGAGGGGGAGAATCACCTCCCTCGACCTGCTGGCCACGCTTCTTTTGATTCAGCCCAGGATGCTGTTGGCCTTCTGGGCTGCAAGAGCACACTGTCGGCTCATGTTGAGCCTCTCATCCACCAGTACTCCCAAGTCCTTCTCCTTAGGGCTGCTCTGGAGCCACTCTCTGCCCAGTCTGTAGTTGTGCCTGGGATTGCCCCGACCCAGATGCAGGACCTTGCGCTTGGCCTAGTTGAACTTGATGAGGTTGGCATGGGCCCACCTCTCCAGCCTGTCAAGGTCCCTCTGGATGGCATCCGTCCCCTCCAGCATGTCGACAGTGCCACACAGTTTGGTGTCGTCGGCGAACTTGCTGAGGGTGCGCTCCATCCCACTGTCTGTCACCGACAAAGATATTGAATAGGGCTGGACCCAACACGGACCCCTGAGGGACGCCGCTCGTGACCGGTCTCCATTTTGACCTTAAGCCATTGACCACCACTCTCTGAGTGTGGCCATTCAGCCAGTTCCTTATCCACCGAGTGGTCCATCCGTCAAACCCATGCCTTTCTAGTTGAGAGAGAAGAATGTCGTGCGGGACAATGTCAAAGGCTTTGCACAAGTCCAGGTAGATGACATCCATTGGTCGTCCCTTATCCACCGATGCTGTCACTGTCATAAAAGGCCACCAGGTTGGTCAGGCATGATCTGCCCTAGGTAAAGCCATGTTGGCTGTCACCAACCATCTCCTTGTTCTCCATGTACCTTAGCATGGTCCCCAGGAGAATCTGCTCCATGAGCTTGCTGGGCACAGAGGTGAGGCTTACCGGCCTGTAGTTGCCTGGGTCCTCCTTGTTCCCCTTTTTAAAAATGGGGGTTGTGTTCCCTTTCTTCCAGTCATCAAATGGAAGCACTTAGAAAACTGGAAGTAGGTAAAACAATGATTAGAGTATTCATGGATTTGTGACTCAATTTCATAGGCCTTCTATTCGAAGGTGTAATTAAAAGTGTAGACGTGGGTGTCTTATCTCTTAATGCAGTGTTTATGTTCATGTTGTGTTCAGCATCACAGATTTGGGAAAATACTTCAATCGCATAACCCAAAAATTCTGCTGAGTTTTAGGGCCTTGATTCTTAGTTCAGTTTTATTTTTAATTTGAAATCAAACACATCTTTTTACATACTGGTATCTTGATGAGTAAAATTTACAGGTTTTGTGGCTGGTTTTTTGGTTGGTTTTTTTTCTTTGTGTTTTTTTTTTTTCTAAAAACCTCCAGCTATGAAGTGAAAAATTGATATTGCTGGAACCCCGTTGATATTTTCGATATATATGGTTAGCTCTATGCCAGATTATTAAATTTTGTAGCTTCAATAGTATTTTTTTTATTCTCCTGAATTTGAAAGATCTGATAAAGGAAAAAATTAAAATTAGATATTATTATCTTCTATATATCACCTGATATTTCTAGAATCAGATTATTTGCTATTCTATTCCCTGAACTCAGTCAGATGTATGACTGTAAAGTTATTTCATGTTTTTGTGTATCTTAGCCCTTCTGCTTGGTTGAGCAGATATTTATTTTGTCATGCCATCAGAGTTTTCAGAGCTTACAAAATTGGGAGTTTTATGTGACTGAGTCATTTGAATTTCATCTTCTCTTGGTCCTTGTAAGTTGTGGGAGCTTTTTAGAATGCTGCTTTGTTTGTCAGTAATAACACCTACTGTAAGCATGAGCTGGCACAAATCAGCGCTCCTGCCTAAATAGATTTTGTTGTTAATCAGCTGCTAACTTGATCCTCAGTCAAGCTTTCAGCTTGCCTACTGAAAACTGTTTCAACAGGTGCATCTTGCATGTTGCTAGTTTAAATTTTGCTACCTTGGCAGTATCCTGTTGTATGATAAATGATAGTGTTCTTTATTCATCCCTTCTTCATAAAGTTCTCATTCCTAAATGAATAACTAAAAATGTTAGTTTTATATTTTCCATATCCTTATAACTTCCAATATCAATCCACACTTGCTAGAACAAGCAACAAGCATTTTCAGAAGTTTGAAAACAAGCACCGAGTGCTAGTTTTATTTATCTGTGCTCAAAATGTTTCTTTTTCAGTATGGTATTCCCTTTGTTGGCTCCTAATGGAAACCAGTGCCACAATTTGTTGCTTCATTAGGCTAGAACTTGTTGCTGTATTGATGTCTGCCTTTGTATTTTGAAGTACATGGACTGCTCCCTACAAAAAGCAATGTTCATTGGCTAGCACTTGAAAGTAGTTGAGCTTTATCTTCAACTTTTATTACACCATCAGAATTGCAGCTAAATAATTCTTTGGAAAAATGTATAGCTGGTTACAGTGGCAACAAAGATACTTCAATTTCTAGAGCTCCTACTAATAGAGAACTATAAATATCCAGATATAAACATAGATAGTGCTTGGCATACATACATCTTTTACTGTATGCCCAAAGAATTTTTAAAAGGGAGAGGCTCTTTGAGAAAAGATGTTTTAGCGTAATGAGTACTTGAGAAGGTGTACGATAAGCTTAAGAAAGAGACAATCATCATGAAATGGAATTAAGGAAAAAAAAAAGGATAAATTGCTTTAGTTGGGCTTTACTTATTTATCAGCTTGATTTTCAATGCTCAACCCGAAGATTCATTTTACTATCTAGGTATGCATTATTCTGCAGTTCTAGAAAATGCAATAATCTGAGTAATAGCTGTGTTTGGGCTGTTAGAACAGGGCAATATTTTGTGGAAGGATTAGGATTTGTATGGTTTTAGTTGAATCCTTTCCCCCATAATAAGTTTTTAAGTTTTGGAGATGAATTACAGATGAACAGCAAATGAGTTTATTCAAGTTGTATTATGTGCGCTTTAGGACCAATGGTTTTCTCTGTCCAAAACAGTCCCATCAACCAAACCATCCAGCATATATATGCAATGTATTCAGACTCAATATATATACAGGAGTATTGAAAATATGGGAGAGAAGGATACCTGAAGGTTCCTAGGCTTGTTGGAGTTTTAAGAGTTAAATAAGAATCACATTTTTAATTAAGTTAATATTTTTTTCTGTCTGTGCTGTCAGGGTATGGAAGCTGTGGAGGACAGGGCTTCTGTGTTCCTTTGCAGCAATGCTGATAAGATTTTGCTATGCCTTTTATAGAAAGGAATTAAAGATGCCATATGGAAGACACAACCCTCAACTTCCCAGGACCTGGCAGAGTGAAGGTGTTGTGTGCACAGCAGTGCAATGTAGGGTGTCAGTAGGACCAGGGGCTGAGCTGCTGGTTGGATTTGCTCAATCTTTTCTCCTTTTGCTGCCTCCTTCATCTTCCCCCATATAGAACAGTGGGAAGGGGCAAGCACTGATGGAAAACAGACCCATGAAGTATTTACATTTCTGTCCAGCTAGTGGAAGAAAGAGAAATTCTTCCACAGCTGGCTGGCAAATGTCTACTGAGGTAGGACAGGTTTTTTCTTCTATTCCTTTCTTACTATTACTACCTTAAAGTTAGTAGGGCTTTTTTCAGCCTCGTTAGAAAGTGTCTTTTCATCAATGCGGTCAAAGAAAATTGAATGCCTTTTAATGAAGGTCTTTAACATTTTAGAGTTATCAATCTTACCAACAAACTGTCCTTTAGACATAGTGGCTCTTTCATTGGATTGCATCTTGATAAATTCACAGTCTATTAGTCTGGGGCTCATTTGTTAAAAATATAAACTCAAACAAAAATATGACCTATTCTCAGTACTGGCTACTTGAAAAGACTCCCAAACAATCTTAATTTTCTTTCTTCTGTCTTGACAAGATATCACTGGTATTTTTCATGTGGTCTCTTTTTTCTTAAGGGATTGCCAGTCCCATTGTACAGATTGATGTACAAGCACAGAGGAGAGCTCAGACCCCTTTTTCTTTGCCCTAGACCCTCAGTATTTTTAGTTTTTCATAGCTGTGCTTTCTAATGTTTTCTTGTTTATGGTAAAGCCAGTTCCTTTCTGTTTTGTTAGTATCTTGTTCACTTTCGAACTCGTAATCTTTCCAAATGACTCATTGAAATGCCAGCTGTAATTTAGTCTCTTGTGTATAGGTTCTCTGATGATGTAAAAAAAAAAGTTTAGAAATATGACTTAATTGCCATGATGTTTGCACATTGCCAGCATGAAAGCAGAGTTACCTGTTTAGAACGTGCAACCCACAGGCTTAATTTATTAAACTTTGTTGTAACTCCATTCTCCTATAAATGTGTGCATGAGATAAGAGAGGAAATGCTGCTGGTTTTTTTTTCTTTCCATTTAGCAATTTGTTCGATGTATAGAAAAGTCTGAGCTGTTTTCTGTATTTGCTCGTTTGGAAACCTTCTATAGTTTATAAAGACACTAGTGATTTGTTCCTTAGCCTCCCCATGGAGTTTGCTCCATATTACAATCTAATTCTATGTCCGTGTCGTGCACTCCTGCGCTGTTAATTTGTACATTTCGATGCAGTTTGTTTCATCGTGTTTTTGTAATCCAAACCGAATGTAACGAGCTGTGTGCTTTGGGGACTCAGCCTTGCCTTGCCAATTAGAACAAGTGGTTACTGAGAGAGAGCATGTTTTAAATAAAACATGGCACCTCTGCGTGGAACCAGCAGCCTTCAGGGAATAAAAGAGGATATTTATCTCACTGAGAAGAGGGGTCAGTAACAGCACACTTCAGAAACATTCAACTCATTCCTTTGAGAAGTATGATGCAGATTCATGTTTCAGCTTGCAAATAAAATTTAGCTTGTCATTGCAGGAATGTTACACAGTGCTGCATACTGAGAATTTAGGAATGCAGGAGGATAGATGTCAACTGCATGTTTTCTAGGATTCTAATCACTATAGCCACATTTATGGCCATATTATGCAGGGCTAGCCATAACCTTTCTCTTTCCCTTTGTACTCGTACCCAAGAGGCTAAGGTAGGATATCAGGAGTCCCAGGTGATAAATGAGGGAGTTTTGCAATATATTTTACAAGGGAAGGAATCCAAAAGCAACACTTATTAAGTACTGAGGTTGTACTAGGTGACCATAAATCAGGTCCACCTATTCAAAGTAACCAGGAGAGTCTACCTCTGTGACCATCAATGTTTGTGATGATTGCCAAAATTAGCTATCATTCTACTAGCTTTTGCACTAAGTAAACTTCATGATGAATTCCAGCAAGGGGCAACAATGGTTTTAGAATTTAACTCTACTTTGTAATTTTTTTTGCATT
The DNA here is from genome assembly GCA_013399135.1 of Heliornis fulica. NCBI lineage: Eukaryota > Metazoa > Chordata > Aves > Gruiformes > Heliornithidae > Heliornis > Heliornis fulica. Next base: position 20,605 of record VXBZ01005909.1, on the reverse strand, counting down.
CCAGCTCCAACACTTCCTTTTTCACTCTAGCTTGCACATTGTACATGCTTGTGCATGTTTACGGTCCGCCAATGACCTTCAGCTAAGGAAACTGAGAAAGTAGTTATGTGAACAGTAATGTCAATTGACTTGGACAACATTTCACAGTTCTTACATACACAAGCAAGGCAAGACAAAGAAAAATCTCCCTTGTGAAAACTTTTTGGGTTAGCAGTTACATGTAAGGGACATTCATGAAGGTGATTTAAGCTTAGGTACGCAGGTGTACAGGGCAAATATGATCTGGATAAAAACCCAAAATATAACTGATGATTTTTCAGTTGTTTATTTTATGAGAGGAATGTGATGTAGCAGCCAGACAGCTATCTAGGAACTTGAGACCCAGTTTCCTTTTCAGTCAGTGAGTGTTTCTTTGTGATACCGGCCAAGTTGCACTTATTTTCTGTTTGTTTTCTACTTCTGTTCCCCATCACTTACTGAGAAATGATATTTCCCTTCTTTATTGAAACGTTTGTGAAGATAAAATAAGTGTGATGTTTGGTATAGTGACAGTGGTCATCTAAGGAGCTGAGAAAAATACGGATTCCTATCTTGGGAAACAGAAGGTCATTTTGAGGAACGATGTCTCTATTTTTCTCTTCCAGATCAGCTTGAGCTAACCATTCCATTAGCATGTATTAGATTAAAATGAAAATCATCTGTCTTCAGAGTCAGTCAGGAACCTCAGAATAAGTAAATTGTCCAAAGTCTGGCATAAATGTGTAATTCTTTGGTTTTATGTAATGCAAATTCATGTTCCCTCAACTCCAGCTTAGTGTTAGTGATAGTACAGGAAATAAGGATAAAAAATCAGTGTTAGATTGTACAGAGGAGAAAGGCAGTTTTATTTCACGGATTTGGTAACTAAGTTGATTTTATCTGTTTTTTACTTTCCCAACCATATACTTGCCAGCCCCAAGATGCATGTCCAGGTAGTCTGGCCAACGTCACTTTTGTGTGGCACAGACAGCACGGAGTTCTGGCTGTTGAGTCCTTACTGTGATGACAAGCTGATTTTGAACTTGTCTTTTATACCCCCAAGGAACGGATGCTGTGGGGGAATTCTGCTTTTTTATTTTGTCATAGTCCTCAGAAGTCTTAGGCAAAAATTTGAAATCTCAGTTCTCTTCTCTCCAGTTCGTGGCTATTGTACAGTTGAAGTTCTGTTCTTCATCTTCTCGACGCTTTATCTTTAGTTCAGTTTGTTTCCTTTATTTGAATGAGATGTTGGACTGTTGTAATTAATGCATACAATTTCTTTCAAACCTTTTGATGCTCTTTCTTCTGGAGCTTGCAAACATTCCAGTCATTCTTTATTCATACCAGTCTTCGTATGTCCCTTGCAAATGTTGTATGCTCTCACAAAGTCACCAGAGGGCAAACTGCTCATGCAGATTTAGTCAATACAATTATAACTTTGCCTTTTTATTAAAAAAACCCCAAATGAACAACCCCAATGTTCTGAATGAGTTAACATGAAGTATGAATTAGCTGGAAAATGAAAAGCATACTGACTGTCTTCTTTGGATATTTAGAAGTTAGAATTTTTAATGGAATTTCTGAAAGTTTAGTGAATGTTTAAACTGTTGGCCTAATTTGCAAACTTTGCAGAAAAATAATCCCCCTTTAGGTATCACATAAAATAGCACTTAATTATTAGTCAGGAAGAAATATAATAATAGGTTAAAATAGTTTCCAGCAGGAATCTGGCTTTAACTTTAATTGTGAGCAGATGAATCTTGATGAATGTTGAGAGGGTAAGGAATCTTGTGCTGTAGCTCTCTAAGCCTGCAGGACTGTAGATAAAGTCTTTCTTGAAATGATACCCAATATCTGCGTCTCTTAAGTGAATGTGAATCCTTTCATTTGCAGAAAGCATAGACTGTGAACTGAAACTGGCACTGAAGATATGGGAATTTACAAAACAGGGTACAGTGCCATCATAGGTAATCCAGTCTGTATGTATGCATTATAACAGTCTGTTAATTATTCTGAAAGGATCAAAGAGTACAGAAAGGCATAAGATTACTAGCCTGACATCCTGTTTTAAATTGCAGGCAGTTAAATATGATCTAGGTAAGGCCTGTTTGCTGAAATAGTCTCCTTTAGACAGATAACTCTGTTCAGGTGTGAAGACGCGGGGGGTTCTGCATGCACCACGGGAGAGAGTATTTCTAATGAGTAACTTCCTTCACTATTAAGTAAAAAATCAGGTTCACATTTTAAATAGCAACACTGCGGAGACATTTCCACAGATTTGTGCTCTTCTTCGTTGTACTGAATAGGAAGCAATATAAGATATGTTGTCATGTCCTGTATCTTCTTACTACAGTGTTTGCATATTGACCTGAATACAGCATAATTATTTCCTTCTTAGAATTTCTTTAGAGAACTAATTAGCCCCACAGTGTTTCAAGAAAATAAATAATTTAGCATCTTGATATTTCTGTGACTTGAGGTGGTGATATTCACGTTCACTATACATAGATAAGAATCTAAAGCACAAATGTCAAACATCCACAGATACTGGATATCAACTTGGACTGTAGTCCTTTCTTAATCTCCCTCCAACAAAACATATAATTTTATGATGTTTTAAACACTGAAAGTATAGATCTCTTTACATTTGTGGAAGTGCAGGGCTGTAGAATGCTANATATATATATGCATATCCTGAAAATAAATGAGAGTTGGAGTAACTCACACAAGTCACGTAAGGACTTCTGTGGCAGAGACAGTGGGTAGAATTTAGTTTTCTCTGATCTCCCCTCAGAATTTTCCCGAGGGTTAAAACTAAGTCAAGAAACTAGAGAAAAAGGAGCTCTGCTTTTTATAAAATTCTGATTGCATGTTTTGAACTGTTTTCATTCTATCCAGTAAGTGAGTTAAGGGTCCTCTAAAAGAGAAGTTCTGTGATTGTTTGCATGCGTTGTGAAAAGAATTTAAAATTTAGGTCAGTCACAAGTTGGACCCAAATGATCTCACTTTGAGATCAGAAATGCTGAAGCTGAACAAGAAGTTTAGTGGTGGTCTTCTAGATGAGGCCACCTTCTCAGTTTTCTCTTTTCTTACTGCGGAGAAAGAGTGTCACAGAGCAAAAGGATCTCTAGTCATAGTCTTTAGAGTGTAATGCAAGATATTTCTTCATCCTTTACATTATGCCTTCTTATGGGACAAATTTAGAGAGAGGCTTTGGCTTGTACAGTTTAAACTATTAATATTACCCACAGCATAGCTGTGTCTTACAATGAACTTTGTGTATAAGAAGGAAAACTTGGAGCTTTCTAAACTTTGTTTTGTATTTATGTACATTAATATATGTTAGCAATTGGTAGCATTGATCTCAGTTCCTAAGTAACAGGAGCTTTTATATTTCTACCCTAACCTATGGAAAGGTCTGAGGAGAGTGTGTTATGAACAGCCAGAAAATGTCTTCGGGGCTTGTAAGCATTAGAAATGCCCAAAGTGAACTTGTGCATCTCATAATTTAGGATTGCTCAAAGTGGACTTGGCACTCACTTGTTTCCAGTTAAATTCTCTTTACCTGAGGTGAAAGTTGTTTGCAGTGAGTTATATTAGCTTTAAAAGGCACTTCTTCATTTGTAATTGTGTAAGTTACAGGCTTTGCTCTCCTAACGAAAGGTTGTAGGGTTTTGCCTCATGCACATTTTTTTGCTTTAGCGTAGCGGGGGAAAAGAGCCTCCAACATGTTAGATGGTGTCCTTGGATATAAATACCAGCCTGGCACATTTCTAAGCTGAAAATTAAAAGCTTTTGCTCTCTACCATTTTGTTTTAGCAATGTTTAGTATAGTGTTATTGCTCTTAATAGACAAGCTTTTGTTCACCTCTGTTGACATGTCTTGCCCTGCAATATGTGAAGAAATAGAAAGCTGATCCCACTGTAGGGGAGTGTACTGTTTCACTATGACATTTTCTGTGCCTCAGCAAACTCTGTGTATCATTTCAAGTCCTCAGTGGAACTGCCATCTGCTAAGGAGCTTTGAGCAGCAATTTAAAAGCTACATTTTGACAACGATGGCTTTTTTGTTGAGGCTCACTAGTGACTAGAAAAAACAGTGAAAGATACAAATACTCCGAGAAATGCACATGCATAAGCCTTTAATGGGTATTGATATCTACCCAGTTGACAAAGGTAAGTTAATGTTTAGAAATACCTCAAATATTAGTATTTGTTCTGTAGTGCCTGTAGTATTTTAAAAATTAACATTACTGCATAACTGGAAACTTTTAACAGTAGGAGTTTACCCCTACTAGTCAGAGGTCCTGCTAGTCAGAGGTAACTAGATATGTTCCAATATGTTGAACTTTTCAAAATTTGGCTCTTAAGTCTGTGACCAATTGAACTGAGGCGTCCAAAATCAAGGTGGCTACCGTTGTTCTCCAAATCAATATATTAGGTAGCAGTACTATGGATAGCAGTAGATCTGCAGTGCATTTCAGTCCAATCTTTTCTGTTTTATTTAATTTTTCTTTCTTTTTCTCTTTTCTTCTTTGAAGGGATCTCTGTGTGCCTTAAGTGGGGGGAAATACATAGGAATATTCATTAAACAGGTTTAGAAATGCAGAGTGCTGGAAGCTTTTGTAACACAACCTGTTTTTTTCTTGGTGGTAACCAAAAGAGCTTTTTTGATGTAAAGGTCAGATTTCATGTATTTGTTCCCACTTGAGCTATTTTTGACAGAATGAAAGCTATTTTGCTCTTGATTTATAAGATATTTACCATGAGTTAGTACTGCATAAACATCTGGCATTGTGAGCACTCTGTGTTTTGCTGGCCATGACCTAGTAAATGGTGTGAGGAATTTTAAGATATTTACTGGGGGCCACTTCTGTAGGTGCTGTAGCAAAGTACAGAATGTGCTTTCTTAGGCTGTGTTTCAGTAATGTCAGATTAAGTGCTGTAGTCTACATAAGTTTTTAAATATTATTAATCAGTACGCAGAAGAATGCTGAAGTTCTGTCTCTTCACTGGTGTGGTTCCATGACAGAAATAAAGATCTCTGAATCTGGACCACATTTGTTGTATGCCTGTGTATTTAGTGGGGAAAGAAGATAAAATGTTGGTCTGTGTTTATATCTGTATATTCACATGTACATACACATTCTGTATTTTTATAAGTATATATGCTCTCTCTAGATAGGTGCTTTGTATTTTATGTAAATGCTCTGATGTTGCTTTTTACTCTGCATCTTATGTTAAATAATTCCCATTATGAAGTTACTTCACTTTTTAAAACTTTGTTAACTTGTCACTTTCCTAATCAAAATCCTTCAGAAGTTGACCTTGGTGATGTGCCAAACCCCATGTATGTTCTTTTGAATCAACTTTTTACTGGGCAGATGCTATAAAGGAACAGATGAGGCACAAGGTTAAAGAAGTAACTGGCTAAGCACTTCTGTGGAAATACTGAACTACCTCTTGTTAGAGTAACCGCTTCTGGAAGTGCAGAAAAACGATTTTGTTAATTTTGTTTGCTTTTAATTATTTTAATGATTAACACAAAATTATGAAATGGTAAGAGTGGCAGTTAGCTTCCTGGCCTCTGCTTTACTCTGTAAACAGGGCTGTTAGGAAGGAATATTGTGGGACATTTCTGAAACAGTTTGCTGACAGTAGTAATACCTCTAAATTAAATACAAAGTCTGTTTTTAAACTTTAAAATTAAATAAAAGGTTAGCTGAAATGCTTTGGACTTCTAAAAAAATTCTTGTATTTGTGAAATTTCTATTGAATTCCAGTTTGCATTCAGATGTATTCCTGAGTTATGAATAAAAAAAATAATCTAACAAACAAGAAATTTCTAGCAAAACAGGACAAATACTAAGCTTACTTATTTTGCAAATAATTAAGGTAGATATCCACTAGATTTTTAGTTAACAGAAAGCACTATATTTCATATGTGAACAGTGACTGAGAACCAGTCTTTAAATTTGTTCACCAATTTATAAACCATTTTTTTAAAATCAGTATTGTGTAAAACAGCATTAGAATAACATCTGCTAAGGCTAAAATCTGACAACTCTTTCTAGAGCTGCCAGGTTAGAACCAATTTCTTCCATTTATCCTTTCCTAGTGAAATTGTAAGGAATTCAGGACCTGAAAAGTGAAGAAAAGCATAAGCTAGCGAGAGATTGAATTACTGAGCGTGTGAAGAAAACCTGCATTCAGTTCTGCGTTCTCCATCAAGTGTGAAGCTGAGTAGCAGTAGAACCTGTGTGACTGACTGCAAGGGTGGACATCTGTGCTGGTTTCTACCTGACCTACCTTTTTGCCTAGCTGACAGGAATTCAGTGTAGTTTGGCTTTTTGACTTTCAGTGGAAGCCCTTTAACATACAGCTTGGCATGTGGCTGGGTCACCTTTTGCCACCTTTGGTTCTCTGTTCCCTGAAAGGTTAAGGGTTGGAAGGGGGGGAAGTTACAGTGTCATGGCATTAACAGTGTCCAAAACATTGGCTTCTCCCACAACCCACACCACCTGCCATCTTATATTAGAAAACTCTCCTTGTCTTTTATGTCATGCCTTATTGTGTACAGCAAAAGGCTCTATTCTTGTAGGGATGTGGGCACCTTTACAAAACACTAATTTCTGTGTAATTGGGTTAATGAAGGGAAAGTTTCCAGAGTTTTCACTGTATTGCAGCTTCTAGTTGGAGTGGGATTGAGTGAAACTTGTAGAAAATTACTATCATGGCTTTTTTTAGCCTGTGCTATTCTAAGTGCGTCTTCCTTAAAACCTTTCTATGGTAGTATTTAATACGATTTATTAAAGAGAAGCTTAATATTGAGTTGAATTTCGTGGTTAACTGCAACTCATTTTCTGCACTTTGCTCAAGGGAAAGCCAGTCGTAGGATTCTTGCCTCTCTTCCCAGGTTTACTGCTGATTAGGGAAACTGAGACTATAAAAGTTGTCTTTTTTTCTGCTATATAAGTTTGTGCAGCAAGGTATTAACAATCTTTCAGTTGTGCTCTGCTCTTTTAGCAGGAATATACAGTACAGTGGTACAAGAATGAATTTTGTTGAAAATTTTATGCCCCTGTGACCTATTGTAGAACATTATCCTGCTGCAGTGTTATGAAGTAATTTTTCATCTCCTCTTAAATTAACATTGACATTCTGTTACTGGATTTGTTCTTGTCTTCAGATTGGAACATAAAGGAAAGAAATCTTGCTGGAATATTAAAATTAATTGTTTGATAAGCAGTACTCTCTAGGAGAATTCTACTTCAAGAAAAGATGATAATGTAAGATCAATCTCTGCTTTAGATTTGTACAATTAAAGTGCTTTTTGAACATTTGGGGCATCAGGAGAATGCAGGAGGTAAGGATGAGTTGAAGCAACAGTGTGGAAGGACAGAACTGTAGAGGAAGAGATATCCACGTCTTGTCTGTGCCAGTATTGCAAGGGATAGTCACTCTTCATGGAGTTCTGTCAGTAGTGAGCATTATAGCAGTGTCTTTTTGGTAACTGCCATGTGACACTCTGCTGTTGGGTGGGTGATGTGAATTTCCTGTGATGTACAGAGAGACAGGAAAGCTGTTTGAAAGTGTCAGACCTGGTGGTTCAGGTTTTTTGGTTTGATTTGAAAAGAGCCTTGTTGCAAAACTGGGTGTGAGTTTGGAACTGGCATTTTACAAATGTTTTCACAATTAATTTTTGCTGATTCAACTTGGGTCAACCTTGACTGGAAATTACTGATAAGAAATTTCTGTTTGCATATGGGAGATAAATTTGCTTTGTAATCCAGTTTCTATTAATACTTCTATCAAAATTTTGGAATACTCCAGATGGAGCATTTAACTTTAGGAAAGAGGTAGATCCACAGACATAAAGCTGGAATGCTCACCATAAAGCAGTAAGAGGTCAGGGTTGGGAAAATGGAAAGAAGATAGTTTTACCATCTTACTTGGAGACTCACAGGTCTTCAAACAAAGTTTAGGCATAAACTTTGTTGTGAGCTGCTGTTTAACAGAAGTGATGGAGCACAGCCTTCCGCCAAAAAGGATAACATGCACGAGTAAAACACTCAAAGCTTTTACATAAAAGGAGGTGAGTGGCAAATAATTCACTAATTAAAAGCCCTAGACAGAGCACTCAATTTTCTGAGAGATAGTTTTTTAATTGCTCATTTCAGAAGCTGTTATATTCATTAGGCAAGTGCTGATTTGCTTTTAATTTTCTGTATTTGGTTTGTTGGTTGTTTTATTTTTTTTTTTCTTCTCATGGGATGGTCAGAACATGTGATAGCTGAAGAAGTTACACAGGATCACAGAGTCACAAAATATTAGGAGCTGGAAGAGACCTCAAAAGATCATTCAGTCCAATCCCCCTGCCTGAGCAGGATCATCTAGAGTAGATTGCATAGGAACATGTCCAGATTGGTCTTGAATGTCTCCAAAGAAGGAGACTCCACAACCTCTCTGGGCAGCCTGTTCCAGTAATCCATCACCCTCACAGTGAAAAAGTTCCACCTTATATTAAGATGGAACTTTCTATGTTTCAGTTTGGAACCATTTCCCCTTGTTCTATCACTGGCCATCACTGAGAAGAGTCTGGATCCATCCTCCTGACACTTACTCTTTACATGTTTATAAACGTTGTCTTCAGTTTGTTCTGTGGGACAGTTGTGTTTTTCCAGGAATCCTTCTACTGTAAATATTTGGTAAATACCTTCAATTTATGTTCATCTGGCTCAGATATAAAACCAGTGTAAATGTCAATAGTTTTTTGCCTAAAACATTTTAAATTGGTGCAAACTTCTAGTTAAATTAGGCATGCACTGTCTGGGGAGGTATGTTGAGATATGAGAGTTAGGGTTAAGGTTAACTGCTTTCTTCTGACCCATTCTGCTGAAGTTTAGACCACGAAAACGGGATATTTGGAGACTTTTCTGCCAGAAGTCTGAGTTGTGTGTCTTGTCTGGTAGGAGTGACTCTTGCTATAATGGCATGTATGAAGAAGAAAGCTTTGGATTGTCTGAAGCCAATAAACTTGTGAAGTAAAAACCAGTTTGTTTACCTAGTCCATCAGTAGACAGTACAGGACTTCTGATCTGTTTATGTCATGTGATGTGAGCTACAGAAATTGATTTCAGGATAAAAGGCAAAGAAGTTAATGGAGTTACTTCATCTTTACAATAAAGGAAAAATGCTCATTTCCCCAGTGTCTACCAAATGAAATACCAAGAGGAAATGAAGTACATATACTTCAAATCTGAGTGTTGCTCTGCAAGAAAAGAGCATTTTCCCCTCTGTATTAATATCAAACACCATGAAGTTTTCACATAGCTTCATTTGGTCTTAGAGGCTTTTAGAAGGTTTGTGAGATAAAAGCATTCGGTTTGTACCTACATTAGCTTACCAGATAATGTTCATGACACGAGCTTGAGTTTTCTTCTGTTAAAATAAGGGAGGGTAACACTTTCTTTTTACTCCTTTTTTTTTAATTTATTTTAATTTTTAAATTATCCTTTTTCCTTCTGAGAACTGGGACTTTCACAGGATGTTTGGTATAGCTTAGCTCACAGTGGATAGTTGTAAAGAATCTGAGGTGCAGCTGCCTTTTTATCCAAGTATTATTACAGTGCTGTCAATTTAATTTTTTTTTTTTTTTTTTTTCTAACTTGGCCTCGTAAGCTATATAACTCCTGCCTTAGACTGTGCTTGTGACTGGCCCCAACTCAGAATAGATCATTTTTATTTGTATTTATTTAAAGGCTTATGTGAAAATTTGAATTATTCAATTTATTCTACAGAAATGCACAGAAGAAAACAAGGGATCTGATTGAACAGAAACACTTAATTGAACAAGGGACAAAGTTTGGGATCTCTGTGTTCCTGGTGACAATGATTTATGCTGCCACTGACTAGGTCTACAGGTGTCTGCTGGAAACAGCACAAGATGTTTTTTTGTCATGTCCCTGTCCCCCCACTATTTTCTGGTTTGATTCAGAGGATGAGTACCAGATACACACCCATCAGTGTTGTAATACCTTACAAAAGATGGAACAGGAAGGTTAAAGGAAAGCATCTGTATGGGCGACAGCTTTCTGAGAACCAGTTTTAATCCTTGTCAGGCAATTTACATTGCCTGTCTTGAGTGATCAGTGGTAAGTATTCCTTACAGATCAGCCATTCTGTGGTAACCTCTTCAAATTCTCGAAATCAAAGCCACAGTGGTCAAGATTTGTAAAACCAATATTATGAAGCTTCTCTAAATCAGATGCACATTAAAATGTTACACCACATGCTCCTAGTGTTTTTCACTGACAGAAAATAAGTGAAACATTAACAGTTTTTATTCTTTCATAACGTGAGAAGTCATTTGTGATAAGGCTTCTCCCTTCCCCTTGTCATCTTTTTCTGTGTAGGTATAAATGGTAAATGTGAGCTGCATTTTTGAAGAAGTTTCCTGCTTCTGTGCTGTCTGGTGTTTAAATTGATCAGGCCTTTTCTTTTAACTCCTATAATGAGGTTTCAAAACTGATTAAGGCTTTCTGATATGTTAATGCGTGGAATGCACTGAGCTGTGAGTAAATATTGTTCTTATATGTATGCCTACTACTTTTCCAAAGGAACTGAAGATGAATCTTAACTCTAACCTGGCAGTACTGTTAGGTGTGTGATATTGGACTCTTCCATGATTAAAAATCTAGGGTAAGGTTAAGTTACTGACAGACAAATTGTGAAAAGTGTAGTAGCTAGCTGGAAGAGAAGTCTGTAGAGAAACTATGCTCCCTTTAGAAAATTTTTAATAATTATTTTTTCTTTTTGTTCAGTAGCTTGTATCTAGCTCCTGGGTACATCTGGGGAGAAATCACAGCTGTAGCTTCTCTTTTGTCAGTAGCCAGTGCAGTGCCTCTGCAGAGCTTGGTCTGTAGGGCAGGAGAGATGAGAAAAGTGTGCAAAACAGAAAAGTTTGAGGATTCATATTGAATCTCAAGATTCAGTCTTCAGAAAAGTTGGAGTTGCTGTTTATTTATGGTATACCAGTATGTCAAATTTCTCAAAATCACTAAATAAGTGCTGCGCTCATGTAGAGTTGGCAACTGGGTTGGAAAATCACACCACTTTTGGAATTCAACAAAGCTATTCAGTAATTAGTAAATTTAAAAATAATTGAGGCCGCATGAGCGGGTGGTACTAAGTGAAACCACTGGAGATGAAAAGTTATTAGCAAGCCTAAAAAAATTCTAGCACTCCCTAGTGCTGTAGTCACTGTAATGAATCTGTTGGATGATCATCATTAAAAACAACAGTAAAACTGGATGGTAATTCCAATTTTATTTTGTGATGACAGTAGTGTTTATGGAATTTTGTTGTGTGGATTTTCTACTATTTAGGCAATTGGCTTTGTTATTTCCATAGGCTTCAGTGAAAAATAGAGCTGTGTACTGTAGAAGTAAAAGTGATGATTCACAGTTTGAGCTCAAGTGTGATGACGAAGAGATTGGCAGTGTGCTGGTGAGGCAAAGGCTGCTGATAAGAGGAATGTGCAGACAGAGGCTTTGCCATAGGAAAAGTCCCAGATTTTTTAAAATTCCCTGTTCATGCTGTTGTTGAAAAATTCTATGCATAATAAAATTCTGACAATACAATTCTGATTATTGCATTTTGAGTTGACTTTCACTTTTTAATGTATTTTTTTAAAAAATAGTCTGTTTAATGAATCAAAGTTACATTTTCATTTTCAGTGGTAAATATTCGCGTAAGAATTTTTTGCCAAGCTCTTGTCTAATGTGGAACATAAATACCTGAATTATGTTTACTTTTGCCGTTTGGAGGCACAGAGTAGACTTCCTTCACATTAAAAGGAGGAGAGGGGACAGACGCTTGATCAGAGCTCAGTCTGTGGAATCACCATGCTTCCAGACTGCTCTTTCATTGGCATAGCTCAGTCGTCATTGATCTTCCTCTAGATTGTGACCCTTGACAAGTAGTGTGTAGAAGGGAAATGTATATAACTGAATGGACTATGTGAAAAACTGAGATTTTTTTTTCCTATTTTATTTTGAGAGCGTGAGCTCTTTTTCCTCCCCTTAAGGTGAAACTTATGTGAGTTTTAGAGGGCAATTCCCTGCGTGGTACAGGAGAGCAAGATGAGTTTTGATGACAAAGACATGCTTGGCTTGCAATACTGCCTTTACAAAGAACTACCTCTTTATACATGGGGGTAGCATTTTCTCTCTTCCTTTTTAACTTCTGTCTGAAGAATGTAAGTGCAGGTTAGAAGGTAAAGAACTCTTTGAAGACTCCGTAGTGGATGCAGGATTTTTACTTTAGAGGTAAAACCTGGAATGTTGTCAGCAAAAGCAGTCAACTAATGCTCCTGATGTATATAGGCATGCATGCACCAGGGTTTTTTTTTTTCTTGATCAGATGGCCCTGTATATAGCATAGTTTGGATTTAGACAGAAATGTCCTATTACTTGCTTTATGAACTTTATGTCTTTTAGTGAGTGTTCCAGTTTTCTTGCATTCACCAAAGCTAGGAGCTGTTGGAGAAATGGAAGTGCAGGACTGTCTGGATGCCTACCTGTGTGACCTACTCTAGGGTACCTGCTTTGGCAGGTGGGTTGGACTCGATCTCTCGAGGTCCCTTCCAACCCCTACCATTCTGTGACTCTGACTCACTATAGGTGGCACTGGGGAAGGGTGCTCTGCATGAGGCTGTAAAGTCATGCTTGTCCTTTGAAACCGTATAGGCTGTGTACCTTTGGGAAACACTGAAGGTGGAAAACCATTGAAACTGTTGGCCTTTCTTTTTTTTTCTTTGTTGTGGGGTTGGGGTTTTTTGTGTGGTGGTTTTATTTTGCTTGGTGTAGATTTGGGTTCTTTTTAACTGTAAGAGCAACTTCTTTTCAAGGACTTCATTTGGCATGATTTAATAAAATAGATTTCTTTCTGGTTCTCACATGATCTTAGAATGTTGCAGTTGATGTAGGAGACATAACGAAGAGCATGTGTGTGTGTGTGTGTGTGTGTGTACACATGTATATTTCCAGTTCTGTAGAGATGTTTCTCAGAGCCTTTATTCACCTCTGTTTTGGCTTTATTTCCAAAGAAATAAGTGACTTACCCCAATTTCAGTAGAAAGTGAAAATATTCATCGTTTCAAGATAATTTCCTTTCTAGAGCGAGTGCTGTAACAATTTCTTCCTGATATCTATTGTTTTGCATCAATGAGCATGTTTTATCAGTAAAATACTTTGTCATCTGCTTGTGACTTCTAACAACATAATGAAACACGTGACAGAATAACAATGCATTTGTAGTTCAGCTATTACTGGAATTCAAATTGTTTTGGGTTTTTTTTTTTTTTTCCTGGAAAAAGGCTCATCAAATAGATTTGTTATATACAGTAGTTGGAGAAGGTAGGGGAAACTGTGTTGAATGTGACCTGAGATGTGCCCTCTACTGTATTATAAGAGAAAAAATCATCCTTGCTGCTACTGAAATGAGTTCATTGGCTACATTGGATGTGACAGTGTATGAAAGAGAGAATGGGAGGTGAAAACAGGACAGGTGAGAGCATCATAATACTGGAGACATGTATAAAAGAATATTGTCTGTATTGATGCACTGTCTTGTGTCAGATTTGTGGTGGAAGCTATTGATTCATGGACAGATTTCATTAACCAGATTTTTCTCAATTTAGGAAGCTTTTCAGTAAAATTTAATTTGTTAACCTGACGTAGCCCTTTCCCTTTGCCTCTGAATTGGTGTAAGGAAATTAATTTGGATCAGAGTTTCAGAGAATTTAATTGAATTCGGAGTTTCAGCTCGAGTTCTTGAAAATTAACCTCTATTTTAGTTGTCTTAGCACCAAAAAGAACACATCACAGAAATTTTGAGTTTGGTTTGCCTCTCACATGCATTTATTCTGTGTTTGAGTGTACTTCCTAGCTGCTCACAGGTTTTCTATTCTGGAAGGTATGATGCAGGTGTGGAATGTAGAAATTATACTGTACAGAATTGTTTAGTGAGACAGTAAAGAGGAGAGAAAAAAAAAGAATGCCTGTTTATATGAGAACCTCAACAAACAATATTATTTTGTACTTTCATTCTACTTTATGGAAATCTTCAGACATAAATAGGCATAGTTCAAAGCAGTTTGCACAGTTATGATGATATAACTAAACCTGTGGATTTCAGTTTTTGGTTTTGAGCAGTAAATTGAAGATATACTCACACTACTTTTATAGCATTTAAATCTATTTAATAGATCTGCAATATTCTCATGTACACAGTATCCATTTTTTTTACGTTCTTCCTTTGCTGTGAATTTCTTGCTTAAATCATATGTCATTTTTTCTTCAGTTCATGTGTGGCACTTGTCTTTGCTATAGTGATTGTGCAGTACAAAAATTTTGGCACATAAGAATTGCTAAAACTGTACAATTACAATGTGTTGTTTCAAAAATGAAATCTTCATTAGCTGAGAGATGGGAATAGTGGTGGCAAAGACAGCATCATTCATTGTCAGCACTGATGCAATAAATCTGAAAGCAAGACAGTAGCTTTGAAGAGTAATAATGGAGTTAAATCTCACTCTGTGCTGAACAAAATAAATGTGTGGTTAATACTAAGCTTATATATAAAATATTTTCTTTGTGAAGAGAGCAAATGTTTTTGACCATTTTGAAGTCTAGAGATTCTTATACATACATGTGCTTTGATTTATCAGTGGCCATGCCCTAGAATTGAATGTAGAGTATGTGATAGAATGCCTTTTGATGTGAAGTGTTAATGTGTAAATCATTTGCTTTGGTGATAGCCTTCAAATCTTACACTTATACTCTGTAGACTTTTAGTGCTTGTCAATATTACAAGAAAAAATTGAGTTTCCAGTGTAATCGATGTGAAACACAAAATATAAAAATTCCTTTTTAACAGGAGGGTATATGTAACTCAAAGGGGATCAAGTTACAATTCATGAGAAATAATATTAAAGGATGTCTTGAGAAAAATCTTTGAAAGGAACTCTCTGGCAATACTGGAGTGTTTGGTTTTGGGTTTTTTTAGTACTGTTGTCTTTTATTATGGATTATTATAAGAGTTATACTCTTGTCTGAAGTGTTTAAAGTGCCTGTCTGTATTTAAATATCTACAGAATAATGCTTCCAAACTGTTAGTCCTTCGTGTTAGTTTCGTGCCCAAAAGGATCGCGGGTGTTCTCTTAAATCTGTGTCATTGCACAGTCTTCTAGGGGATATTGTGTTCCAGTGTAGCTACCTGTCTGCCCCAAACATTGTGTTCTCATAGTGTTCTGGACTGCTACTTGTGTTGGCTTCAATCATTTTCTAATGAATTTACCTCCTTGATAGGGGTTTTCGTTTCATATATAGTTCTCTGTTGTAAAGCTAGAAATTAATTAAGCAATGTGATTAACTTCTGTTATGGGTGGTTTGTTCTTTCCCCAAGGTAAATCCTGTAGGGCTGTGATTAAATATGTTATTTTATTCTGTGCTCTATACTTATGGTAGGGAAAGCCAAATCACCAAGTATACCTTGCCTTTAGGAAGATACTGATCACAGAATCACAGAATGATCGGGTTGGAAAGGACCTCAAGAAATCATTGAGTTCCAACCCCCCTGACATAGACAGGGCAACCCACCTCCAGTCCTGCATCTAGACAATATTGCCCAGGGCCCCATCCAACGCTGCCTTGAACACCTCCAGGTTGGGATGTCCACCACCTCTTTGATGTTTGCATTGGCTTTAGTTTGTGTAGGAATTAATTTGTCTGTCTTTAATTGACTGTGGGGAAGAGTGTGTGCTATGCAGGTGTGCTTTAGGCAGCTTGCTCTGTGTCAGTTCACTGCATGGCTCTCTTCAGATCCTGTCTAGTACCATGTTGGCAGGTAAACGGGTTTCATAGCAATAAGATCTGAGATGTCACTTGTATTTCCTTTTTGAGAAGCCAATATAGAGTTATGGACAACTGTTGTGCTGCTTGCAGTGTGATGGCAACCGCTATATTCACCGTTAGTTTTAGTTCCTGGGCTCGGCATTTCTGTAGAGCATCAAGGGTATAAACAAAGGTGAAATGCAGTTGAGGTCAGATCATTACTGTCTGGTGGGTGGAGATTCCCCTGATGCAGTCATTTCTTGGAGATTATATTTACATATAGGTAGTGGTATGTAGACCATTGTCTCTTCTAAAGTGGTAATTTTTGCTTTCCACGGGGGCTGTTAGTTTGATAATCTACATGCTGTGCTAATCTTCTGTTTCTATTCTCAAACAGTGGTGTCAGGAACAGAGTCTTAGTACTTCCAGGTAGGTCATTCAGAAATTAATGAGAACTCTTTTTACAGAGAGTGATTCCTTGGCACTGATGAGACTGCTATATATTTCTCAGAATGATGCAAGGATTGAGGTTGGAAGAGACCTCTGGAGGACATATGATCCAACTTCCCCGGCTCAAGCAGGGCGACCTAAAGCTGGTTGCCTGGCACCACATCCAGGTGGCTTTTGAGTATCTTAAAGGATGGATACTTAGTCACCTGCCTAGGTAACCTGTGTCAATGCTTAGTCACTATCCCAGTGAAGAAGTTTTTCCTGATAATCAGATGGGGCCTCCTTTGCTTCTGTTTGTGTCCACTGCCCATATTTGAAGGAATGAGAGGTTGTTAAGGCAGGAGCAGAATGAGAAAGTGGTCTAAGTATCTTTGTTATTCCAAAGTAAATATTTGTGAAGAAGGAGAAAAAATATAGTTGTTCAGGTTGCCTCTTGGAATACTTACTGCTTCCTTTAATGGTTGGACTGGATGATCTTAAGGGTCTCTTCCAACCTTAACAATTCTATGATTCTGTGATTCTTTGGCATCTGTGCGTGGAAGCCATTGTGTGGAGCAAACAGCATTGTCAAAGTTCTGTTTGCTTTGACATGGGCATGTATCTAAATCCTTAATAGAAGACCAGCGGTGTTACTGCATCATCTTCCGTGCTGTGTAGCAGTATTCCTTTTCACCTCTGTGTCAAGCAGATGTGTAGCTCCTGGTTGATGAGAAGTGTGTAATTTCTTGAGAGTTCAGGTGTTCAAGGCAATAGGTAGCACAGTGGAATTTGTCTGCATCCCTCCCAAAATGCAGTTCTTTGAAGCAGGAGTAGTTTTACTTGAAGCTTCAATAATAATGAACAGCTTTTCATCCTCTGTACTATTCACAGGGATCTGAATACATTAAATCAAATAATTAGGCTAGCTGTAATGATGGATTTCAGAAGTCATCTTAATTTGCATACAATTAGTGTGATATACATAGTTAATAAGTTGTAGCTTGCCATAAGGCAAGCAGTTACTTTTCATAAAATCAGGATTTGATCAAGTTCTCAGTATTTTAATTTTTCCAGGCAGAGGATAAAAACCAGTGCCTCACTATTGTGAGTTGTCATTTCCAGGACCTTTCGAAACCAGTTTATGAGGAGAGGCAAGTTACTGTGTAAATTGCACAAGACAAGCGCAGAGCAACAGTGTAAAACAGTACTGCAACCTTTTTCTCTCCTCCTTGTGCTGACCAGGATTTTCAATTCCTGGGTTCACACAACTGTTCTATAGTACCTTAATCTGTTGCTGTGGTGTGGTTTGTTTTCGTGGGGGGGTTTTTTCAAGTACCCATTAACTCCTCGGTGTTTGTCATAAAGAAACAATAAGTTGAATGACGGTCTCCAGCTCACCTACTAAAGATATATCTGTAACATTTGATACTAGAAGAACAGCTTAATATCATTTTAGCTTTGTATTTGAATGGCTTTGAGCAGGAAAGTATCGTGCCCTAGAGAAAGGTCAAGTTAATCCTCTGCATTGTGGATGCGAAGTAATTTATATAGTGTTTCCAGTAGAAAAGCGGTTTAATGGACCTGCAGGTAATGTTTAATAACTAAGAATGTAAGTTAAATTGGCCATCTGTTACATGTCTCTGCACTTGCTGCAACAGCATGTAAGATGGTGGAGAAATTTCACACTCCTTTTGTTTCAGATAGTTCTAATTGTTTCTTTTTCGTACAAAGCATGAAAGGCTCTTTCAATTAAGAGAATGTTCTCTCTAAATTAAATGTAAACCCAGAGATTTAATCAAACCCATTTCCAGAGTACATTCACTCTTTAGCAGTATGCCTTGAAGCAATGGTATGTAGCTTCATAACTGAGTTAAAGCAGGGCTTGTTTGCAGATGGTGCCTCTTGATCTGCCTCAGTCATCCCCTGACCAGTTTGTATCAGTTAACAAATTACAGTTTGTACTAGATTGATTTACTTTAGATAGTTGCACAGTAAATTCCACAGTTTTTCAAAATCCTGGTAATTTGCCTCTAAATGGGGTGGGGGTTTTGTATGGGTTGGGTTTTTTTGTTTGTTGGTTTGCTTGGGGTTCTGGGGTTTTTTGTTTGTTTGGTGGTTGGGGTTTTTTTGTGCTATGCTTGAGGCCACAGATCTAGCTAGAGATTCTCAAAAGAAATCATCAGGAGATGGAATTCAGAAAAAAATTGTCAATATACAAAATTATAGACTAAATAGTGAGGAAGGTGTTAGTTTTGGAGGCTCTAAATAATTAGAAAGTGGTACCATCCCTTGGTAACTTGTATTCCTCGGTGGACAGGAGAAAGGTTGCACCATATGCTAATGGAATAAATAGCACTTTCTCATTATGCTGTAGCATCTCAATGTCAGCTAATTTGAAAAATGTCCAGAGTGAAGTCATGCGCCATAAATGAGAGCCCTCTTGAGAAGGTGATTGCTAACTGTAAGACAAGAACACTTTTTTAAAAATCAAAAGTTACTGCAGGGATCAATGTGTGAGTGGAAAAGTGCCCTCAAACTGACATATATTGGAGGGGAAATCAATGTTTTAGCTACGAAGACTCTGTGGAAGTGTTATAATCAAAACAGTATTCATCACTTCAAATTAAATGGAAACCTGTCAGTGTGGAGATATAGATACATACATATATATATATATATATATATATATATATATATATACATACACACATATATATGGCAGTATGATAGAGAAATCTGCTCCCAAATTAATGTCCTCAGTATTTGCTCTGAAACACTGCAGTTGCTGGAAGGAAATATTTTTAAAGCACATTCCTGGTTTTGGGTGAACAAAACAAAGATACCTTTCATTTAAGAATGCCAATTACTCCATGTGCTTACATAAACTTAATTTTATTGCCCTCAACCTTTCCCTGACCACCACCATCACAACAGCATGTTCACGTGATGAGTGGCAGATGTTGTAATCTTTTGCTACCTTGATACATACATTTAAAACCACATCAACTTACATGACTGCCTTACATAAAGTGGTGCAAGGCGGCTGTGCCACTAAGCAGCTTCTGATCACAGGTGGTGTGAAGTGCTAGCCTTCTCTCTTTCTGATAGAAAGTTGACATTGGTCATTTTCATGAGAAGATGCTGATTGCATTAAGCATAATGAAATTGCTTTCCTTTTGAAGGAATAATTGGAAGCATTTTTGCTGGTTCAAAGCATGTGCCAAGTTTTGCTGCCAGGGAAGTCCATACTGCATTTCTTAAGATGGACCTTGATGATGTATTTGTTCAGTTACCTATTTTGTCTTCTGATTGAGCAGAATTACAATGCAAAAGCATCTTGAATTTACTGGACTTAGTATAATTAAAGAACGGATAGTTATCAAGCAGCTCAGATAATAAAGGACTCTCAGATGTTTTGAATTCCCTTTTTGTGGAAAGCAATAGGAGCAAATTCTCAGATGATTCTGCATTTATTTTATTTTTTCTCCTTATAGAATACTTTAAGGTCAGCATTTTAAGAGTTTCTACAAGAACGAAGGATTGCTTACTCTGCTTGATTTATTAGAGCAAAGTTTGTCAACCCCTTAATGTCTGTTGCTGCTGATTGTTTCACACGTTACCAACAGTTTCCTTTCTGTACATTTATGTCATACTAACAGAAAGGAGTGGAAAGGAGCTGCATCTGTGCTGTCCAAAGTAATGAACAATTGACATTGATGTGACAGTCCTTACTGGTTTTTTGTACTTCTATTATGGATTGCCATGGACAAAATATTTGCTGATATCCTGTGTGCAAATGACAAAAGCAAGGCCCCGTGTAATCTCTGTCGTGCACACACTAGTATACAGTATGTCTCTGTGGAGTGGTGTTCTTTCCAAAACACAGCCACGTATCTGTTGACAACAGTGTTTATCTCACAGCACACAGAATGCAAGTCAAATACACCACAATTTGTAATATCAGGTGAAATGATATAACATTTTAAAATCTCTATTTTACATCTGTTGTTTTTGTAGCAAGCTGCCAAAGCAGGTTTCTGTGCTTTGAGACCTCTGTCATCATCATGTAAACTTGTAATTCCATTTAGGAAACCCTGGCTTTGTCATCTGTCACCATGCTTCCTACTGCTAATGTGACAAATACTTGGATGGTTAACAAAAGCTTGTAAGATGCGCTGCTTTCCTCACTTGAATTTTTGATTTTGCTTTATGCTAATTGCCAATATGTTTCACCAACTATGAGTAATCATAGAATCATAGAA
>VXBZ01005907.1:57542-132380 GCA_013399135.1 Heliornis fulica | reverse complement strand
ATGATTCTATGATTCTAAGTTTTCCAGACCTCTGGAGAAAAATTGGTGAAAGGTTTTTAGCTATCATCTAAAATTTCCTGATCTAAGCAGAATTATGAAACAGTCAAAGAAGACCTAGCATAGCAAGCAGAATAGGGAATAAAAAGAAAGAAGAGATAGAATCATATAATTTTTAAGGTTGGAAAGACTTCTAGGATCTTCAAGTCCAACCATAAACTCAATATCACAATGCCTAAACCATGTCCTGAAGTGCCATGTCTACATTTTTTTTGCACACCTCTAAGGATGGTGACTCCATCACCTCTCTGGGCAGCCTGTTCCAGTGCCTGACCACTCTTTCAGTGAAGAATTCTTTCCTGATGTCTAACCTAGACCTCCCCTGGTGCAACCTGATGCCATGTCCTCTTGTCCTTTTGCTAGTTACATAGGAGAAGAAACTAGCACTTGTCTCACTACAACCTCCCTTGAGGTAGTAGTAGAGAACAATAAGGTATCTTCTGACCAAACAACCCCATTTGTCAGCCACTGGGTCAGTGGTCTCAGCCACTCCGCAAAGGGAATGCTCCAGACCCTTTACCAGCTTTATTGCTCTTCTCTGGACATGCCTCAGCATCTCTTCTACTGAGGGACCCAAAACTGAACACAGTATTCAAGATGCAGCCTCACCAGAGCTTGGTACAGGAGCATGATCACTTCCTTATTCCTGTTGGCCACAATACTTTATAAATATAAAATCATTTTGGATTTTGAAAAGAAAGTTCATAACAGTGTACAAAACTGATACCATCTGCAATCAGGCTGAATATCACATTTATTTCCAAGAGAAGGACAAATTTATGTTTAAAAAGTCTAAGGAGACACTGACTGATGTGTCATTGATAATGTGCTACTGGTGAAGCCAAAGTTTAACTGATTTTATACTACAGAAGCATCGGGAACATCAAAAAACATTTGTCTGTTTTTCTGTAAAGCAAAAAACAGTATTTGCACAAAATGTAGTATAATTGTAAAGCTATTTTAGATCAGATTCCTACCTGTCACTGGGCAACTGTGGATATTAAACTATTCCCAACATGTCATCTTTTGTGACTATGGCTTATGAATACAGAAAATAGCTTTTCATCAGAGTTTCTAAGTATTTCGTTTTGCAAATACCTGGATTTCCTGGACAGTGCTACAGATGGCCTTGACCTCACATAAAAACTTCTGAGATCTTACTTCAGATGCCTTCCCATGATGCATGCTCTCTATGAGTGCCTTTCAGTATTTCCCAGATGAAAGACAATATCATTCCTCATGTTGACTGCAAAAAAAAAAAATATATTGAAGACTCATTTTAATTACTTTTCAAAGAGAAAATAATAAGATGGCACTTTCCAAGTTTAGATATTAGTAGAAATGGACATTACAGACAAGAAGAAAAATTCTGAATCTACATCTAATTGAAATAATAAATACATATAATAATAGTTGTTACTATGATTTTTTAAATTTTATGAAGATCACAGATCACTGTACCTAATGCCATAAAATTGTTGACATCCAAATGAAACACACCAGATGAACTAGTTTCTCAGGTAACATCACATTTGTTCTGAAGATCCTTCTGATGTCCTAGCAATATAAAGTACATTCCCCAAGGGAGACAGCACTATTAAAGAGCTGTTTGAATACAGCATAAGAATTTTTGTGAAAGAAACCACAAAATCATTAACATTATTGAATTTAACCTGAAAGATGAATAGAGAAGCCCACACTGTACCTAAGGTCATTTAAATCAGAAAACTAATCTCCATCAATTTCCTTGCACTGTCAATGGAGAGAGCTGGACCTCTTTGAGTCTTCCTAACAGTCCTCTAAAGAACCACTCCTACATTTGCTATGCACAGAATGTATGGAAACTGTCCTCCTAAAGCAGGAACTCTAAGTAGTGATTTTGTCATGAGATAGTATATATAGCCCAATTGCTCTCTTTCAAATAAGTAAATCCCTTAGCTGTCTCAGAGAGTGATGACTTCTAATAATTGGATTATTTGTTCTGCAAATCTGCAGCCACATCTTGGAAGATGGTGTTTGCCTTACAGTTATATTTCACTGAGAGGGCATAGATGGGACTTTACTACTACTACAACTGCTCTTCAGGGGCTCAATATCTCTGGGTGCATGGAAAAGCAATCTCAAGCCTAGTTTGTGACTTATGTCAGACTAGTATTATTTAGACCTAGGGCTGTGGGTCTGTTTCAGGAAAAGGTTAATTTCAATGTGATCTCTCTAACACTCGAACCCTTCATATCCTATGATCTGGAGTGGAGAATTAGGACTTTTATATCTAAGTAAACCTGCATTTGAAGAGGTAATTTTTTTTCAAGATATAGAAACCAAGGTAAGAACTCTTCATTTTTTTTTGGCTAATGTTTTAAAAAAACCCAACAATTCAATATGACCTAAATTGCTGTCTGGGTCAAGTTATTTTGCAAAGAAGCTCTCTAGCTGTACATGGCTAATGCTTTCCAAATGAAGCTGCTTTTGAAGCTATTGAATCTCAATTGACTATGACTTTGAATATGTTCCTTTTCCAAGTTACACACTCTAATGCTTCATTATTATTTAGAGAAGGAAATTGGAGACAATTATAGCAATAAAAAGAATTAATGGAAATTGTGACTAAAATATCTATAACCTGGAAGAGATGCAACCATTTTGAAATTAAGGCAAGCACGAGACCTGACAAGATGATGAGTACAGATGATTCTCACCACCTACACAACAGGAGACAAGGATGGTGAGGTTGATAACAGTAATATGAAAGTAGCATGTTTGCTTTTCTTTCTAGGTCTGTAAAATCATCGCAGAAATAGCTTAATTAATGTGTACAACTTAATGAGTGGCATAGCAAGACAGAAGGATAACAATTCTACAAAACAATAACCAGGTTCAGACTGTCCTTTGTAGTTCAGAAGTAGCATTAGATAACCAACTAGTTAGGAGATTGTTTCTGTAGTCTGTATATATGTATTGCAGAAGATGATACTATACCAGCTTCTCATATTATTTTGAAGGGTTGTAAAGGAGAAGCAAACAGTAAAATACAAATTGGGAAACCATTTGAAGATGCTTGTTGTGCTATGTTGTGCAGCAACTCACAGCCTTATTCATTGAGGAAGAAAGTTACACCTCAGAAGTGGTTTCATTAGCTTGTAGTTTAACTCACCTGAGAACTTCCTGTGTAACTCATGAAATGCATATTGTCTTGCCTACCTATGTACAAGCCTTTCTTCCTACATCTAGTACACCAATACTTCTGCCTAGGACTGGGAACTGTTGGGTTTTGCTTCCCCCCACCCCTGCTAACATTTAACTAAAATGAGGGGTTCCAAGTCTGTTATCCAGTGTTTCCAGGGGGAAAGGCCTCTCTGTCTTTCTCTGTCAGCATTGCCAATGAAACAGCTTACTTACACTAACCTAGATCTGAGTGGGTCACTGAGTGAAGTCCATATACTCTTTCCTCAATTATTCAAGAACTAACAGCACTTCTTAGTTTCACTTCTGGCAGCTTCTTACAGAGGATAAGTGTCACACTCTCAGCCTGCAGTGTTAGCATGTGCAAAGGAAGTAGGAATCTTAAAGGAGTTTTTTTTATTTTGGTGGAAGAGTACCAAACCTTGACAGTTCTGAGATGTTGTTAGCTTTTCCCTGTGATTGCAGATCTGTAGCTTCTGTGACTGTACTCAATGTTCTGGAATGAACATCATGACACCACCCCACCCCACCCCTCCTAATCTCTCAGGGTGATCCATGTGCATCAGAAGAGGTAATGAAGGACTTATCTGCAAGGTATCTATACCAAAACAGATTAAAATAAGTTATTTCTGAATAGGTAATGTCATTGGGTAGTATCAAAGTCCCAGAATTACTATCTGAAAAAATAAATATTGCAGAAAATCCTCCAAACATGGAGAACTGTGAATATCATTGATTAATTTTAGACAAGACTTTGATGGCAAGGATTATACACATACTGTTAAAACCTCTGTTGACCCCACATTTCTGTCTGGCAAGTGAATCTTAGTTTTCTTTTTTTGCAATAACACACATTTATTCTCTAGCCTCTTTGCTCTTTCATATATAGAGATTGTTCTTGGTTTTTTTTCAAATGAAACTAATGTTTTGAAAAATACTCAGTTTCCTAGTGTTCATATTTCTAGATTAAATGAGCTACTTTGGACATGTTATATTATAAATGGTGGTGCTCTGGCAAGAGGATGAAATCAGGGTTGAACATTTATGTCTAAATTCACACATACATATATATGTACATATTAATAATATTTACCTACATATGTAAAGAAATTTATATGCATTGAATCTGAACTTGCAAGTGTAATGCAGGCAATAGATCAAAACTCTCCGTGAAAATATACAATGGAGGGTAAAAAAATAAGCGCAGCCTAGAAAAAAAAATCCTGCTACTTTAATTATTATATAAGACATAAATTGGGATTTAGATTATGCTCTACACATTGACGCAAGATAGCCTGAACCTAAAGTTTGTAAGATTTAATTTTCTGTTGCTATTAATGAATATTACAACAGCAGCTGCCCCCTGTGGTTTGGTATAAAAAGCAGTGTATATACCTAGCACAACATTTTCAGACCTCCTCAGTTTTGTGTTTTTAATGTGATGAAAAATTGTACGAGTAACAAAGGAAAAATGTCATGGTAACTAAAACATTTCCTATACATGTATTTTAGAGGGAAGCTAAATCAAAGGTCTTCAAAGAATTACTAGGGTTCTTTCTAGGAGGTTATTGACAAATATGTAGTTTGTCTTCTGAGTTTGTGCCTCTTTCACAGATTGGTGTATTTGTGATCCCACAGGCAGGAATAAGTGTCTGTAATTCATTTCTCCTTGTTAACTAGTGTGCTTTTGTGTGTAGGATGATTGACAGCAAACTCGGCTTAGTCCCAACGGATGAGCTTGTTAGCAAAACCCTAGCATCCTATCTCTAATAAAGCATATCAGCAGTACATTTTGTCCTATCTATTAGCCTCTCTGTTTCTTTTTTGTGAAAAGCTGAGTGTCCCTTTGAAGCAATGACAAATAAACCCCTGAACTGAAGTGCTAGGCTGCCTTATGGACAGCTGGATAGTAAATGTCACACCGTGTATAGAATGCCTATTATCAGAGTGAGCCATTTGTTCCATTCCTTTCAGTATCTTAATGTAATACAAAATTGCTAAATCAAGCCCCATGTCTGTGACAGAACATAATTAATGAGAAAGCAGGAGCCAATTCAACACTCTTTATTGGGACCTAATTGGCTCAGGCAACAGAGTTGTCACTCAACAAGAGACTTCCTTTAAAGCAATTTTGTTCTTGGTTGTATTACAGAGCCTATTAAATTGTCCCCTCCTTGATCACACAAAGAAGTATCTGCATGCAATAATTAGCTTTTCCAAGGGGATTTTTTTTAACTCTTTCAATAATAGCACATTTTCAAGCACTGCTGGAGGAAACAGACAGCACAGGGAGATGTGCAGCCTCTGGACTGAATAATTGTAATACATACGTTTTGGGCAAGCCTACGAGGAGCATATCAAAGCTACATCTAGTACATAATGCGGTGGCCTGACTTTAGAGCAGGTTGCAGGTCAAGATGGGCATCTAATATTTGTACTCTGTGCAAACTGTTCAGCTAAAGGAGCAAGTGAAAGTGTAGAGGTATGGACTGTTTAACTGAGTGCTTCTTTTCTGACCTAAGGATCATCATTAGGAATGAGAGGTCCAGTTTCCCAGTGCCAGTGTCCGGAACTTCCAACACTGGGATGAGCAGCCATTTATTTTGAGTAGGAATCAAAACCTAAACTCGCGAGGTAACTCTGTAAGCATTAAGAAAGAAACTTTTTTTCCACCCAAAGAACAAACTACACACTGTAAATTGTACTTAAACTGCACATAAGTAAGAAGGAAGTCTAGAACCTGCTTCTGTAACCACCAAAAGCATAAATCTCTTCTACTAGGTAAAAGACAACCTATTAAAATAAAAAAAAAACATCAGTTCTTGAAGTCCAGTAATTTAACTACCATCAAAAAGGTTCAGATGTGATCAATTACACTACAATATTTATTTTCCAGCAAATTTCAACTTCTGCTACTAAACCTCATAAGGACTCATCTGAAAGCAAGTCAATTAAAAATGAGATTACCCTGAACTTATTGAGTATCTCTGATTTAAAAAAAGCTTATCATAATTTGAACTTCCTGTTTTCTGTTCAATCTAGAATTAAAATTAGTATTGCAATGGAGGACTTGGCTCATGTTACTCTCAAAATTGTGACACATCATTCTCTTTGTCATGATTTTCTGGTATTTTTATAGGGCTCTCAACTTAGTACACCTGTTGAAAATAGTTTGGGAAACACAATAGAAAACTACTATTTATTAATTTTTTATCTGTCTTCTTATCTACTGATAGATGTTTAATATTGCTATATTAGTTGTTAATTTTGGAGAAGCCTAAGTGAAAGAAATCAATATATTTGGTGTTTATCAATGAGCGGATTTTTGTTCTTCCCTCTAATGTCTTCCAAAGATTAGAATGATGTGACTAATCATATGGATAATAGCATGTTACCACTTATTATTATTTTCTTCAGGGTAAAAATTCCAGGAATTTAAAAGGAATGATAAAAACAGAATTAAAAAGAAGCAGAATGTTGGGGTTTTTTTTCAAGCAAATACATGTTTAATGGGTCTTGGCATAAGCTACATCTACAGTTATATTTAATGATTGTGATGAACACATTTTGATTTGCACATTTAACATATATTTTAATATGGCACCAGTTCACTGACATCTGCTCTAATATGCATGCAAACTAAAGCATTTCTAATACTCCTTTGAAGACTGAGCTAGAACGGACTACACAAATATTACAAACATATTTTTTTTCTGGTTTCCCGAAGTGCAGGACAAATCTTAAATGCAAATGTTAATCAACATGTCCTTTCCCAGGTGACTTGTGAGGACTATGAAAGTATGTATTTGGAGCACAATTTTATAAGTTTCTAGTTACAAGTGAAAATAATGAGAAAAAAAGGATATAATCCAATTTTCTTTAATTAGTCATTTGCATTAAATATTAAAAAAAAACTAAAATTGTTTCTTGTGATTGACTGTAAACAGTCTAGAACACTAAAGGACACTGAAGAATTTAAAAATATAGACCATAGGTATCTACCAAGAAGATTTTTTGACAATCCAAATAAAAATGTTAAAAAAATAAACATTTACAGTGAAACATTGCACACATTTATACCAAATAAATATTTTGTAGAAAAATAGCCATGGAAAAGATATTTTGGGAATATATTCCAACCAGCACTGATTTAAATGTTTTATCAAATAAAATAGTTCTCTGATATTCAATTTTCATCCAAAAAGTACTTGAGTTCCTAAGTGAATTGCCAAGCTTCTGCAGTTTTGGCCATCACAACTATATAACATGAGTTAGATGCCATATTGTTTGAATCGAACACAAGACCAAAAGGCTGTTTCTCCTGTTTCAGAAAGCCTTGGGCTCCTGATATTAGTAACAGCCTCCTGACAACACACAACCAGCAGTTACATATTACCACATGTCTATGCTTGAAAGATCACTGATGACATAAAAGTGATGTCTAATCCAGAGAGAAACATGACATCATTTGGTTGCTGTTGCAA
This sequence comes from Heliornis fulica, assembly GCA_013399135.1. Taxonomy (NCBI): domain Eukaryota; kingdom Metazoa; phylum Chordata; class Aves; order Gruiformes; family Heliornithidae; genus Heliornis; species Heliornis fulica. The sequence continues at coordinate 124,656 of VXBZ01005907.1, read as the reverse complement.
ACAGAACTAGAATGCATGATTACAGGACTGCTGGTTATTAATACTTTAGTAATTGTAAAAAAGACAAACCATATTACTTAGCATTGTGTCTCTAATGCATAAAGATGTCTTGAATCCACATTAGCTGACAGTGGCTAGTGATTACAAGAATTAGACACCTGTTTTTGCATATTATACAAGCAAAATTATTAGGATGCATAAAGAACACTGCTTAGGTCTGTAAGTTTTTCCTTCATAAATATGCAAGGACTTCAGAACAGATGTCTTGGTAAGGTCTGGTTTACGCAATGTCTTTGAACTGTGTCCTTGTTTTGATAAACAAAGCATTGTTATTAATAGTAAGTCTGGCAAAAAAAGTCTTGAGTCAGGACAGAAAACCTTCCATCATTTTTTCTGTCTAACATTATGCTGTAATACCCCACAATTTTACACTACAAAAATAATGACAAATTATTCAGCATATAATTTTCCAGAGTATTATGAGATCATCTTCTTAATGTAAATACTGCCTTCTTTCTTCATCTTACATACAAATATAATAATATGTTTCCTAGTAGCTTGGTCCCCAGTAGCATAATTTTTCACAGGTCATTATATTTCAGAAACAAAAATATTGAATACTCTAAGCAGTCTTGGATTTCTAGGAACTAACTCTGAGAGAGTCTGCAACCTCTGAATCTGTCATGTAACCAGACTTTTCTTCAGCACAAAGTATCATTAAAAGTAATAACACATGTCATACCACTGTGGCAATGCCAACACAGAGGATGCGTTTCTACAGAACAGATGGTACTTGCAATGCTAAGAAGTCTATTCTCTTCATTTTACCTCATTGTTGCTTGGCTTCTGTGCCTTCTCACACACGTCACACATTTGAAATTGTGCACAATGTCCTCTTTCTAAAGGGCATGAGCATATGAACTCATATAAACAAGATCAGAATACAGATTATTTATCTGAAGCGTAATTCAAAACAGACTTAAAAACAAATAACGATAATATCATAGCAGAAGAATCCCATAGTTATCATTTTAGAAATTAAGGAATTTAAAATTTTGAAAAGCTGCTAAAAGTAATATTCGTAGAAAATAAACCAGGGATCAGTTCACCTGCTACATTAGATAGTAGCGTGAAATATAGCACTTTTAAGAAGTGCTGAGTAAACTACACGATAATTTAGGACTGAACATTATGAAGAATAATTTAAAATACAAAAGAAGTGTGAGGCAGGCAAAATTCCAGCTGACTGATCCAAAATGGATGCTCTTGTTAAAAAAATCATGGGCCATCTTAATGACTGTAAAAGTTTCTAAATATCATTCACAAGTTGGCATGCCTAGAATTTCAGTAAGTGTCAGTAAGGCAAGACATTACACCTATAAGGAATGAGAGGAAAGAGTACCATACATTATATAATCAGTGCTATGGATTGAATGTCTTGAATTTTCTTTACAAATCTGTCTAAACCTCTAAATTTCTGTTTATGCATATTTTACAGATGACGAACTGAGGAAGAAAGTCTTCAATGTGTACAGAAGGAAGAAAGATCTGACTGATACTGTTCTGGACTATGACTCAGTGGATCTAGGTCCTGCTACAGCAGATACTGTTCTGCATATTCATTTCTCAGCTGTACCGGCGTGGTTCAGTTCAATTACAGTACCAAGAAACAGAGAGGAACAACTACTTCAACAAGCAAGCAGGAATGATCTGTTGTAAATACACCAAAGAAAGAAAAAGAAATCTATTAAGGAATGAGTCTGCACATCATATAATAATAAAATGTGGATTCTTTCTTGGTCAGCAAGAGGATGAACAGTGGCCCTGCAAGCTAGTTTATGCATGCCTTTGGCAGACTGAAAATGACACATGCAGAATTGGTAAAAATTAATTGCTATGGCCTAAACCATGTGTTAGCTGAAAAATTCAGACAGCCTGCTCAATCATCTATGGCTGTCTAGGGGTTCCCTTGTACTGAGATGTGTAACATTAGCTTGCATAAAGACTTGGAAAAGTCCTACTGTATGTAGTATCTATGTTTTATGTCATCTGCAACATTTTCTGTAATTTTTTTTGTCTGCAGTCAGTCTTTTCTGCAATCATTTTAGTCTACAATGGCCTGTTATGCTAAATTGGTCAGCCTGCTACATGTATGTCTGCCTTGGTGGCTAGATGGTTTTCATATGCTGNATATATATAATTTCCTTAAAATTATTTTGAATAATTTGTTTTCTTTCTCCCTGATTCATATCCTCAAGAAGAAAACTTTGTGTAAATAACTGGTCTTCACTGTATTATGCCTGAAAATTAGTTAGGACACAAGAAACAAATGAAAAATAAATTATTCTGCCCTTTGTTATCTACTCAGTTAGGAGATCTTAACAATTGTGAACTTCACTGCTCTAGACAAGAGAAGCTGACAGAATATGTAGCAATTTGTATGAATATTTCAGGGAAAAAGTATAACTTTTCCTTGTTAATTAGCTTAATTGCTCACAGCTAGAGATCTCAAGTCCTTGGAATCATTTAAAGTTTTTGTTAAAGCATCACAAATCCTTCCGGCTTTCTGCAGTCGATCTCAAATGTTGAAACTGTACAGTACAGGTTATATTCCCTGTAAATAGAAGATGCTTTGCTATGTCTGCTCTACATCTGTGACATTCTAAACAGACTCTGCTTGGACATGTTGGCAAATACAAGACATTTTTGGTGACCCTTTTCCATTAAAACCTTTCTGTCACCTGAGGGAACAAAATATGATTAGGAGGAACATGAAGGAAACTCCTTCTAAGGCTGACATAGGCCTTGTATGGGTTAGAATTGTTCCTTCAATGATGAGCTCTGTGAAGAAAGCAACAAACAACCTCTGTGAAGGAAATGACAACCACTGTACTTCTTTCAGACCTTAGGAGACACATTTCATTTTGGCTAGGAATCCTATCTGAAATGTATTTTATCACCTTAGCAGTTTTAAAAATAACTATATAAACAGTTAACCCACAGACAACACAAAGCTTTATTTTGGAAAGAGAATTAGCATGACAAAGTTGTCATTGTCTATTCAGTATGGATGTAGCAAGCTGTTACTACTTCTTTTTTCAACAAGAAACATAAAAAACTTGTTACCTCAAAGTGCAAGGCTGCTTAGATACTGAAAAGTAAGGATTTTTCTTGGTTCCAGTAAGTGATGTGGGTGTATCTGTGTACAAATCACCTAGGAAGAGACAAGTCAGAGAAACAGTCAAAGTGCCATAGAGACATAAAGGTAAAATGTCCCTGAGGCAAAAGAAATAGTGGAAATATCTCTGAGGAGTGGAATCCTGGGAAAGTGCTGATAATGTGAAAAGAAAAATTGTCTCCAGTTACTTGAGTCCTGCTGTGTTCAGAGAAAGATTTTGTAAATTCTTTGTAAATGACCAAGTTCTATCAAATAATTTGTCTCTTCTAATGGAAATGGAAAGCATTCTAACTGCTTATGACTTAAAATCAAAATACAGAATTCTGTATTGCTATTCCAGAAAAGCCATATATGAAACTGTTTAGTGGAAACAGTCCAGGGACAGATCTTCAGCTTGTCACACTTATTTAGATATTTTACAGGAATTTACATGGTAAATCTAAAAATTTCAAGGCCTGCTATAGATTTGTCCATTTAGTTTAAGTGTATGTAAATCCCAGGCCAAACTCCTAATAGTTTCTGGGCTTTATAGATTTAGGAGCCATTGTGAGAATGAGTCACAATGATGCATAGGAAAGCATTAGAAAATCATATTTCCATAACTTCTCATTAGTTATTAGGAAAAGAACCCTCTGATGATATATTTTAAATGTTTTATCACCCAGAAACAAACAAAAAACCCCACTCACACCAATAATTTGAGTTATACAGAAATGTGGTGCATTCACAGTCACCATGTTGTATGCAAATACATGTTTCATTACTCTGAATATGTGACCACTGGAACATATTTTTAATTATACATATATATTTTAAATAAATGATTTTAACTAGACCTTCTATGCTATTAAATATAAAACTCAGATAATATTACACAACTTGACTATTTAGATTTATCTGATGCAGTTAGCATGTAATATAGCTCATGGAAGTTAAAAAATAACAAAGCTGAACTGTATGTAACAGAATCCTGTCAAGCCTTTAGTCTCATTGCCTATGCCTGTTTCTGGAAAGAAAAATAGGTTCAACAGAAGTCAGACATTTTTATTGAAACCTATTTCACTTGTATTTTGAATTCAAGTTTTTCACTTTAGGTTTGAATTAATTTGATTTAAATACTGTAAATACTTAAACTTAAGGGACTTAAATGTGCATGTAAAATTGTTGGTTAAGAAATCCAAAAAGAAACTGAATTGAGTTTCTCAATATTTTCTCACTGTTTGCCCTCAAATACTGCCTCTCTCATTTTATGTTGGCCAATCCTTTTATACAGTGTGTATCTTTAAACGAAGTTTAGTTTTGGAGTTTATGCATCTCACTGATGTTTAAAATTATTACTAAGATATTACTAAGATTATTACTATAATTAATTATTACCAAATCACTTTTATGGACCCTAACAGCAAACACCTTGGCCCAAATAACTCTCATCAAGCCACTTAAGGAGTTTCCCATCTTTCTTAGTCTGCTACTAGAAAGACCTAAAGTTTGCTATATTGTCTTCAGATATATTTCAAGGCCTTAAATTAAAATTTTCAAAGTTTTAATTTGGGGTATTTCATCACTTGACAACACTGCTTTCACAGACAGTTCCAAAAGGACAGAAGCCATTTTCAACAATTGATGCTAAAGTCAGTATACGACCACAGAATTTCTAAATGAGCCTTAAGAAGAAACATTTATCAATTGCAACTCCTGAGACATTCATCCTCACACCGATAATTTACACAGCCAGTATGGCTTGAGCCATGCAAATTAACCTCAAAAGAATGGAGATTAAATTGACAAGATCACAAATAATCTAAAATTAATTAAGATTTTGGGTTAATTTTGGGTTTAGGCTGAAAAAAAAGCCAAGATACAGATTTTTAATGTCGTTTTCAAATGGAAGTTGATATAAGCCAGATTTTCAGAAAATTCTGATTTCATCTGTGTAGTGGTCACTTATTGTACTTCACAGTTATTAGGTCCAGATTTAATGAGATGGACAGAGAGAAGAACCATTAGAGCTCTAATCCATCTCCAACTCAGGCACAGTACACTGTGACTGGCACACTTTGCTCACAAGCCATGAGTTCTTTTACCTCTACCTTTTTCCATTCATGTTAGAGCTGCTTCTTCCTCTTTTGGGAACCTGTCTATTGCCCTGTTGTTCCTATCAGGACCTATCGTCAACTTATTGCTTTACTATGTATTCTTACTATGAAACATTGGATTTCATTTTATTTTCAAAACTAAGAATGAACCCTTGAGCTATAGTGCAAAGTATAATGAGAAAAGGCTCCAAAGTCAAACATTTGAAAAATCCAATTTTGTGCTCTCATTTCTAAAAATATTTCAAACCTATCAATTAAAACCATAGTTCATGACCATTAATATACAAATACTGAATACATTTCCCAAACAAAAATACAAAGAACATTATGATATGAACATGTGAGTCTTTAGGCTGCAATAAGCCTCGTCAGTTATCTGTTATAACGGCACAATAAGGGAAGTACTTTCATTGCTATTTTCGCAGTGCAAGACAGAGTATCCTTGAAACACTGTCCTTTATTCCAGACAGCTCTTTATGGGAAAACAGTCTCAAAAGTGCAATATCCATGCTACCTGAATGTTGAGAAAAGTATTTAATGCATTTCTGCCAGTCCATAATAGCAATATCACTTTCTTGAAAGCCTGCTGGACTGAGTTGCAGAACTGAAAATCTGCTGTTCTCATTTGGTTCTAGTCACCAGTGCAAACTTACATGCATAATCATCTTTATTTGAAGATATTTTCTACAGTTAAACTCATATATATGAAGTCCCAAGCACTTCCTAAACATATTTGATATTTGAATCTGTCAAGTTTCTTATTCACATCCATTCCAGACTTGGCAAAAATGTCCATTGAGGGCTACAATATTTATTTACTTAAGATATTTATTATAATAAATATTTTAAATAAATGGACTTCTTTCTTTTTGGTGGGAAAAAAAAGAAAGCAAAAGATGTAATGCACACTTTTATTTGAATGTTTTTTTAACTTAGTGAAAAAAGAAAAAGCATAGTTATCGAACTGCAATAATAATCTCAATATCTCGCTCCTATAGTTTAGCATCAAGTGTGATGGGATGTTACCACTGGATCTTCAGGAGTATATGCAGTTTAAGTTAGGAAACAATAGCACAACTGCCTAAGAAGCTGTAACATTTAGATCCTTATGTAATTTTCATTTCTCTGACAACAATGCCATGTAAACATGGGCAAAATTACATCAGTTAATATTCTGAGAAGTACTTTGTGTTTAAAGACTGAATAGGAAAATAGCTAATGATAGTGGAAGAAAAAATTAGTGAGTAATCATGAAGTGTTCAGAATAAAAGTAATAGGGTTACAGACTCTTACCTATTTATAGGTTATATGTAAATAAAGATATGAGATATCTTTATTTAAATGACTGACATAAAACAAATTAACATTTGAATAAGAAACGCCCTTATAGTAGAGAACAAGTGGAGTTAAGAGTTTACTTTGTTTCTCCTTATTGACTGGCCTGGAATGGATGTCTTGAACCATGTTTGACTTGTCACAAATATATTACTGAAAAAGTATGACATTGATTGTGTGGCATCACTGTACAGAACAAAAAAGAATTATCATATAGATGCGTCAAAATAAAGCACTTTAATCGACCACCAGTACTTCTGTAGCATATTATTCTTGAAACAACTGGAGAAAAAAATCCCATAAAGTAAACTGGCTGCCACTTGGCAAAAGCATTTTCACCTTCTTGTGGTGGAGGTTAATCAAAATTCCAAGAATAAATTACCATACATATACGATCAACAATTCTTTATGCATATGATAAATATTTTGTATATGAAAAATGGTAACTCACAGTGATTTTCTAAACACAACTTTCTGCAATATTAGACACAATTACTGAACACTCCCAGAACTGGGTGCCAACTTTCATGGAAAAAGTATAAAACTGGTTGATTTTAATTCTTTTTTCCCTTAATATGGTGCTTTTACAGACCATAAAATTATTTACTGAAGGGTTTCTTTAAATACATGATTAAATGCTCTTTTCTCTCTTCAGTGAAAGAAGCATTACCAGCATTATCAATGAATTTTGGAACAGTCCAGTAACAACAAATTTACTGAATCTACATGATGAATAATAACACACTACAGAAAATGTCAGACTTTTTACAGATTTCCACTAAGTGGACAAAAAACATTACACTTACAGCAGCTTTCATATATTTAGCTGTTTCAGTAAGTAATTTTTTGGAAAGGAGTCTAGCTGCTTCCTAAAGACATCCCTACATCCCTATCAAAATCCCACCTGAAAGATGGTGCACTGAAACACACAGGCAAAAATAAAATGAAATCAGATGATTTACTACAATATATAGTTGGAGAATTCTTACCACAATTCCCATACCAGAGACTATCAGGTTTCTGATATCAGGTTTCTGTCATGCTTTATAATCTGGCATTTCAGTTTAAAAAGAAAAGAAATAGAAAAAAAAAACATGTGCTTTCTGAAAGTTGCTTGATAGAAAACACTGACACAAGCTGAAAAACATTCAATGACATAGACTCAAGCTATATTTTCACAGCATGCATTTTTGTTGAAAAAAATCATACAACAAAGATAGAGAAGAAGGTTAAAATAAAAATATTGCAAATTACAAAGAGGCTGTTACAGTGTAAAAAGCAGCAGATCTTTCACTGCCAAGAAAAATCTGCAGTAATCTATGCATCAGCTTTCACACACCTTCCATCCCCATAAGAAAACTTTCAAACTCTGACCTAAATTTTGAGGGAACTTCACTGAACACCACTGGGGAGAAATTCTAGTTTTCTACCTATTTTGAAGAACAATACATAGCTACTCTGTGCAGTATACAAATAGACTCCAGCTTCTCAGAAAATATGGATTTGAGGCTGTTGGAAAATGAGTCATATTCCTCCAAAAAATAGAATCAATGCTTGCAGTTTGAGAGGTTGACAGTAACAGCTTCTCTTGAATTTGAACACTGTTAGGACAAAACCATAAGCACTTTTCAAAGAAAGCCAAAAAATCTTTTGTAGAGTTTATAAATTATTCTTTAAAATTCAAACTGTCACTCAGTTACCTTAATATAGAATTCAGTAATGTAAGTGGCTTATAGGCAAGTGTTAGCTAAAAAGAAATAAATGGTCCAGTATAAGAGAGCTGGTTTTACTCCCACACTCTGATAAAATGCTATCTTTATGATAACAAGTCATCTACATTACATCTACTATGGAGAGCTGGAATTGACATCTTGCTGGGAGTATTAAGGTAACTCTTCATTTACACAAATGGAATAAACAGTGGATGTGTGCCTGAGAATATTTATTCACATTTAGATGTGAATTTGGTTTATCTATATTTGTTTTGCTCTTGGGCATATTTTCTATGAATACGTAGGTATTAAAGAGTCACTGGATAAAACTTTCTTAGCAAAGATTATATCGGGAACGAGCCCCATCATAAAGGCACTCTGCAATCAGTTAGGCAAGACAGAAATCAGCAAGAACTTTGATCTTCCCTTGAAAGTATAACAAGATTATAAAAACTTAAATTTCATCAAAAGATAGGAAAAACTGCTTCTGAAAAATAGGTGCACTATAGTGCTGACCTGACACATTAATCATAATATAAGATTATGTTTACTAGTGAGTATTATACATTATAGAGACAAATTCTGAATCCTGAACTACAATTTCTAGATTTACAAAATTTGAACAAGTAATTGGAAATTATTTTAAGATTATTTTGTCAGAAGATATTTCATTGCAGATTCAACTCTGAAGTCAGATCCAACTTCTCAGTTGCATATCCAGATGAATCTTTCAACATATGCAAGTGTGGCATATCAGTTAAGGTAAAATTGTGGGAAACTATGCAGTTGTGAACATAAAATTTAGCCAGAGCTATAAAGAAATAGGAACTACTCTTAGATATATTACAGAATGAGAATATTAAATACCTTATAGCACAGGTAATTGAGTCAGATGAAACTATAAGTTTAGAACCATGGTGAAATTTAGAATCACATGGAAATAATTCAAAGAGTGAATGTGTAGACTCTACCATCAGAGTCCAATATATTTCATATATTTTTTTTTTTAAATAGAAAGTTATAAAAAAGCAAATAGAAATTAATTTATTAGAGAAAAAGGAAAAAATTGTTCTTACTAATAAAAATTTCCAATAGAAAGCTGTGAGCACAATTTTCCTCTAAACCTAATTTTTGGAAATATGTAAACAAGACTAATCCAAAGCAAGTGTAACACGTAAAGAAAACTATAAACCCCCAACACATCTCTGTAAAAACTCTAGACTGCTCATTGTCTTTAAAGATGAAGAAAAATTAGGGCAATCACAAAGCAGAAGCAGGAAAACCAAGAGCGTTCTAACTTTTATGTTCAATATGTATTTGTAAAGTGCCAGTAAGTTTTAGAGAAAAAGACAATATGTGAGACTTACATCTTTATTCTGTATAAAAGCTAAATTAATTCAGTCAGAAAATAACCTATTCATATTTTAGCATGATCACATTCACTGCTCTAAGGACAGGATTTAAAAATTCTGAAAATATATTCTCACCTCTTCACAAGAATAAAGGTGAAAAATGCTACCCAAGATTTTTGATTTTTTGGTGGTAACATCAGTAATCCTGTCCTTATTTTTCCCTGCAAACAGCAAGCTAAAAAAACCCCAAGGTTTTTGTATTCACTTAAAAAATTGAGAATTAACAGACTACAAGTCATCTTGAACTGCAGTGATCCAGAATCAAGACAACATACTATTGTATTTGTTAAGCCAATATATGAAGGAGCAGAATTACAGGAATTTATCTCCTTCAGATAATATTAACCATTGCTAGTCAGTATCTGAGTACAGAGCCTGTGTGGCACATGCTAAAGACTGAGACTGGTTATGCTTTACATAAACTACAAGGTGGAAATAAAGCATAAAAGGTAATCTGGCTATCAAAATCATTCCATTTGGTACCTGTTAGGAAGGCATAACTAAAAAAGGTGTACTAGGGGAGAAGCCACATTCAGAGAAAAAAAGACTAAGCAAAATGAAGAACACAAAATAGTGGAGAAATTGAAACTGAAATCTAATTCATTAACAGAAGAGCTTCAGGGTTCATGTTTGCCATGATATGTTGAAAGATATTGCTCCATTTAATGGGTTGGACTGAGAGTCGAATTTCCAAATGCCTGGTTTTCTAGAGCAAAGTGATGAAAAGGCATTTTCTAGAACAATTACCATGATTGTCCTAGAATAGTGAGTTTATTATGGGGTCGTGCCTGAGTATGTGATCATAATTGAGATTTTACGAAGATGCATCGGCAGTAATTCCAAAAGTGAGTAATGTTACCAAAGAAATAGTAGTAGCTATTCTTTCTCCTGAAGAGCATCAGAATTAAGGAATGCAATTGGGCTTCAATAATGATGCCAGTTCAGTAATGAACCCAACTCATTGCATTACATCAAGGAATGCAATTGAGCTTTAGTAATGTCTTTGCTTCTAATTTCAGACCATAGGAAAACTACCAGGATAATTTCATCTTCTCTCACCTGCACTGCTACTAAAATATTTCTGGCAAAGACAAGAATTTAATTTAGCTTTCATGACTCTGAGATTAACATGCTTATAATGATCTTGTTCTTATACTAACAGTGGCACATGATATTGGGAATAAAGAAGGTTATAGTAGAAGACCCTAACATTATTTCACAAAAGGGGAACAAGAGACAATGAGGTAAGTAGCAGCTTTTCACATTTGAAACCAAATTCAAACTCTTTCTAAGATGAAAATGCTCTCATATTAATATCCAACTGTTCCTATCAGAAAATCACTGCTGAGCTGGCATGACTTATTGTTGACAAACCCATGACTGACTAAAAGGGATAGCACAGCTAGGATTGAGTATTAGCAGAATTGAGAGAGCCTGCATGCAACTGGCTCGAGACAGTGCTTGTCTTCAGTTTTATGTCACAAAATTTAGTGTGATTATCGCTCCTAAAGGAAATCCCATATAACTTTGTAATAGCACAACCCACATGAATAAAACTGAAGGTATGCCAATCTACTATTAATATCTGGAAGACCTGAATAATAACCATTGTTAATAGTTTCTCAAATTGTTTTGGGAAGGAGACAGCATGTCACCAAACTTCTAGGTAAGGCTAGTTTACAAGCTAAGCTTAATGGGAGGCTTGTTCTGTGGAAGCAATACACAATACTTTCATTACAAAAGCCTCATGTTTGGCAGAACAATCATCTCCCCCTTGATCCTTCATTCTGGGATCTATAAGACCCTGCAATTTTCAGATAGCAATGGCACAAGATCAAGGTTATTACTATTTTTTTAAGATAGCACTTTTTAACAAAAGGAGAGCAGCACAGAAACAGCCAGGCAGCAGTTGCACATGTGGCATTCATGTTTTGTAATAATTTCAGTCTGAATCCTGCCAATATCACTTCATCTCAAGCCACTTGCTGGGACGCTGAGCACATCCATCCTCTCCTGTAGGCTTTATTTCTACCCAACAAAGAGACTATGCTTGGCTCCAGAGACTGTTAGTCTTCAGTTTCATGGGCACAAAAACAACTCAAAATCTACTATGAATAGCAAATAGGAAAAAACCCTCTTCACAGTTTGTAGCAGACACAGCATCATGGAAGGGCTTCCATTAGTAGAGAGATGCCTTACAAAAATAATCCCTGACAGAAATAGGACTTGAAGCATATTTGAGAAAGGCAACTTTCTAGAAATATTTCATGATTTTCCATAGTTTATTCCAAGGTTTTTTATTAACGTCCAGTCATTTGTATCTCACAAAATTCTATAGGCTGTCTACCAGCAGCTTTGGTAGTACAATAGTTATTGCCATTAAACATATATTTAATACAAGATAATATTGCTGAATACAAAAGGACACTGCTACAGCTAAAAAGAGCTACTACTGTTCTTTAAAAAACAGTATAAAAATACAGATTTGTAAAAATTATTCTATGACAAAAGTGTAGTTACTATGAATAAAAATATGAAAATAAAATATTTTGGAAGACATCTTAAATAGACTTTTACTTAACACTTCATGTAGCACAGAGTTCATGCCTAATACTGCTTTAAGTGGTATTGCTGTAATAATATTGCTGGGGTTGCTAGACATTTTGTGACATGGAAGATGTGGCGTTTCATGTACATAGAGCATTTGAATGTTCAATTTTACACCAAGTATATAAAATTTCCTTTTTCCTACTGAGGTCATGAGTAGCTTGAGGGTTGTTTTTAGCCTATCCTAGAAACAACAACCTGAATTCCTATGAAGATAGAAAATGGACAATTCTTTTCAGGAAGAAGCCTTCTTTTTCAGTCAGAATGCTTAGTAAGTGCAGCATCAGCAGTTTGGGAATTCTTTGATCTTTAGGAACTACCACATACCACCTGCTCCTTTAATAACTATAATGAGCTGGAGCAGCTAGTTTACCTTCCTGTAGACAAATACTTATTTTCGTATGTGAAGTTTTAATATAAATTTTGAAGAAAGATTTTTTTTTCACTTCAATGAGCAGCTTGGAAGAGGCAAAATGCTTAAATTTTAACAGAAGCTTCTCTAAAATTTAATTATGCTTAAACTTTCACAGTATTCCCTGGAAGAACACCTGGAAGGAAAACACCATAAGAGAAGGAGTCATCTTGTAGCGTGTGGTAGGTTATGTGTCCAGAATATAGGACGTGTATCAGCCTGGGGCCAACCTGTGCATATGCATAGCCTTTGACAGGAAATCCTTGCAGGGACCTTTTGACAACATGACTCTTGCTGAAGATTACTCAGACAGAAACTTGACATTACTTCTGTACTCACTGGTATAACACAGTACACTCAATACAATAATGGGCCATTATCTTTTGTTAACTAAGCGTCTTTGAACTGCAGACAGAAACATATATCTCATTGGAGCACTTTCTATATTATATGTGAAAAAACCCCAAACAGTGCTGCCTCTGCTGGAAGGTGGATTCTTCATTTTAGGTTTGTATGCTCTAAAGCACACATTAAAAGCCAAACCTTTTTCTTTTAAAGAAACTTTAGTGACATAGTTGACAGATTATATAAGTTTATACCAATGAAAGTGCATATAACTTACATGCAAGTACAAACACCTACATCCCAGTTGCACTACATTTACTCCTAGATTTTAAGTTTCATCCCATGCCTCTCATTAACCAAGTTACTGAGTAGTTAAAAGTGAACTGAATTTTTAAACAATAATGGAACATTATAGTTCTAGTCCAAGAAAAAACTTGTGAAGGGGTCTTGTTATAAAACAAGAAGTTAATGAGGAATATGTGTCAAATCCAAAATCACTCAGTGAATAATCCTATGAAGATCAGTTTGCTTTGGGTGCTTATTCTATGTTGTTTAGTCAGTTCTTTTGGTATGCAAAACAGGAACTCAAAATCACATGCGCTCATAAGTAGAACGGAACAGAAAAAGATCTGGATTTTTGCAGCATGCAGGAAGTGAGCTTTCTTCTTTTGCAGGTATAATCATTAAGATGCTAAGAAGTATTCTTACTCCATTTTTTAAACTTCACTTTTTATAAATTAGAAGGTGTAGTTTTGAGATGAGGAGTACAGAAAAAAGAGCCCAAACTAACCCAGTACATTAGTCATCCTTTAAATTGGCGAAAACTACTGCTGTGGCTCAAGTTACCATACTGGTGCATAAATTTTACGGACACAGACATATATATCCAATCCTGTCTGTAACTACTGAATTTGATTCCTCTGTTTAGGATCTCTGAGTCATTCAAGTAGACACATTTGATAGGAATGTGATATAATTGTTTTACTGCAAAACCTGAAACAGTTGCTATTAGGAGCAAATTAGCAAGAGACCTTTGGATAATTTTACCACTCAAATCAAAGTCTCAGTCAATTAGCTATCTTAATAAATAACAGTTCCCTAAAAAGAGGCAGGAAAAAGGAGACTAAACAAATATGCAAAAAAGCCTGTAAGATGGAAAAATTTAACAATTTCCCAAAGGTCAGGAAGGAAGCCAGGATCTAAATTAGATTAAAGGTTTGATTTTTCTACTCTTTTGCATTTATTCAGGCATATTAAAACCAAAATAAAATCATGTTAACAAGATGACTTTCTCATTGTGGTTACAGGCCAAATCTGTGTAAAGAATTAATTTCAGCTGCATATAGTGAGAGTCTGGATGGTAGCTTAGAGCAAACATTTGGTCTGAAGCAACCATCGAGTAACCAGAGGCTTTTGGCTTTTTGTGGCCCTTTAGGTGTCTTGACTATGTCATGGAAGTGAGAATGGATGCCCCATACAGGGATGGTTGACTTCTTCATGGCACTCATGCTTCCCTATGCAGGGAATGCACACTACTTTATCACCTACATGAATATAAAGTTGATCTGCTGCCCCCTGCTTTTATTTTGCCCAAGTTACAGATATTTACTTGAATTCAGCCCAAATGACAGGTAATGGAGCAAGCTGACTATACACTTCATTGTCCTAGAGCATGTCTGAATTCTAAGCATATCTTTTGGGAGATATAGTGTTCCATGTATATTTACTTTCACAATTTTTGTAGGCAAACCTTTGTAGAATTAATAGCTTGAAATAACACACTAACTTTTTTTAAAAAAAAAAATAAAATATTACAGGTCAAGAAAAATTTACCTTGGGGTCATGCCACAGTGATGGAATTGATGGTACAGGTTCTTTTGTTTTGGAGTCGAATACATAGGAATCTCCCTCATGCAGAGAAGATACAGCCCTTAGCCCAGTGCTTCCTTGCTGTTGAATAATGTGATTTATACTTGCATTTTAAAAATCTAGACTTAAAATACTGATTTGGCTGACAAAAAATTGTCCGGTGTAGAGTGGCTATCTTTCAGCAAAAGCAAGCTTTTTAAGTACAGACTAAAAGGTGAAATCATGTCATAAATCACTGCATGCACGGTTACTAGTACGGCTAATATATATGGAATTAACTCACCTGATAACCTAATTCTGCTTCTGCTAAAGACAACAGCAGAACTCCTACTGTCTAATGTAGAAAGAGAACTGAACTCTAAATATGCTGAGGAATTGAAAGGACTATGACCTACAAATTATCATGCTGCACCCATTTCTTCTTATCTGATCACAATTAACACTTTAACACTGTGATAAATAAATTCAAATAAATCCAAATACTTTAAGGAAACAGCTATTTAAGGAAAATAGCTGTTTACTTAGAATGGTCTTTGCATTTGAATATGTAATTACTTACTATCATTTCTCACAATGTAAGTGACCAGTCTTGGTCATAACAGTTTTTCTGCACATGTAGACTATTATTCATAAGGTATATTTCATTCACACAATATAAATAAGACATATCAAAATATTTTAAAGTTTCAGTTTTATATACCTGTATTACAGCTGGTTAAAACCTATAATGAGCTACTTATTAGAAGGTCTTGGATAGATTCTATGAAGTTAAATTTATGATGTTTAGTATTACACATTATACAGTTCCTTTATTTTTTGCTCACTTGATCATGCTGTGAAAAATTCATGAATATTTAACTATTAAATAAAATGCAAAATTTTCATTACCATTTTATTGAAAACTTGACATCTTAAAATACCATACATACCATTAGTATTCTAGTGCATTGTTAGCTTATTGAAAAATGCTGCTAAAAACAATACCACTATTCAGAGAAAAAAAATTGTCCGCCCAAGGCTATTAACTATAGTTCTACACATACATTAGTGACAAATAAGTGAAGCAGCCAATGCTCACAAAAGATGTCACTAAAATGCTAGGAAACAACTGTAACCATAGAAACCATCTCACACTGCAATCTGAACATCTTTTGTCAGTGTTTGACTAGAAATGAGATGCTTAAAATCATTAGACTATCAAAAAATCTAAAGTCTCTTCATTGAAATTTACATATTAAATATTTTGAAACCTGCAAAAACTTCAACATGATACTTTCATAAAATATTGTTTCAGCTCCTAGCCCTCAACTATCACTTTAGATATAACAACAAGGATTATACAGATGATTACTCCCTCCCCCAAAGTCCCCCCCACCTGACCCTATCTTTAGTGTACATACACTAGAAGAAGAACCTAGGCACTAAAAACAACCTCAACAAAAAAATGGGGTGAAAAGCGAAGAAAATTTTGAGGACAATTTACTAAACTGTCCTTAATGCAAACTATTAACAGACTTGACATTCACTATGTCTACATACTGCTTTGGGGTTTTAAAAATATCTCCATAAAATACAATCTACTGTACTGACAGGATTAATGATATTGTATAACATTCACGACATTAGGTACAAGACTGTCCACAAACAAGTACCCAGATGAGAAATTTCCTCAACTGACTTTAAAAAGTTTGAGAACTTTTGAAGATTAAGTACCTTTCCATCAGGGTAATGGCTTATTATTAACAGTGCCTAATAAAGACGGCCTGTACAACTTCTGGTCTACAGAATAATAGAACATCCCAGCCATTCTGTCCAGTGACTGACGCTATTCTGTAGGGCTGGTGAAATGTGTCGGAAGGCAACGTTAGGTCTTTATGCAGTAGGGCTCTGTATTACAGCAAGTGTGTGTTAGCCTGAAAATCTATGGTAGAAAGGCAAACCAAGAGCATATATGGTGATCAATCCTTTAATATGACAAATTTAATTGGTACAAAGGACTGCTAAAGCATGTATGCTGTTGTTTGCATGAAAGGCTCGTTTATATTTAGTAGAAAAAAATAAACATTTCCAGTTCTGTGTGTTCTCATGTTTACCATTAATGAATGATGAAATGTTGGAGATGTATATCAAAGATATTTCTATGGGAAAAGCCAAGTACTGAAATAACCTGTACAGTTTCTTTCCATTATCTTTTCCACAGGCCCACATGGTCAATGCTAGTTAACCAAGACTGTTATGCAAGACATTGGTCAATTTCTCCATTTAACTTTTTATGGCTTTAAGCAACATTCAGTGGTCTGTTAAACAGATTCCCAAGAATAAATGACTGTGAGCTTGTCCTTTAAAGCACTGTGATTTAACACTAGTAAAACAACATGTAGAATATAAAATTTCTCCTCTTCCCCCATTTTTTGGTGGCTGAAGAAGTCAACAATATGATGCTTTCACAAAGAATACAAGATCCATTAGAACTGATAAGAATGTCTTATGATTGTCAAACAAGCTGTTACAATTTGCAAACTTGGAATCTGTTACTTCTATAAGCAAACTAGAATGCAAGTGAAAAAAAGAGAAGAGGAATAAAGGAAGAAATAATTACTATAACTCATTTCAAAGTGATTTTATTACATGTGTTTTCCAATGATCTTCACAGAATTAAACAGAAGAGAACAAATATATTTTAAATACCATCAAACTAATTCTGTAATTAATAATGCACAGATCTAATACAGACTTCAGGGGGGTTTTGTCTACTTGGAGATTGTGCTGCAAAGTTAAAAGAAATCACAGGAACAGAAAATACAAGGCTATAAGAATATAGTTTCTAGGAGTATAATAAGCACAAACACAAAGATAATTTTTTTTCTTAATACATTCTCTGAAAATGAATGGCTCACAACATTTTAAAGATGATGAAGCAATCCTTTTCAAGTAATTGGATGAAATATTCTATTCAAGAACCAAATAATTTTTGTCTAAAGTCATAATGAGTTTTAATTTCTTGCCTGACATCATACCTACATGTACATTTAAAGTGTAAGTTAATTCTAATTGGTTGCCTCTAGTTGATTGGTCACCCTTTGCACTAAGCTGTTGTAAGATTAATCTCTATGAGAAAGAAAAGAAATGGAAAAACATATGAATTAGGACCACAACTTTGATTATAATCTACTATTCTAATAGTCTTTACTGTGTTTAGTATTCTGATGATGATTGAAAAAGTATCTCTGTTTCACCAAACCATTTATACAAAATTGCTGCTGTGGATGCCTGAGTCATTCATTGAACATATTTTTCTACTTCATATATTTTACAGAAAGATTATGAAAGTAGAAACCATTTCCATCTGTCATTAGTAAAGCTTGTTTTAGTATTATCAATATATAAATACATAGTACACACTGTAATAAAATGGCATACATAATTTTATAAATATATAGCTAACGTAAGTATATATTATTAACAAAGACATAAACTTATGCTATGTTAACAAAACACGACAACTTCCCATTTTCAGAACCCTTTGCAATACAGGCAAATCAGCATACCAAAATTTGGAAATTAGCTAGTTCAAGATCAGGTGCTGAAAATCTACATTGATTATTTTGAGCTCATTAAACAGTTTTCCTTTCCTGAAAACAATTGGTACAAAATTATGGAAGAGCAGGCCAGTTCCAACAGCAGAAAAGAATCTCAATTACACATGTATGTGCTTGCTTAAAGTTGTATTTTATCATATTCCCTGGGAAAATAAAAACCTAGTTAAACAACCTCTACATTCACCAGCACTTCCCTACAGCTAACTGGAAAGTATTTATTGATTATACCAGTTCTTTTTGCTAAGAAGCACAGTTGTCTAAACTGAAACTGAGAGATGTGAAAGAAATTTAACTTCCTGCATTTTTGACCTATCTTGAATTATACTTTGTCATCTATACTGGTATTTTTCATCAACTGAAATCCTCATTCAGTACATTCACCCAAGAAAGAGAAAATGATGTGGGTTTGTTTGTTTATTTGTTTGTTTTAAGTTTCTGCATATCAACAGTCAGGTGTTTCTCTAGGAGTATTTAGTACAAGGTTTATATAATTCGCAATGACCGTATAGTCCTACAACATTCTTTGTGAAGTGTGACAGTAGAGCATTCTCCCACATTTCTGGATCATTACGCATTTTTTGCCTAGTAATGCAGTAACATAGACCTTGGCTGATATGTTAAGTGCACTGGCTTTCTATTTGTTTTCAGGTACAGTCTGATAATTTAGTTTTTAAGGCCCTCAATAATTGGTCTTGACTTGGCTATATTAGGCAACTGGTTTTGTTTTTTCTAATACATTTTTGTTCTTTTGTCTAGTACAAAAATGATTTAAAAGTAAATCCACAGACAAAGGTCCATAAAAACTATTAATAAAACCAGTCTGTTTCAAATACTAATGAAAAGGGATGTACCCTTTAGTAGCCCCTGAAACAGCTGTGGATGTTGGTGAACAGGAAGGGGATGCAGGAACTGGCCAGCCTCTTGATGTTAGTAAATACCATCTATTGCTGGTTTTGAGATAGAATACTTCTCTGGATGGCCAAATTTACTACTCTGACCCCAGCAGGGCCTGTCTCGGATGTGTAGCTTAATGAATAGGAGGCCTCCTGTCTTGGCTTATAAGGCTCAGCTCAAAGTCCATTTATTCATTCTTTCATCTATCTATCTATCTATCTATCTATCTATCTATCTATCTATCTATCTAACTATTTAAGTTTGGCTAAGGCAGATTAAACATTAGAAAGAATGTCATAAGCTTATTGGATTCAGTTACGCATGTGTAATACATTATTTACTTTGTTTATACACTTGAATATTCAGTAATCTAAATGATAATTCATCTCTTTCAGCAAACTGATCAATGGCATCATCTCATACTGGTGAATTTTGAATACCTATAACAGTCAAACAATATGTGGGTTTCTAGTCATATAAATATTTCATGTTTCAAGAATATAAACATTTCTATTAAAATTTTGCCAGTGTTCCTATTTTAATACAAAGGAGTATTTTTCAGAGGTCAACTTTTAAAATTTGTTTCTTTTGGAGCTTTGATGTGAATAAAAAAGTCATACACTTGTATTGTCTCAATGCTTTTATGTTTATATTTGCAATAAATTGATATTTCACATATTTCTATATTCATTATATAATGAAACACTTTACATAAATATTAATGCCATCTTGAAAGTTAGATCATATGTATCGTATAATTTCAAATCTTTTATGTATACTGGCATTTGTTTGATGTTTTGTGCCTCCAATTTCATATGCTCTTGAATCATTAAATGGCAACATTAGCATACATCTGACAACTACACTGACTTGAAACAATGCTTCAAACAGCCTTTGTTGGTGAGCATGTCTTCACATTCACAGTCATGAGCCACACATGCAGACACAATTGTTAGGAAACCAGAAAACCACATATACCCATTTTCTGTGATAGAGAAACTTGAAGGAATGCTTTCTGATGTACAGTAAAGGATGATGTGAATTCTCTGCATGCCAATCTTTTTAACTGCTGCTACTGTTCTGTTCCATTCTACCACAGTCACACTTAAAAATATTTTCTTTTTTTTGCTTGATTAGGATGGAATGTCATTATCAACACACCAAACATTTCAGACAAGTACTTTTATCTTCAAAGTAGGGAGAGAAGACTTCGGGTGAAATCCCAATTCAGTAGAGATTATTATAAAAAATGTCACATTTGCTTTCATCAGATTTATATCTGACCATATCAAACAGTGTGTTGCATCTATATTTCTTTTAGTCTTTAAATAGATTTCTGATATTAGAGTCACTATAATTCCACCTTGCTTTGCTTTGGTCTTTATAAATATCTAGAGAATAAAAAAAAAATTACATGCATTTAGAATTTTTTTATCAGCCTGTGATGGTTGGTTTCAGCCTATGTCCTCATTTCAGCTAGGGTAGAGTTAATTTTCTTTATAGCAGCTGGCAGAATTTTGTGTTTGGAAGTCAGGATGAGAGCTCTACTGGTAACACCCCAATGTTTTCTGTTGCCAAGCAGTCAAGGAGTTCTCAGTTGTTCATACTGTCCTGCTAAGGAGAAGGTAGGCGGCACCCATGAAGCTGGGAGTGTACATGGCCAGGAAAGGTGACCCAAACTGGCCAAAGAGAGTATTCCATGCCCATTACTTCATGTTCAGTATAAAGGGGAGCTGGTGTGGGGAGGACGACATGTCTTGAGGACTCATGGTTTGTGAGATGGTCTGGGACAGCTCTGAGATGTACAGCCGAGCTGTGCAGTTCAGTGAGAAATTGTGTTCTGTGGTTAGGGATATGGTTTAGGAGAGGACAGGTATGGTTGGGTTCAGTGATCTTAAAGATATTTTCCAACCTAGTCATTCTGTGATTCTGTATTACCATTTTCATATATTTTATGATAAAGTTCTATTATTGTTATGACTCTCTCTCTGCTGTCCCAGTAAACTCTCCTTGTCTGAACCTGTGAAGTTTGTCTTGTTGGTCTTCTTTTCTGTCCTTTTCCCTCACCCTCCCCGCCCCAATTTAGAGAGAGCAGCTGCATGGTATATATCTCTCAGCTGGGGTGAAACCACGACAACAATACATTTTGTTCAGCAAGATGAGACAGAAAAAAACACACAACAAAAAAACAGGTAAAAATTATTTTGTTCCCAGTCAGAAAGTGGTGATCCTTTTTGTGCAGAGCTATGCACTGTTATGGTCAAGTCAATCCTAAACATGTGTAGGGCTCTGATTTTGCACACATAATTGTGAAGTACTACAGCTTAAAGAAGTATTATCATTAGATACAGTTCAATGTAACTTCTCTGCCAAGGCAAGAGCACCAAGGTCTTTAGAAAATGAAAACCAACAGAAGTAAAAATACATTTTCTCCTACTGAACTTTAGAAACACATGATGAACTAATGCAGTTAAATATGCATATCATATCATCTAGATAACTAGACATTACTCTATGTACAAATAATATATATTACAAGTAAACTCCACATGGTGCACGGAACAATCAAATTACAATTTTCACCAAACAGCTCTTAAAACATATATCAGCCACCAGTTGTAGAAAGAGGGGCTGATGGTAGATGTGAACTAGGAAGCTTGGCTACACTAAACATCCAGCTTTCATGTCTTCCCATATGTAACACTTTTTACCATTGACACCCAACTCCCCAAAATTGAGTTGGGCAAATACCAAAATCATACTCTTACCCTTCATTTACAACATTGATCTAGAAATCAGAGTGACGGAAAATGTAAGATTTACATTTTTTTCCCAGCTTTCATGTCCATTAGTGGAGTAACGTCACTGACATGGAATTAAAAAAAAAAAAAGATTAAAGATTTCATGTAACCAAAAATATATCTTAATAGCACTAATGTCTGATGTGAAACCAAAAGTGTTTTAAATATTCATTAATTATGCCTTCATAGACTATCAAGTAATGTTACACATAGCATTTGTACTCCTTGAGTACTCCACTGAATAGGTTAAAATATTTATATATTAATTATTATAAATCCTTTGTCAAGCCATTTATATCAGCAGAATTCCGGTACTCATGATTATAAAGAGACTGAACTTTCACAGTAGATCACTAGACTACCTACCGGTTCATCTAAATTGCTAAGATGAGTAGGAACACACTAGAACACAAGAAGATGGCATTCCACAGCTCAGCAATACAGTTTATTCCTTATATATGGAAATCTTCATCATTTTATTCTTAATGGCATAGGACTGTGTTCAGTATACCACTGAGTAGACAAAGATGCTTTATGGCATTTATAAATATTAATCTTGTTATTTCAGTCTCAGCTGTTGTTTATTGTCAAGCTCACAATAATGGATTCAAAGCTTGATTACAAATATAGGCAAAAATACTGAAAACCAGGAGTATTATCTCATTTTTTTCAATGAAAATTATTTTCATGGATTTTTTTTTGATCACATACATGGAGATCAAAAGATTCAATCTGGAATGGGTTTGATTTTACAGCATCAGATTGAAATCCCTTCCAGACATCACAGAAATCAACCTCTATCACTGAAATACGCTTTTCCTTCTATACTAAACCAGCCCTACCTATAATCTCTTACATAAGCAATGGCTAAATCTATTTTAATTATGGAAACCACTCAGGGCTTGAGTTCTAGCATTCCTGTGTGCTCATCCACATCGTTTAACTGTTTGGTGTACTTTTTCCCTGGATTAGCTGGCATTCTCCTTACCATGGTGCAAGCTGGGACAGGGATGGGATGGGACAGGCTGGGAACTGCTCTCAGGACAATTCTATAGGGGCAGCAGAAGGGATCAACCCTTACTGCGTGGTGGGAGGCGGAGGATTTGGGAAACTGTGGGCACTACCCACACTTTCTTCCCACTGAAGAAGATAGAGAATTATTACCAGCAAATATGGTCAAATACACCTTCAAGAAAAGAGATAATTGTATATGAATCTTTTTAACATTTCATACAGTTGTCTCACGTAGAACATAGGAAATAAAGTGCTGCTAGGCTTCTTCCCTTAATCTTGATGTGTGATTCTCCAGTACCGAGTGCTACACATTTACAGATACGATAATACAGTGTAGCAATTTTGTCCGCCATTATTTAATGAGTAAACAGATGGACCAGCCCAGAATACCTTCCCTATAATTTCTAATTCACTCCAGAGGCCTGAGAATAGTTTTTCTATTAGGGTATGCCAACCTTATGGACTGCCACCAGTTTTAAGAAAGTGGCAGTTCATTTCTCCAATGTCATGGGTCTAATACAGTCCCAAAATACTGGAGTTAATAACTTTGTGAAAGTTCTTAAAAAGGGTCAGAAGGTCAGAAAGAAAATTATATTGTTCTCTGAGACTCTAGTATCTTCTAGATCTATGTGCTGTTTTTGACCATGTTAGAACTTATTTGTAGTATCTAGTATGGGGCTATATTTTGGATCTCTGATGAAAACGGTGTTAAAATATAGGTTATAAAACTATAAAGCTATACAGGCAGGGTTTACACATGGGGAAGGTCTTTTCTGCTTAGGAGTTGTGGGGGACACAGCCAGGACAGCTGTCCCCAACTGACCAAAGTTATATTCCATACAATAGACATCATGCTCAGCTTATAAAGCTGGGGGAAAAAGAAGGAAAAGAGTGGATTTTTTGAGTGATGGCTTTTGTCTTCCCAGGTTACCATTGGGTTGATGGAGCCCTGCTTTCTTGAAGTTAGCTGAACATTTGTATATCCATGAGAAGCTGTGAGTGAACTCATTTTGCCTTGCTCCTGTGTCCTGATTTTGCTTTATTTTATTGTTTTATCAGGTCTTTATCTCCACCCAGGAGTTTTCTCACTTTTACTCTTCTGATTCTCTCCTCCATCCTGACAGAGGACAGTGGCTGTCTGGTGCTTAGTTGTCAGATGGGTTAAACTAGGACAACCTACCATTTCCATCATTTCCGTTCTCAAAGAGATC
The DNA here is from genome assembly GCA_013399135.1 of Heliornis fulica. Classification (NCBI taxonomy): domain Eukaryota; kingdom Metazoa; phylum Chordata; class Aves; order Gruiformes; family Heliornithidae; genus Heliornis; species Heliornis fulica. Next base: position 100,171 of record VXBZ01005907.1, on the reverse strand, counting down.
TTAGAGGACAAATTTGTGACTTAAATGACCCTTATCACTACATTTTTATTATATTAAGAATGTTTTCATACAAGTCAGATCTGTGCTGAACTTGTCTCCTAAACAGGGAGAGCAAATTAGATTCTCAGTTTCTCATACACTTGGTGAATGCTGTAACCAGTAGCCTGCAAGATAAAAATAACACCCTTTTCTGCTGTCTTTGGTGTGGTGTGCTCTGAGTAGATAAAAAAAAAAAAAAGCCAGGTGTCCCAAAACAAAACAAAAATGCCTGATTAATTTGTTTTCAAAGGTTTAGGTGTTACATTGATTTGGGACCTCGAGATTTAAGTGTCCTTGATTATGTTTGGCAGAATTTCTGAAATGTAGATTATTGAAGGATGATGTAGAAATGAGCAGGCTTTCTGAAGATTTCATTGGTGTTTTAATGTTGGACTGTTTAAATATATTTGGGGAATCTCATCTAAATGTTTTTACTGTAAGCATAATTCAAAGGACTTCATGGCTGGATGCCAGGAATTTCTCAGAATGGTATTTTCAAAACCAGGAAGGCATAACAAATGGAGTACTTCAAATGCAGTTTCAGAGACTGAGTGAGGCCTTTAAATTGCACCATAAAGTGTTTTTAGAATATGCTTAAATTCATTATTTAGTTATCAGTGCTCTGAATCCAACCCTCCCACCACCACTTTTGAAAAGCAGTTTATCAAAAAGCAGTTTCTCAAAGTGAAGTCTAATTCCATCATTAGGGCACAGATTGTTCTAAGAAGCTGGATTAGAGCAGCATCAGCATGAATTTCAAAAACTTGCATGGAGCTATAAATACAACGTGCAATATTTTGCAATATCTAATGTGTTTTGGTCTAATGTTGAACATGCCCCATTGTTAGAACCAGCTGTGTTCTTTCACTTTTCATTTCTATAAAGCTATGATAAAGGCTGTCAAAGCAAACCCTGCAGCACCAGCCTTTCTTGATAAAAGTTCTGTGTACACAGTACATAGTAATCTCAAGTTGGAACTTTGTTTCAAACCAGAACAAAATCTTCAGCTAATTATAAGTGAACTATATTAAGCACAAAAGGCAACTTCAATTTATACTGAACAAAGTTGTGTTTTACTCTTTCCTTTCAAAATGCATTTGTCGTGGTTTCTGAAACTAATTGAAAATTCATTTTGCTTAATTTTCTAAGGTTATTTCTTTTATTGCTTTTAAGTAGTCTGTGTAATACTGTAACATATAAATCCCCCCAAAAGAAGATTAGTGGGGCTTTTTTTTTTTTGGTGTTAATTTGTATTTAAAGCTTTAGAATAAGAAATGAATCATTCTTTTCATTCCTTACATCACATTAGTGCAGCAATCACTAAACTAACACTCTTATTATGAACACATTCAAAGCACTTGGAGGAAAATTGCCAACAGTTGAGCTACATAAAAATAGGTCTGCTGTTTAAACAGAATAGGATTAAAAATAAAATTGTAGCTTATAGGTGACCAGCTAAAGGAAAAAAATGATTGCATACTTGTATTTGTTTTGACTTTTCTGTATATGATATAAAGAAAACCTGAGGAACATTTTTTTCTTTTTTTTTTTTAATTCTCCTATCTATTTTTTAAAGCTATATTTTATGGGAAAACTATAGATTTAGTGGCTATTTCTTGTTTCAAAGGAATCAACGGTAAAGTTTATGAACCAGAATTGAATCCAGATTTAGATCTGGTAGGATTGATCATGACAAAAAGAAGACAGGTATTAAGGCATGTAACTAAATGGGAGGTCACCACATGGGAAAGGTACTCAGCCAACATGGCAACTAGGGTAGGAGCAGGACTCACTAGGGAGCCTGGGAACAGATCAAATGACATGCTGAAAGCACTAGTTAACTCCATACAGAACCTGCAGGACTGGCACATTGCTTTCTCCTGGAACCCAGGAGCTCACCTGCTGGTCACCCAGCATTCCAATATGTGGTACCAACACAAGATGTGAGTAGTTTTTTCTACTAGTCCCTTGAGACTAGGGCTGTTTTTATATTCCCTGGTTTATTTACTGTGGGTAGGAGTAGCTGTTCTCCAACAGCTCTCTGTAGCACCAGTACTGGTGACAGTGTTGATGAGAAATTTCCTCTTACCTCTCAGACCAAAGGAAAGTTTGGGATGAAACATTTTGAACCTAAGTTAGAAAAGGCACAAAAAGGCTGGAGGAGCAAAGAAAGTTTATTTTAAATGCATCACATCATCATTGCAGTTTCATTTTCCTACTCTGGGGCCTGTACTATTCTAAAAGAAATGGCTTACTGTTAGCGGGGACTTGCTGAAAAGAATTCAGGAGAGGTTGTTTGACAGAAGTGACTCAGAGCCAGCTCAAGGCTTCTTAGCAGTGTTAACAGATTTTAGTTCCCTAATGCTAAAGATAAAACTATACATCTCGGGCTATGAAATAGGATGAAAGACAGACAACAGTGATTTTTCTTTCTGCTATTGAAGGACTAGAAGAGTTGACTGGTTTTGATAATTACTTCAGCTTCAGAGGCTGACATAATCTGAATGTACAGGTAGGAGGTAGAGACTTTTACTACTCCTGCCAAGAAACTGTCCTGGCTTTGGTTGAGATGGAGTTAGTTTTCTTTCTGGAAGCTGTCATAGTACTGTGGTTTGGATTTAGGATGAGAATAACACTGATAACACACTGATGTTTTTAGCTGTTGCCAAGCAGTCAAGGACTTTTCATCTTCTCATACTGGCCTGTGAAAGAGAAAGCAGGAGGTGCCAATAAAGCTGGGAGGGGACACAGCCAGAACAGCTGACCCAAACCAGCCAAAGGAATATTCCATACTGTATGAGGTTATGATCAGTATATAACTGGGAGGTGGACCAGGAGTCAGTTTGGCTCAAGAACTACCTGACCACTTGCTTTAGTTGGTGAGGAATTGGCTGTTCATTATTTGTTTTGTATATTCTAGTGTTATTACCACCATCTTCCTTTCCTACCTGTCCAGATAAATCATCTTTACCTCAAACCCTGAGTTTTACTATTTTTTCCCATTCTCTCCCCCATCCCACTGAGAGGGTGAGAGGAGAGGTGTGTAGTTTTTTTTTTCAGCAGCCTACCAGGTTAAACCACAACAGAAACAGTCAATAAATCAACAGTCAACCTGTTATTTGAGCCAACCTGGTGTTCTAGGCAAATCTTAAATACCTAAGCTCTGATTTGGCTTTTCCAGTATGTTGTTAAAAGGAAAGTGTCAATTGTGAGAGAAGAAAGGAAAGGAATAAGAATCAAGCAAAGCCCAGGGAATTAATGGATCAGCCCCTCCCCAAAAAGCAGTTATCAATTGTCTTTATCAGCCATTTAATGGTTATTGGTCTTTGTAAAAATTCATATGATGCATTTAATTAGCAAACAAGCAAAATAAGGTAATCTTTATCAAGGTAGATTGCGAGAAAACTCTAGGTCTCAGATGAACGGAAGTCAGACACAGAATGCAAATTAAACCCATGATCCCGTGGTTAAAATTATTAGTCTACTGCTTACCTGCTAATAGGTGGCTGTTTTTCTGCCCAACAGGTTGTGTAGGAAGCATTGTCCTATGAAACAGGACCTTCAATCCATATTATAAAGCCACAAGGTGTTAGGACCCCTAACATACTCGCCCCTGATTCAAAAGACTAGGAGCACAGGAAAGCTCTTGATATGTTCAAAAATTACTAACCCAAGAGGCATGAGTCTTCTCTGTTGGTTTGACAAATATAAAGGGACAGATAAATGCAAACTCACTTATCTTCTCTTCCCTCCCCCAATAATTTGCTATTTGATAAGTGACACATGTGGTGTACGGCTGAGGTACATTAGTAATTTGATTTGGTTATGACCAAGATCTGGGATGTGGCTTACAAAGTGTCCTATTTGGTGCTTTTCCTGCTAGCTCGTTCCTTTAGTTTGAGCACATTAAGCTACAAGCTTATGGATCAGTGCTTTCCTGATCAGTTTATCCTTTACCAATCCCATTTCAGTGATATAGCATGATGCTGAAAGAGGCTGAATCTGGCAAGCTGGGAGTAACAGGTAATTTGTGAACTTGGTAGCTGCCTGTTTGCAAGCCATCTTGAGACTAGTGTACGTGATAGTTTTCTGCTGTATTTCTGGCTATTGGGGGTGCATTAGGAAAAGGAGGGGTTTTCATTTTCTTCAAGAAGGATGAAAGTAAAAGCCTGGTACCTGAGTCTGCATATTTGAAATTGGAGACTAACTTGCGTGAATCTGGCCTCTGATAGGATGAGATGTAATCTTAGAGACATGACCTTGGGAGAAGAGTTAGAAAAATATTAATTGGTGGTTCAAAGTTTCTACTGTAACCTTGTACCTAGCAATGGCACTTGTTAAGGCATTTTGTGAGAGATTATTGGTGACTATTGGTTTTGAAGATGTCTTTACTATGTCAGAATGATGAAAGTGATGAGCATGAGTCTGAACAGTAGTTCTCCTTGCTGTGTTAAATCAATAGGATTTTAATTTGTCATTTAGATTTAAGCAAGTGGGAAAACCATTATTATCAGATATATCAGAAAATGCATTTTTCATTCCTATAAATGTTTCCAAGTAGAACATGTCCAGAGACACCCAAGACAATACCAAAGATGGACATTCCTGAGAAGTAAAGTTTACTAAGAGTCAGGTTCCATTTTCTATGAATACAGGCTCACATACACACACATTGAAAATTACTGGTTTGATGCTCTTAAGAATGAAATTGTACAAATTTATCACTGGTTTAAAGTACACATTAAGATCAGTAATATTGCTGCCTAATATAATACTGGTGCATTTTTCTTTCTCCAAAATCAAAAAATACTGAGTTGCCCATAAATGCTCTTGAAAATAAACTGTAAAAGAGCAGAAGAATGGGTGCTATTCTATGGATGCTGCATTTTTAAAGTAGTTGGGGATTCATTTGCTTAAAGGTCAAGATCCATGACTCATTGACATACACCTAATTTAAAGCACATAAATAATTTAACTAATTAGAATGGGATTATTCAGAAGTTCTAGCATTTTGCTGGATTGGCAAAATAAAGAGATTGAACTATATATGTGAAATAAAAGACCTTTTGTCTTTTGTTCCAAACCCAAAGTATTACTGTATTCCCCCTACAGTTCTTAAGTGTAGTGAAAATGAGGTATTATATTTCAAGGTCTTTACATACTTGTTGAGAATTTAATTATGATGTATTTCTAAGGAAATTCTGTCTATGAGGTTGAAAATATATTCCTTTCTCTCAGAGAAGAACCTTCATACTTATACCTGGAAGCACTAATATTACTGTATGATCAATAGATAAATAAATGGAAACCTCTTATGTATTCCTTCACTTGAGAGAAAATACACATTTCATTTTCCTCTCCAGCGGTTTTACTTCTCTTCATGTCTTCTTCATATATAAAAGGAAAATATCATAACTGTAGCTTATATATAACCTAATTTGAGCATGATGACACATTTTATTAAGACTTCTAAATGATTGCTTAGATCTTAGAAGACATTTATATTTTTGTTTAATTTGTGAATGTCATAAATGCTAATTGTCAATTTATATACCTGATCTTTAGCCTTGCTATGTAAAAAATGTCTTCTTTATATAAAGCTTGCTTCATGAAAGCATTTTTCCAAACAGTTATAAAAGGGATGGTCTGCTTAGCAGTATTTATCTAAAAGGTATGTAACATATCTGGGTTATTTGTACCACTTCTAACTATAGAAGTTATTGCTTCACTATGGAAGACATAGCAAGATAAATAACTACTAGTAAAATTATGGTTCATGATTCAGTAAGATAAATCTGGAGATGCAATTGTCCATCCAGGTGAGAAAGCTCATGTTAAGAGTCACTTCACAGAACTAATATGCACGGATGAGTCTTTCACAAGAGAAGCACACAAAACCAATCAGGTCTGTGAAGAGTAAATACAAAAAGGAGGAAAAAAATCTGCCAGTCATACCAGCTTCAGCATCAGAGCTCTGCTTTTAAGCTTTCACTTTATCCATTTAGCTAATTATCTATTGGATTTCCACATATACAATGAATGACCAGTGGATATATGCATAAAGGTCAGACTTCTTTCACAGTAAGTTCACCTAAGTTTGTGTCAAATTTTTCTCAGGATGCCTTAAACACATTGTGCATTTATGCAGAAAGTTTGCATGTGTGCATATATATACCTCCAGAGCTAAAGATGTAGGATGCACTAATTTTGGAAAACAGTCTGGTACCACAGCCTTGTGACGCAGCATTGTCCCCAAGTAGTAATCCAAGGTATGTCCTACCTCTTCATCACATTCTCTTGGGCACCACTGAATTCCTGCACAGAAGAATGGAAGTTCCCACTGTTGGATCTTCACAATATTTTTATTTTTATCTGTTATCTTTAACACTTGGCACATCATGCAAAGTCATGCCTTCAGCATTTGGCCCCCCAAGAATGAGGCAATGATACAAACACAAGGAGCACCACAGCTTTGTTGTAACTTGGTGACCTATATGACTGATGTAGCTCCTCCCAGATATTACAATCACAGTATAGAAACTTGGAGAGAGGTTGTGGCACTACACAGCACTAAAACTGAGCTTGTGGAAAACTGTTCTCACCAGTTTCATGCTATACCATTCAGTTTTCTGTTAAGCAGGTGGGTCAGGTGCTCCTTCTCCAATGGCAGAGTATGGCATTTTGCTACCAAGAAACACAAAAATTAAGAGATTTGTATCTCTCATAAGTTCTAACTATTAGAAGTAGAGGATACAAAGGGGTTTTCTGACTGTGATTGTTTTAAAGAGTTGACACTTGCATGGTGTTCATTCAAGAGAAATATATTAACTTGAATGGCCATGGTATATTGGCCGCAATACTGCTAGGTGAGTGATAAAATCAATGGAAAGGTAGCTAAAGCCAATCAGCCAAACCAGGAGAGAAAATATTTAGATTGATCATAATAAAAGCTACCTGACAAAATGAAACACTATCCAGTGGAGTAATTTCCTGGGGGAAATGACAGAAATGCCATCAAAAGGGAATTTTAAACTGAAATTGACAAAAAGAAATGTGCTGCAGGAAAAATCCTGTATGCATTCTATGCCAAAGAAATGTGCTGAGTACATTTCTATCTTTTGGATTTCTCTGATTCTGCATCATTTTATGCTATGTATAAAACAAATACATTTAAAATAAATGTTTTAAATATATAAGCTGGCTATGCAAACCCAAGCAAAATGTTTTTCATCATTCTTAAATGTTTTTTTTCTAGATCATTCTTGATGGCAAGAAAGAATTGTTAAAACCTGTTAAAATTGCTGACAAATATTTTCTCAACGTTTTTTCTTATTTATATAGATTAAGTATGCATACTTGACCCTTAAATTAATCCGGCTTTATATTCTTTTTTGCTTTAACTTACTTTTTCTAAATTGCAAAACCCCCTTATTTCCATGAGCATCATTATTATGATTCCAATACTCTGAAGTCTCTTATAATGAATAACAATAACTAAGTGTCAAGTTTCTTTTCTCAATGTTCAGAGCCAAGTAACAAGCAGATCAAAGATATTATGGAACATGCGACCAATCACTGCAGACTGATTTTTTTGCGGTATCAGATTGTGTTAAAAAATTTCACCACAGAGAAGCAGAAATAAAACTCTTCTTGTGTGATTGTCTTGCTGCTCTACCCCTCTCTGCTGTGTTCCATATATGTTCTTGTTCATTGGTGATTTTAAAACTGTGTTCTAATGGAATTAGATGACACTGGACTGTCAATTTTTAGGAAGGTTTCTGAGACTCAACCTAATTTTCCACAATTCATAGCTATTCTATGAATTGGAATCACATGTCAACAGTTTTGACGACAAAGAAAATTTGGGTTTTAAGAAAATTCCTATGTTTTCCAAAAGATGGACACCGAAAAAGATTAATATAATCCTAGAAGGTTTTTCAGTTATGTCACAGAAAAATATCTGTTACAGAACTGTTCATAAAAATTAAAATCTTTCATTTTGCAATGCAATATTGCAGAAGTAAAATGGCAGTTTCTTCACATTAAGCAAACACTGTTTTACAAGTATGCTGAATAACAAACAAATCTCCAGAGAGCCAAGTACAAACTCAGGAACACATTTGAGAGAAGGCAGAGAAATGTATTTTTGGAAAATTGCTACATAGGTAACCAGCTGCAATAGTTTTTATAGATGTGATGCTGCCTGACACTATGGGGCTTTCTTTTGTTAAGCAAAGGAAAGGCTTATGTGTTCATGTTCCTATGAGCCTGTTCTGCATTACAGTAGCTCGTGTGTTTTAAAGAGATTTTCTCCAAGGAATTGGCTTACTGTGTTAAGCATGGAAACGGGGTAGAAATAAAAAGGAGCAAAAAAATTAAAAAGACTCTTCCCCATACGAGTAATCTGCTTAGTGTGAGGTGGAATTGTGTTTATCTTGTTGGATTTTAAAAACCTTTTATTTTAAATCTTCTGCTGGGGCCTAGCAAAGTATGGGACCCAACTCCAGGGTCATACTTTATGTGCAAAGTATTGAGAAAAGCTAAACTAGTTTGGCCTGATCATTAAAGCTAAAAATTACTTAAACTTGATTTAAGTAATTTATATTGTAATTAGATATTAAATTTATTGATAGTTAGACCTGAACATTGTCCATATAAAGTAAAAATTATTAAACAACTTAGAAAAATATTTATTGATAAAATACAACATTTTGCTATAGAGCTAAAAGCTGTATTGATAATTGTTATTTTTAGAGATCTTAAGTTTAGAAAACAGGGGAAGTGGCACAGATAAGAAACATCTCAAAGCAGAGATAAATGAACCCCTGTCTGTTAAACCTGGCCTAAATAACCTTTTACTTATTTTTCTATGTTGACCTGAATGATAACAAGTATAAGCTTAATCTGCTCACACACCTGCTTAAGATACACATTTTGCAGAATTCAAGTATTTTTTTTTTTCCCAAAAAGAGAAAGTATTCCAGATGTCGATTTTTTGATGTTCACAGCTTTTTCATTTTGGAAGCCAAGGTTACAAGCACTTAAACCAGTGAGTTTTGTCATTTCCATCTCCCACTAGATGTCACTACAGGACATCAGTTCAGCGCCACCGCAGGCCCTTGGAATTGTGACAGACATGAACCTGTGGTTTAGTGTATAAAGCTGCTGTAACTGTTTGCACAATAAAAAAAAAAAAAAAAGTAACGATAAATTAAACTTAAAGAATAAGTTTCTTAATAAATAGAGTGCAGGGCTGCTCTCTGAATGCCAGGTGAAAAGAATGTGTACTCTCTAGAAGTAACTTGTTTATTTTTCAGAGCATCAGGCCAAGCATGAAATTATTTATTACAGCATGGGCATCTGGATATCATTTTTATTTAGAACTAGTAATTTAATTCTTTGCAAAAACTGAACATGATAAATGTTAACAAAAATTGTTAGTTGAAATATCATTGGGTGTGTGGGTAACCAGTGGTTGAGGGAGTGTGAGTTTTTTTGGTCTATAAGCAGTCTCACTTTTTAAGATTATTTTAATTAGTTATTAATAAATGGAGGACTATGAATATTCCCAAGTACTTTATTTTGCACATGGTATTCAGGTTTCCAAATTGGACTTTCATACAGCACAATTTGTGTGTATTTCACATTTTCATGTTGTTCGTGAATATATACATTCATTATTTAACCAGATGTAAAGCCTTTTCAGAAGTTATTAAAATAATTAATTGCATAGTACTCTGCACTTTTCTTACAAATACATGTTTTATGTTTCCATAAAACCTGTCAAATTTAGAACTTTTTGTGTTCATACAGTTATTTCTATTTCATTCTTTCACTGAGCTATGGTACATTTGTGGAATGTGTGGGGAAGAGCTGCACAAGGGGTAAGCAACCACAAACACTGTATATGTACAGAAAGGAACCAAACAGAAGCCAGCAATGTTATAACTTAAATGCTGTTTATGCATTTATGTGCCCAAAAGCATCACTGAGGTAAAAATAGCCAGAAATTGTACAGGGAGTGTGTACCTATTAGGGCAGGAATGCAAAACATACTAATGGAGTGTCAGCAAATGCATGTATTGTACCTGGATACTGTATCCAGTTCTGGGCCCCTCAGTTCAGGAAGGGCATAGAGCTCCTTGAAAGAGCCCAGAGCAGGGCCACCAAGATGGAGTGAAACATCTTCCTTATGAGGAAAGGCTGAGGGAGCTGGGTCTGTTCAGCTTGGAGAAGAAGAGACTGAGGGGTGATCTCAATAATGTCTATAAATATGTTAGGGGTGAATGTCAGGAGGATGGAGCCTTCTCAGTGATGGCAAGTGATAGGACAAAGGGCAGTGGGTCCAAGCTGGAGCATAGGAATTTCCTATTTCACTGTGAGGGTGACAGATCACTGGAACAGGCTGCTCAAAGAGGTTGTGGAGTCTCCTTCTCTGGAGACATTCAAGACAAATCTGGACACGTTCCTGTGTGATCTAATCTAGTTGAACTTGCTCAGATGGGGGTTGGACTAGATAAACTTTCAAGGTCCCTTCCAACTCCTGACATTCTGTGATTCTGTACATGAAGGAAAGATACAGCGGATGATGGGACTCAGCAAGCTATTTAGTATTATTGCATATGTACCTGAAAAACAGTAATAGAGACAAGTATATATTGGAGGAATCATAGAATTTTTAGGCTGGATATGACCTTTAATATCATCAAGGACAGCTGCTAACCTAGCACTGACAAGTCCATCACAGAACTGTGTCCCTAAGTGCCGGGGTCTTTTAGTTCCATGCAGGCTGAGAATGACCAGACACATCAATATGATGCAGAATCATTCCACATTATTAGCAANNTCTACAAGAAGCTGTTGTAAACATCAATTAAAAAAAAAAAAAAAACAAAAAAAAGGATCCCACTAAATACTATGTATGTAGAAGACAGAGAGGGATCTTGGCCTTATCTTGCAGAAGATAAATTATGTAGAAATTCAAGTGATAATTTAATAGAAATTAATATTCTTCTGTTAGAAAAACAGGCAAATACTCAAAAAATTTCTGATTGTTCCTGGCATTGCTCTTCTGTGTCAGGCAGGACAAGTCACATATCTCTATATCTCAGCTTTTCATGTCTGAAATGTTATGTATGAACTGAGGTCTTTGACTAAAACCAGGATTTAAGATTTAGTACAGTGGGTGGATTTCTGGGTCAGGACTGTATTGAAATTTTAGTAAATGGATTTCCTAGTGTAATGCAAAATATTTTAAAAAAAAAATCCAATTGCTCTCATCTCTGAGATGAGCTCTTATTGTTCAGATTCCTGCAGCTGCATCAGCTGATCGTTACCAACTACAATGAAATTTTTTATAACCAAAATGTGGAAAAAAAGAAAAAAAATAAAAAAGAGAACCCTAAGTTCTAGTATAATATGAAAAGAGAGTAGAAAAAAAAAAAAAAAAAGAAAAATCTGAAAAAAAACCATAAAAAAAAAATAATCAATCTCACAAAATGAGGCAATCCATCTTTCCTGCAAAGAGGCTGAGTCGCAGCAGGTGATTCTCTCAGTGTCTAAGTAGTTTCAGTACAACTGTTTCTGCCTTAACACTTGGCCATACCTGGTCAGCACAGGTAACATTAGGCTGCTAGTGTTAATTCACTATTTCAGCTGTTTCTTAACATCTCAGAATCAAAGGAGCAGTCAGACAGAGTCATCCTGTAGGCTACATTGAATGGATTGTTCATCACTTCTGTTATAAGAAAGAAAATTAGGACTATGACCACATATAACTAGAGAATACAAATGACAATATGTGTTATTCCTTTCCTTTTTATTACTATTACAACTTCCAGGTGAATGAAACATTGCATCCTTCAGACAGAAGCAGAATCTCCTCAAATCTGTGAATGTGGAAGGTTGGTAGAATAAGGTGGTTGCTTCAGGCAGCACTGCTGAACACATCATTCTCCTCTGTCAACATTGCATGACAGAATATTGAAATTACCAACAAAGCTAGGGAAAAATGTGAGGTATCAGACCTGTGGATACTTATTTTCTGGATTTTTCATTTGGAAGCAGCAAGATTCAGTATCCTAGGTTGCTATGTGTTAGTTCATTGTAGGAGCAGAACACAAAATGCTGGAGCAGATCAATGCAGTTAGAGTTCAGAGCCCTTGAAATAAATGACACAGTCTCTTAGGAATGCTTAAGGAAGCTGGAGAAATTGCTACAATGTGGTGTTTGCTTATATCCCTTATTATTTCATACTTCCTAACAGCTGAACATATATATGCAAGACTTACATTTTCCATGTTATATGTCATTTACCTTCAAAATGACCCCTTGCAGTATTACAAGAAATAATATTAAATATAATGGCTGCTTTCTAACATTGTGTTAGAGCGGCTAGAATTATAAATATCTCCAGAATCTGTGGAGTTCCACTGAGCTTGACAAGTACAAATGTTCCAGGGTTAGGTCCAGTTAAAAAGAGTGTGAGCAATGTTCCCTGGGAGACTTATCCAATATGTAATTACCATAACTGAGGGCTTAAATCATTTTGAAAGTGACTACATTACTATTCTGTATGGCTATGCCAGATTTTTTTTTGGTACTTTAGACAGGTTCTAATTAACAATGTTAGAATTTGTAAGTAATACAAGTTGCTGTGACTTAAAATTTTATTTTTTCCCTCAGATATCAAAACAACCTAATAACAGGGGAGAATTTTAAAGTTACTTCCAGAATTTAAGAGAATACTTACCCCTTCTTAGTAGAAAAAAAATGAATCATCTTTGCAAACTGACAAAATGATACAGGGTTCACTAAGAAAAAAGTGTTTACTCAAGCACAAGAAAACCTTCCTGTAGAATTGTACTTGCTCTAAAAGATACCCTCAAGATACTACTCAATAACACTTGATATCAGAGACCTGGCGCGCAATATTATTTGTGGAAAGGATTACGTGACGGGTGCATGTTTTATGTTTGGCGATGCAGGTACAGCACCTTTGCCAGCAAAGCCTAATGAGGGAGAAAACATAGGTACTTGCAACTACTAAGGAGAGAGATGTTCCCAAAAGTAAAAAATATGCTTTGGCAAAGGAGATAGGCTGTCCTTCATACTATTGTCTTTGCCTTCTGTCTGCCTAAGAAAAAGAGGGAGGTAGGAGTATATGAAATTATTTGAACAGTCAAGTTTTTGAAAAACAGAACCTATATGTGCTATATTGATTTAAGCAGCAATATATCATCTGTTCTGGCTTTACTATAGCAAGATGCTATTTACATCGGGGATGTTGTTCTAACAAAAGCCTTCCAGAAGGCGAGTGTGATGTAAATCATAATAAAGAATCAAGCAAAACATTATCAAGCATACCAGTAAGTAAATAACACAGATTATTTTTCCTGTTACGATAAAGCATCTCATCTAGTACATTGATTGATTTTCTCCATCATCAATTCTATGATGGTTTGGTTTATGTATGCAATATTCAAGTTTGAACTGAACCTATATATTAAAGAGTCTTTATGTATGATGTTGTGCTATGCAATATATGAGCCAAAATTCTTAGTTTCTTTGGCAGTGGCAAAAACTTATAATAACTTTCTTTCATCACTGACATGACACTGTCCATGCTACAGTACTATCCACCTTTTATCAAGTGTCAAAGACGTGAAGCAAGTTAACATTCAGGAGCTGCATTTGACTGCTTGCAAACATGAAAAATAATTTGAAAACCATATTGTTCTATTGGCTTAACTATACAATTGTTTAAGTAAATATGAATCTACTTTCTTATAAAACCTTTGTTAGTGTAAGAATGTTTAGAGAAAATTCAGTAAAATGCCAGGAGAAATACTGTGGGAGTGTGTTATCATCCATTTTGCATAGTGATTATCTCCTTTCTAACACCAGTTGCCTTTTGCTGACTCTTAGAGAAATCGGCAAATATCAGTGTCAACCATCTGCAGTCAGCAGTTACTGAATATCTTTCTTCTGATAATTTTGTTTCCTTGGTAAACCAACTTTTATGCTCAAATCATTCCCACATAATGCTCAGATAACACAGTCTACGTTCTCTGCTGACTGGGCCTGTGTCATTTCAGTGAAAGACCTGCAAATCATGGAGTGGTACAGAACATGATCTGGCTACCAGAAAGATATCTTAAAGACAGAGGCATTCATGTTCCATATCTCTATTATAGGCTCTCTCTTCAAATATGCACAATATATTAAAACATTATTTAATGAACTGTATAGGGTAGTGACATAGAATTAGGCTTCCAGAAAGAACTAAAAGAAAACTAAGCAAAAGTTGCTGTTAGGATTAGCCCTCGATCAAGAAAAGAATAAGTCAAGAATGCACCTGTCAAGAGGACTCTTGGTCAGAAACTGAGTGGAAACTGAGGATGAAATGACAGGAGGCCAGAGGCACAGGTACAAGAGGCACTTGAATCAGAGCTATTCCAGACCCCATAAGTGCATGTTGAGCAACTGAAGGGGTTTACTTATACTCCTAATGGATGGTGCATTACCAGTTAGACTTACTGTCCATTGCAGATAAACTGCTCTTAAATTTAACTGCTGAAGAGATTAAGTGTAATCAGTTTCTCAGTCAGCCTTCTCTAGGTGGCCCATTTATTCCTTACTTGGTCCTACACAAATTTACTTGAGGATCTCAGGATATTTCACATGATGTGTAGCCTTTGCAGGTGACTGAATAGTAAGAGTTTAACCAGATTTTCTCAGTCTATATAATGCAATGTGGTCTTTTTGCTGACAGATGGTGGTGATGGTGGGCATGTAAAGCAACACAGCAGCCTTAAAATTGTCTATATAAAGCTTAAACTGAAACATGATAAATATTGCTTGTAATGTAGAGTAATTCACATGTAATTTGCTGTGATCTTTACTAAGAACAACTGATGCATCCAAAGGATGAATACTCCAGCCAATGAGACCATGGAGCAGTATAGTTCAGTGGGCACTTACCAGATTCACTAGGTGCTTTCATCATCCTAGTCTATTATTTATTAACTGCAATAAAAATCTCTCAGCACATGAAGGACAAGATCACAGGAAAGGGACATGTCCTATTCAATACAAAATATTCTCCCATTTATCACCTGCAACAGTGCTTGATAGCTGTTATGAGAGAATGGTCCCAGCTAGGTGAACAAGTGTTTGTATTTCACAAAGAACTGCAAAGTGTATATTATGACAGGACCTGGAGTACGTTGATTTACAGAGCAGAAAGGTAACACGTGACATAAAATCACGTGCCAGGTATATTGGATTTTCCTACGTCACCCCAAACAGTAATGCACTCTTGGTATAGTAATTGGTAGAGTACCTTCTATGCACTCTTGTGCAAAGAAGACTTAATTCTGCATCTACTTAACCTTGCCGGCACATCAGATGAACAATATATTTCATTTACATCTATACCAGGTTAGTAATTTGTAGAGTGTGATTGGGGAAAAAAAAAAAAATCTAATTTGCATAAGACTGTCTATACTACTGACACACCTAAGATGCTTAAACAGCATTGTTTAAAAATGTTAAGAAAATATTTGTAGAGCTTCACATACATCAACAGACAAAACCAGTTTTTGTTGCTTCTGCAGTAACAGCACAGTACAGCCTTAACTAAAGCTCTATATGACTCTTTTTTTTCATACTACGGCTGCAAAATCCTGCTGAAGGAAAAGGATCGTTATAGGTGTGTTTGGTGTCCTCACATTTAACTCGTGCTGATTTTCCTGTTTGTCACATTTGGAACTTATTTCTGCTCTGAGGGAGTAAGAATTTTTATCACCTTTCGTGCTTGCAATCCCTGGTGGAATTTTTACCCATAAATTTGCACAGCATACACAAAATATTGAGCCATCAACATTTTATGACGCACGAGGAGACTATAACACAACAGTGAAGAAGAACTGTTCTTTATAGATCAGTGAGGCAGATGATAAAATATTAATTTCCCTAAATTTAAAACACAGTATTGCTCATGTGGCATACTGAATTCTTGTATTATTACATAACTAACAATTAATGGAATCAAGGGAAGGACAAAGTCTGAACAATGCCACATCTTCCATCTTTATCAGATTAGCAGCAGGGATTTTTCTGCAGTGTAAATAGAATTAAATAAGACAGAAATCAGATCAGGCATTTACATGTATATATATGCAAGCAACATAAGAATATCAGCATGTGTTATTCCCTGAAGCCAGAGACCCCTAATATGTCTAATAAATTACTTGGGTTTTGGTTTTTTTTTTTTCCTTTCTTTTCCTAGGGCGTCTCATGTGACAGACCTGCCCATCCTTTTGGGCAGGTGATAAGATTAGGTAGAGGAGTTTTCTTCTTGTTCAGGATCCATTTATCCTGCTCACCTGCTGAAGTTCTGAGATTTATCAACAGACAATGCTATTCCTTGGGGAAAGTGGCAGGGACACACAGATCTGGATTTTTTGCAGAGGTAATACATCCCTTTGACTATTTGAACTAAGTGAAATTGATCTTTCTCATGAACTTTTTTCATTCCACTTTACACAACTTTATATTTTTGATGGATATTTTAGAAGTTGCTTATACGTTGTGGTTAAGTATTAAGGTTTCTTAATGCTGGTGTTGTTGCTCCCTAAGTTAGTTGGCTCCTGCTGCTTAGATGTTGGTGCATATCAGTGTTTTTGCTACTGTACAGCTTGCAAACATTTTGAGGAAAGCAATCCTAATGAGAGAAGCTATACACTAGTAAATGTCAAGTATTTATAAAAAAACAGCTCAATATCTTCACTCTCTGACTTTAATTATGCTTCAGAATGAGATGCTGGTTTATAAGCACTCTGAAAAAGAAGAATATGCCAATCTCAGTATCTGACAAAATGCTACTTATAGTGGCAAAACCCATTAGCTTTTGGGCTGCATATTTTACTGTACCTCTGTGTTTTGTTCATTACACTTTAAGATTTTCAGTCTTCCTGGTTTTACATTAAAGGCATCACTTAGTATCACTAGATAAACACTTTTTTAGGCTCTCATTTGAAGTTTAGTTAGCAACTGACTGTTGGTCAAAAGCTTTGGAATTGTGAGGTTCAACTGGGAGCACTCTTCCACACATAAATATGCATCAGAAAACACTTTTTTTTTTTTTTAAATCAGTTCAAAATCTACAGTCCAACTTTAATTTTACAATTAAACATTTATGTAACAACTTACTCTAGTTAACATGAAGGTAACAGCTCATGGAGAGTTCTTCCCAAACTCCCAGATAGACTCCCCATCCTTGCCAGAAAAGAATGCTGAAGTGATGCCTCCAAGAGACACAAGTACATAAACGTTGTTTTTCCACTGGTATACTTTGGGATGCTGATTTTGTGCCACAGAAGCTTCGAACAGTAGACAACTCACAAACTCTTGATATTTTTGTCAGATTAGAGGGTTGGAGAAGAACTAAATTTAATCTTCAGTTTTGGTCAGTCAGAGGATGAACATTCAAGGTCAATCAGATGTTTTCTTGCTCATGGCATGCCACACTCTTTCAGCCCTCCAAAACAGAAGATGGTATTCAACCCATTTAAATTATTTATCTAAACAGTCCTACCCATATTTCACATGATTTTCTCAACTAGCACCTGTTTTTGATTCCCCAGTAATATTGTTACTGCTAGGAAGTGCCTTCTATACTGTGATTTTTTTTTTCTTTCTTTCAGAAGAGCAAGTGTAGAAATTTTGTGTATAGTGTTTACTTTATATATATTCTAGTGTGTTATTACAGTGCAGAGTTTTTCTGTTGGAACTTAATGTGAATTTAGGTGGGTTGAGACCTGGTTGAAGGGAAGAAGCCAGTGAGTTGTCATTAATGGGACAGAGTCTGGCTGAAGGCCTGTAACTAGTGGAGTCCCTCATGGGTCAGTACTGGGACTCGTATTGTTCAATATACTCATTGATGACGTGGATGAGGGAATAGAGTGCACAGTCAGCAAGTTTGCTGATGATACAAAGCTGGGATGTATCCTGGGGTGTATTGGAAGGGGGGTGGCTAGTAGGTCAAGAGAGGTCCTTCTCCCCCTTTATTCTGCCCTGGTGACCGCACCTGGAGTATCGTACACCAAAAACATCACTGAGGTAAAAGTAGCCAGAAATTGTACAGGGAGTGTGTACCTATTAGGGCAGGAGTGCAAAGTGCACTAGTGGAGTGTCAGCAGGTGTGTGTATTGCACCTGGATACTGTGTCCAGTTCTGGGACCCTCAGTTCAGGAAGGACATAGGACTCCTTGAAAGAGTCCAGCGCAGGGCCACCAAGATGAGGAAAGGCTGAGGGAGCTGGGCCTCTTCAGCTTGGAGAAGTGATCTCAATAATGTCTATAAATATGTAAAGGGTGAATGTCAGGAGGATGGAGCCAGAGTCTTCTCGGTGATGGCCAGTGATAGGACAAGGGGCAGTGGGTCCAAGCTGGAGCATAGGAAGTTCCATGTGAATGTAAGGAAAAGCCTTTTCATGGTGAGGTTGACAGAGCACTGGAACAGGCTGCCCAGAGAGGTTGTGGAGTCTCCTTGTCTGGAGACATTCAAGACTAATCTGAATGTGTTCCTGTGTGATCTAATCTGTGTGATCCTGCTCAGTCAGGGGGGATGGACTAAATGATCTTTCAGGTCCCTTCCAACTCCTGACGTTCTGTGATTCTGTGAATGCAAATGCCCATTTTCCACCTCTTTCAGACCTCACAATGAATTATACTATTTAGTTTTGGAGAGGCCTCCTTTCTGTACTAACTGCATTTATCACTTCCGGAAGAAAAAAAAAAGTGTCTGAATTTACAAAATTAAAGGCGATGCTTAAACTCTGAATAATTAAAATGCCTTTGCAGCACTTCATGGATGTTACTCTGAAAATGCCTTACAGTTCCACTGTCTTCTAGAGGAGTTGTTTCACAGCTGAATGTCATCCAGAAGTTATACTTTATGAGGATCTAGTATCTTGATGCAAAGGTAGTTGCAATTTATATAATTCCTTAACCTATTAGTTGTTTCTTTTAAAGTGCAAATGTCCTACCAAGATGAAAAATGAATTAGTCCTATCTAGGCTATACAGTCCTCAGAACTAAAATGTCCAATTAGGACTAAAAACAGTGAATTTGCTGCTTCTATAAAATCTCTGTAGCAGCAGCTACCAAAGTGCAGTACATAACACACAAGCCATTTTCCCAATACGGAAGCAAGACCTGGTCACGGCCAGGAATATTAATGACTACAGTACTGATGGTGGAACCTGCACACACAAAAAAAGTTACAAAGATCTGCTCTAGAGCATCTCCTTAATTTTAAGGAAATGCTTATAGTTGTAGAGTGAATTGTAGAAAATAATTTTAAAATAGAAAAAGGTTTAGAAATATCACAGTCTTCTTTGCATAAATCTATTTGACAATAATTTATTCCTGGTGCAATCTTCATTTAGTAATCTGAAAGATTCATTACATAAATACAGAAGGTTCTATTTGAAATGTAACAAGACCATTTACTTGTTAGTAGTAAATCATTATATTAATTTTGAAACTCTCTGGTAATCTGGTATACTTCAATGATTTATCCTTGGGTGTCAGGGAGGTCATGGAAGCCACTGTGTAATGTAGGTCCTAGAAAAAATAATTCAAAATAGTTAGTCCAATACGCTTAATGTCCCTGAAGATAGATGTAAAATGACAATTGGATTCAAAGATAGTAGTACTACTCCATGCCAGAATCTTGTTAGAGGGAAAAAAGACTACACAAATTTCATCCAAATTATTGAGTTTAGCTACAGTATGAGCAAATCAAGATGACAAGATAATGTAATTTCATTAAAAAACTACCATTGTTTTGACATGTTTAAATCAACTTAGACTAATCTGATCGGTCTTTAGAGTGTAGAAAACCTAAAGATGACTTGGCTTCATCTGTTTTGGCACTTAAACTGTATATTTATTAATGATGTGAGCCTTGAACATACAAGGCAGTTTTTGTTATGTGCTAACAAACACAGTATCTCCTCATCAACACTAGCTTCATATTCTACTTACACAACCTTTCCAAGCATTTTGAAATGACACCTTATGTTCTTAATACTTCTCCAACTGACTTTTTTTCCCACTGGGACCTGTAATGAAAACAAGAATGAATTGTAACACATTGAATTGTAACTGGAAAGTTCCCAACTGTCCTTTAACTCCATACAGCACAACTGTGAGGATGTAACTGCCTACTAACAGGAGTCTTATTGCTGTGGTGTATTGATGTGTTTAGGTGATTGTACCCTTGTAGACAGGTTATCCTTTCATAACAAGCTCATCTTCAGAACTGAAAATGGAAAAATAGTATTTTTTTTTTCATAGAAAACAAAGGTTTTTCTGAAGTGGTCGAGAGGGAATATAGAGTAGTATGGGAAATAAAGGTCTGTTTAAGCAAGGTTTGTCTAGGTTACACCCAAGAATACTTACAGTATTTATTTTATGAAAGCTGTGCTCCATAGAACTTCCGTTCTCAGTGTGGACAGTTGTGACTTCACAGTGAGAAGGTTTTGGTACTAAATTTGCAAATCAGCCTATTATTAAAATATAATTAAATCATAATAGCCATTAGCTTTATATTCTTTAAGCTAAATACAAAGTGTATTCCTTTGACATCACCTTCCTGAGTTTGAAAAACATCAGTGTATATGGTTGCAGTCTTCCTAAATGCTGTTACATGGACAGTCACAAAGTTGCTGGTCCAGACTGTGTATCCCTTGTAGTTCTAAGATTAGTGACCCCGAGCAGCACTCAAAACAGTGAATCTGCATCTGTCCTATCAAATACTGCCACAGCCACAAAGCCAGTACTGGTGCAGGAAACAGTGGAAACCCCATGACTCTCTAGGACCTTAAATATTCTCCCTCACAGCATCTCTACATTGCACAAGTCTAGGTTATATTGTTTTATGGTTGGTTTCCATCATGCAGATAACAACCAATAATATAAAGCTTTAGAAAGATATGAAATATTTTTTCTGTCTTTGTGCAAGTAGAGTAGACCTCAGGCCTACTGGACCTGATTACCTATGTCATGGAGAGCTTTTAGAGCTATTCTCTCTTTTACACATCCTACTCTTTCCAGTTATTTTTTTCATTTGCCAGCAAATACTTTAAAGTTTTTTTTCTCTGATACTGTGTATTAATGAGACCTCACCTTGCGGTTTCTGATAGTAGTGGGGCAATGCTTTTGAGTTATAGGCAGTTTCTAGTGCCTACTTAGTGCAGGCATGGCAACCCAACAGTGGCTGTTCCTTTTTAAAAAGAAAATGGAGGTTGCTTTCTAAGTCTAAAATTCACTGGGGAAAAAGATTATGAGTGAAGTAATGACAGTTTAGCAAATCAAAGCAATAATTCTTTGATCTATAGCTACCTTTAAATCTTATTTAAGGAGTAGTGGCATTATATCATTTCCTGGAGTTATGAAATTGAATGACTTCAATTTGTGTAAATAATTTTTAGATACTATTGGGCAATTGTTGGTTTGGGGTTTTTTTTGAAGAGAAAAACTGAAAGCAAAAAGGATTTTATTTCTAAGTTGCTTTTGGGTGCTTGTACTGTCTTCTAAGACATTCCATACTCTGAAAGGAAGAAACATCTACTTCAGAGGATCCAACTTAGATTCATCTGGTTAACCTATATCATAAAGAAAAAATGCCTGCATGAGACAATGTATTGGATTTTTCACTGAATACAGATTGTGAAAACAGAATCAAAATGCAAATTTTCCACATTTCCAATGTTTTGGGTATCAGATATTTTCATTAAAAGTCTTGTGGAAGAAGTACCTTCCAGGTGTAAAATACAGGTAAAAATGTGCTTTCTTGCTAATGATTTGAGAGGAAGGTTTTTTTAAAAAACATTTCTGACAACTGTACTAATTAACCCCTTCATCCTGCATTTTGATCATTAAGTCCCAGAAATTACCTTGCTCTGAAGTTGTTACATTTTTATGTAAAGGATATTTGTAAAGTAGGCTGACTGACTGTATTGTATTTGTTATATTATCACTTAAAACTGACCCAAAACCTTTTGGAAGTGAAATAGAACCTTTCAGAAATGCCAAGACTTAAACAACATGGTGCTGTCTCTATTCCCTTGATCTGAGCCATATTAGCATTACTGATTATTTCACAGAAGAAAGGGAACTAGACAGATGAGAACAGGACAGTCATTTAAATAAAAATAAAAAATAAGACACACCCCCTGAATTCCAACATCCTTTGTTCTGGTTTCTTATTTGCTCCTTACATGAAGGACTTAGTTTAGGGAAAATCAGTTCTTTATTTTCAAATTAAAAAAAGTTTCACAAGTTCTACTTTCTGTTCCATTTTTCAGAAAATCCTAGGATAAAAACCAAGGTTCCACCAGAACAATTTTTTTTTCCAGCCAAGATATAACCACCTCTTCTGAGAACCAACTGAAGTGTTGCCATCTGTATTGAGTGCTGCACCTGAAGCCTGTGTTGGAGGTTTTATCCTGCCAACATTTATATGCTGATTACTCCTATAAAACTTGAGAGTCATTTCCCCAGCAGCACCTGTAATAATTGCAGAATGACTGGCAAATGAATCACGAAGGTACTTTTAAGTGTGCCAGTCACTGTGCAGCTAATAATTCTCCAGAATCAACATGAAACGTCAGCGTGTGACCTTTTGCTTTACTGCAGCCCTGTTTTTGTATCCCTCTTCCCTTCATATGTTTGTTGCTGCATGTAGCAATGACAACAAAAGGAAGGACCATGACAAGGACAGATGACTACTTAATGGCTGAAAATGCTCTTTACATACACGTGCATCAGTCGTGCTTTAGTTTTTCTGCTGATTACAGTTAATTATAAGTATAATGCAGTTTTAAAACACAGGTCCAAATGTCTCACTGTACAAAATAGGGGTCCTAAGTTTTTGAAGAGCAACATTTACATAATACATTCACTCTGGCTGATTTTCTGATTAACTTTTTAAGAAAGATGTCAAAGTGAGTACTACATAGCACCTGTCTTTTTGTCTAAGAAAGATAAATTCTTTCAAAGCAATCTTTACATCTTTTCATGCCAACAACTACTACCTTGAAGAAGAAACAAGCTACTTATTTTAAGATGCTAGAGGTTTGGATAGTTTTCTTGTGTAACAAGTCCAGGACAATCTCCTGGTATAAAGAAGTCATCACCAGAGCTGTTCCAGAGTATTTTGACAACGTGTTTACCATCAGAAAACTCTGTTTCACTGAAAACAAAATTTAAATTTTTAAAATATAACCTTTTAAAATATAACCTTCAATAAGATGTGCATGATTTCATAAATACCTAACTTCTTCAGGAGATTTGTGTGATGAGATTTTCCCTAAGGGCTCTCCCAGATAGGTGCCCTAAATCCTGAACCACTTCTTCCTTCATATTACACCTCTTCTTACATGATATTTTTCATCACCTTTTGAAGGATTTACTTTAATTCCAATGCAAAATGAAAACAGTTTTACAGGCCTCGAAAATATCTGAATAATATGTTTGATTTTCTGACAGTTCCTGTTTTAAAACAGTATCTGTATAGTATATACTTCCATGGAAACTGACGGATAATCATATTAGGGAAACATAAATTATGTATCATTTTTGGGTTTTTTTTCCCCACTCTGATAATCCTCAATTATAATGATGCCGAGGAGTAGCACAGTTACAACAATAATGAAATTATTTTCCTTTGGTTTGTTTGGCTGATAGCTGCCAAACTATAAATAAGAAAATAATTGTTCTCATCAGCTGGGACTCCTGGAAACCTTGGTAGTCTGAGTATTTCCATCACTGTATTTCAAAGCACTTTCTTAGTCTTTCCTTTTATAAATGACCACCTCCTGATGCTCTTCTCTGTAAGTGATTTAATCAGGTGATCCTGCTCTGGCGTGGGGGGTGGCTTGGACTAGATCTTTTGAGGTCCTTTCCAACTCCTAACATTCTGTGATTCTGTGGTGTCCTTTTCAGCCACCATAGGGTCTTTTGGAAGAATCCTGTCTCGTGCCAGACCTGAAGTGTTCTGGATGCCGAACATCTGCTGCTGAGAAGCAGGACACCAGCCAGAGCAAGGCAGTCCTTGCTTAGCACGTAGCATCACTGCTTGTGCACTGTAAAGGTACCTCAGGGAAGCACACCACAGTCCCAAGCCAGTTCTGAAAAATATAAATGCAATTATCTATTTGCTTATGGTAGTCTCTGCTTTAAGGTGTTAATACTCCTAGCTGCCTAAGCCTTAGCCCAGCAGGATTAAGCCCAGAAGTAAGAAGCGAGAAACATTTGAGTGCACTGTTTGCGTTGAATTAATAATACTCGTGATGTCTGAAGTAATATAGAGCAATCCTCACTTATTAAAGAACAGACATTTTTTCACCTTCATATGTTCTTACAGAAAAATATTGGATATTGACTACTGCTTTTTATCCTGTTACTATCATGTTATTTAAATCAATCAAGTTTGCAAAGATCATAAACTCTGCTGGAGTGTAGGAATTGCTTCTCTAGTGTGTGCCTTTTTGATTTTTAAGAGAAATATTTATTTCCTCCCTGAATTTTTTCTCTCTCAGCAACATCAAAAAGTGCCCCATGTAAAAATGGTTTTAATTATGTGTTGTGGAAAAACTATCCTGAACCACACAGGCAGTAAAAAGAATGGTTTCAACTTCATTGATAAAAAATGGGAAGAGCAAATGGAAAAGAGCCTTTCAGCCAATATAAGCAGATTCTGTACTCTACATCAAGGAACTTCAGAATTTTGAAGAGAAGAGCAAGTCAGAAGACAGAGGAAGATGTACCCAAACCAACAGCTGACAAGTGTTTAAAGCTTAGTATATGCGTGAGACTAGATGTAAGAAAAGAGAAGCTTGTATCTCCTAACTATTCCTCTGAGCCCAAAACACACTTCCCTGTCTGGGACATACCAGCTGTATTTGGCACACAGGTTATTGCCTTAAAAATCTTGCTGTAGCACATGCCAGTGAGAATACTACAGTAAGTTCATATTTACTCTTTTACTAATATAGTATATATACTCTACTAACTCTTATATGCCTAATTTATCACAGTGCTTATGAATGCTATCAAATGCACAAAGTTTCCGCTCCATAATTAAATGTTTTAATTCTAGTACCTAACTAAAGAGCTTAGGATAAATGGCAAGGTGTGCATTTTCTTTCTTAGTTCATTAAGCCCAATATTTATGTATTCATGTTGTTTCTTGGTTTGAAAGGCTATCATAAATGGGCTGAAGATACTTATGAGAGTCAGTCATTCATAGAAGTTTTAGAAGCTCCTCTGTCTTCCAAGAACAATCTCCCAATTAACTGCTTCAGTATAAAATTGTGAAATTCCTAACATTGATCAAACCAAGAAGCACAACTTTTGGTGAAGATATTTTGATATGAACAGAGCTAGTAGCAGTAATACAGCAATAATTGATGGCTCATTTACGGACTATTTAGCTCGTGCAGTGAACCAGATGAGAATAGCTAATGAGCACAGCTTCTTACTGTAATTAGTCGAACAGTAGTGGCTCACAGATGATTTACAGTTTTCAAAAGTCAGTGTATTTACTGAAAAGCTTGCTTTCTCTGTGAAGTCGTGCCCATCTGATGACCTGAGGATACCATGCTTTAACTTCTACTAAGTCTTAAGACTGATTTACAACCACCTCAGAATTCACATAAATTCAACAGAAATACAACACTGACAATTTGTGTCTGCTCTCTCTTACCCTGCATCATGGACTATAGGAAACTGTTTTGCCANACTATTTATTATATATATATTTACGGGGGTTTTAGCTCTGTGCATTTGAAATCATACCTCTGAGAGTAAATAAAAATAATGCAGGTATCAATAAATTATAAATTATAACAATAAGTTACTATGGTAACAACAGCACATACTTTTAAATATAAACTTTTTCGTTAGAGAAAAACATAGCTTTTGAGTAAAATATACTTCTGCTTTGAAACACAATCAAGGCAATGATGTTATTCAGCAAATTCAATTCAAGTTTACTTGTTGAGTTCAGAGGAAGCAGAAGTGATACAACACTTAAATTACTTAACCTTGAAACACAAGCAAAAGAACTTTAAGAACATTTCATTCTCAGATTTTAATAAATATTAAACACTAGTTTATTATATGTTAGATTTCTTACACATGACATGGAAAACCACAGGCCCTTCAAGAGGGTCTCTGAATCTTCATTAGTAAGTTCTGTCCACTGTATTGTACTGTAAGGACACATTCATCTCATTTGCTCATGCTGACCTATTTGTTCTATCTTGCAGGTACTAAATTATTTAATGAGCTAGAGAAAGGGAATTCTAATTAAGACATTTGGCATACCAGGACACACTGTTTTCTCTGTCTTAATCATTATACCGAAGAAATACATTTTATGAGTGATGAAAATATCACTCAGTCCGGAAGAGAGACTGGCAGTAACCCTAAGTCAAGTCTAGCTCTTTACAGTACTGTTCCAGTAAGTTAGTAAGTTACCTTTATGAGGGGTGAGCAGAATATACTCCATTCAGACTTCTGTTTGAAGAGGGGAGGCTGGACAAGATTTCTTCCAGAGGCCATTCCAACACCAACCATTCTTTGAGTCTCAAGTTATGTATGAATTTTAATTTATTTTAACTGTGTTGCAAACCATAACATTTATTTATAGATCTCTGACACATAATATTTTATTCATCAACTTTCTGGCTGGACAATTAAAAGTCAACTAGTTACATAAGGCTATGCACAAAATACACTAAGCAAAATTAGGTAGTGTAGAAACCTAAAAAATAAAAGAAATAAAATACATTCTGGTTTTGTTCTTTACATTTTCAACCTGCTCTTTTTCACCAATTCTTTTGTGTTTTCATTATATTGCCTTCCAAAAGGGAATTCTGACACATGATAAAATGTAATTAAAATGCTTCAGCAGCAACTTGGGCAAAATGGTAAGTAGGAAGTACTGATATCCACAAGGTTCACTCAGTGTCCAAGTATGCTATTACAAATCTGCTTCAAATCATAGTTCTTGCCCATTTCTATTTGGAAAGATTTGTTTTTCAGGAAATCTAGTGTCTGTTTGATGCAGAGCAGTTGAGTAGTTTAGCTAGTGAAACAGTTAGCCATAGGACCACAGAGACTTTTTGGTTTTAATTATTTTTTGATCTTGCATCCAGTTAGCTTTCATGCTTATAGTCCATCATTTGCATAGATTCATTCTCATTTTTATGTCCTTTGAAATGAGGACATCATATTTGTCGTTATCTGCACAATTATTTCCCATTCCTATATGGACACTTGGGTCTCTCTCTGACTCTTTGTGTAATGAATAAAGCTGTCACGGGCAAAACTCAGATATCTCCTTTTTAGCTGCTGGAAACAAGCATCTCAGTCCCAAACACTCCTGAAAAGTTTGGCTGCAGAACGTGACTAGTCTCTCAAGTCTGACCTGGTGTACCCAGATGCATTGATTATGTGCTTAAAGGTAAACAAGGGAGAACAGTAATTTTGTATGAAAGCTGCACAAAAGCAGCTTCCTGTTTACCAGTAAAACCCCTAGATCTTTTCTGGGTTTGTTTTGTCAATTTTTCTTTTCCTGTCATGACTTTAAATTTATCTCCAGGAGTGTCGTGAAACTGCCCATTTAGAAAGTGAATACAAAAGTTCTCCTTGTAGAGATGAAATTTAAAAACTTTTCTCTGCATAATTTCTAAGAAATGAGATTTTTCACAGGTGTAGCCTCTGACTGGATTTGATTACCTTTGTATATGGATGGTGAAAGTCATATAACTTTCACTGCACTGACTCCCGCCACAGACAAGTGCATATAGCAAAACCACGAGGAGTTAAAATGCCTCAGAAAATTTCATTTAAGAGATGAACATCTTCGCTAAATGTAAAGGTAAATACCTGTACATCTTATACTACTGCTGTATGCTGCTGTATGCTGTTATATACTAATGTATGCTATTTTTTTTTTTTTTTGCAAATATGCAATAATTAAATGGAAAAAGGCTTTAAGTTGATAAACCATGCCTTGAATTTACTTGAATCTCCATAATATGTACTGTATTACATACAGTAGATGAACTTTTAACTTAGTTTACTCAATATAAATTACATTGCAAAATATCACATTTAAGGATAATTTATATTTTATTAAGTTAGACCAAACCTACAGGGGTGGAATAACTTTCAAAAATGTGTGATCACTTGCAAATGAATTGTTTTTTCCCTGCAACTTCCAGTCTTATAAATATCAGGATAAGTTTCCTCTTTCCTGTATTGAGCTCTGTTTTGCAAGGTTCTTTAATTCAATTACACAGTCACAACCATCTCTACAAACTTTCTGTTATCAGAAAGCTTGCGCTTCTGTAAATGATAAACCACAGTGACAAACTCCATAACTCTCAGGAAATCCCCTAAGCTGAAAGGATTTTCAGCCTAGGAAAGTGTAAGAAGGGAATTATGAGGGAATTATATTTGCCCTGGGTTTTTTTCCCCAGACATCCATCTGTAGCCAGTTCTTTTTCCTCTTCAGATCTGTGAGTCTCCAGTACTACCTGACAGGTGACCCTGAGCCTTTAGACTCCTACCCTACTCCTGGAGGAGCAGCCCAACAGCTGTCTTTTTCCTAACAGTCGATACTGACTGTTCACAGCATTTGATAAGTGATTGAGTTCTGTCAGCCTGGCCCAGACTTGAAAGCAAGCTGGCTCTGCCTGAAATTCCGTGTGCTGTGCAGCACCGGAAAAAGTAGTTCAAGAAGACTAGATGAAACTTTGACCTGAATCAGTATGACTGGTCTTTCAGTATTGTTTTGCCCTGTGTCAACTAGTTCTGTGCATTTCAAATAAATAAAAAAACCACCCTTTTGTCTCCAAAATCATATGGGATATAAAAATCGCCTAGTACACCTGAGTGTATATTTCAAATAAGAGGAAGTAGAAGGAAATTGTTGAAGTATGAAGATTCACATTTCACATTCATTCATATTAGGAGAACCTTAGAAAAAGCTTAAGTAAATTATATGACTGTTAAATTTCATGTCTGCATGCCAACTTTCTTGGTTCCTTCTGAGAAGTAGTCATAATCAAGGATGTTTCTACTATCAATGGTATATCCTTTTTGAACTTTCTAAAATCACTATTTCATCATTTGGACAATATGATTGTTAAGATCTTGCAGCTGGGTCTTTTTCAGGAGAGAAACATGGAGATGAATGAGTTAGGGCTTACAAAAAAAAAATATCTATTTTCTAAGATGTATCAAAAGGTGCAGTTATTCAGATGGAGGTATTTTCCCCTAGAGAGAGATGTGCTTGGTAACAGCTGGATTTCAAATCTAAATAGCTATATCCAAGCACTGAAATGGGTGGCTTTGGCATTTCTTTCTTGTGTTGGAAACAAAAACTGAGAAAGAAGCTGGCAGAACTTTAAGAATAAGCTTTCATGCCTGGAGTTTCAGAATAGTGTGCATTATGATTTCACAAGGGTTGCACAGTATGCATCTTGGAGTATACATGAGTACATTCAACTTAAAGTCACATATGCACAACAAAACAAATAATTAATAATGAGATGCTGAAACTGAACTGTCACTGAGGTAGTAATTCTGTGTGTCTCATTTTTGCTTCAGTTACTCTTTCCTTTTAGCCTGAGACACAAACCGAACTAGTGCAATAATTGATGGGCTGTGGCTTCGAAGCTTGTGGTCTCCTTGGTCATGTTTTATAAGTCTAATAATGCAAACACCTCATCCTTGTGATTAGCATATTGCCTGTTGTTCACTGATAGTGTTTGGGAAGTACATCTGTGCCAGACAAAAGATCTTTATCTGCATATTTTGGTCAGCAAGTCTCTAAAAAACCTACGCTTTTGTACCTTGCAGGTTTTAGAGTCCAGTTATATTTATTTCTGGAATTGGTTCAATTATTACATATGAATTTCATTTCTAGAACCTAACCTTGCCTTCTGAAGGGACTGAGTTGTAGTTGCATGTAAAATAATGCTGCAGGTTTTAAAAATCTCTCTGATTTTAAATATCTGTTTTTTATTTTCTTGAATTATTCAAATGTGGATGGTTCTTGGGTCAGATTTTTATCCACAGTAGTCTAGTATCTTTTCTTTGTGATAAAAGAGTCCTGGCTTTTTAAAAAAAACAGTCAAAACCAAAGGTCTGTGTTCTTAAGATGCAGCTTTCACCATCAGTTCTTGGGTAGGAGAAAATAAAATTACATCGTAGGACAGAAGAATAACTAAAACTATAATAAACAGCACATAATTTCAAAAGTTTTGCAATAAGGTATCTTGATTTACAGAAAAAATAGTTTTATGATGATCTGAAACCATTCCACAGTTAAATAGAAATGTTACATGCTGCATGCAGAGGACTTGATCAGTGATTTCAAGACACTCTTGCATGTTTACCCATCTCTAGGGTCACTTATAGTATATTTCCTATACTCACTTGCTTTTACATTTCAGTTCACAGGTAAAATTATCCTTAAATATAGTCTACAATGCCAAATAAAATGAGGCTGCCCTTATAATCTTATTACAGTCTTCTGCAATCTCTAGCATAAGACAATAGTGATATTCACGTGAACCACATGGATCAATTTTGATTTTTTTTGTATGATTAACCTAAAACAAGAAAGCAAGAAACAAATCTGGCCTTTTGTAATATAGGGGAATCTCCACACTGAACCCAAGTAAATGCTTAAAACCATGCTCTATTTATTTGCAGATGTCTAATTTTTCATACTTCCATAGGTTTAGAAAGACAGCAGGAAGACTGAAATACAGAAGTTTGACATACTCTAGTATCCCATTTTCAATTCCACAGATGTTATTCTGATGGAAAGTGTCACAGCTTTAAAATACCCTGTGTTAATACTGCTAACACAGGCAATTCAGATATATAGAGCTCTCAGCATTTGTATTAAAACACAACACACAATGTCACTCTTTTATCTGGATAGCAAAGAATGAGTAAAGATATCCAGTGTAGGTACAGTGACTTCAGATCTGTGGCTTCTGGATAGCAAGGGATCATTACTGGAGGTTCATCTTCTTTCCTTTGTCTCTTGGAGTTGAGAACATCATCCTTTATCTACATGCACACCATAAATTCCAGTACTTACCACATCTGGTGTTCCTCATTCAGCATCCAATTGTTCCAGTGTACTCAAAGGAGCTAAAGGCTCCTCCTAAAAATCATCAGATTACTGCTGAAATAACAGTTAACTGACGCATAGCCATGTAAAGCCAGCTCTGCCAAGAAATCCACCCACAGAAAAGCAGAGGTATCATGAGTAGCCTTTCTAGTGATAGGTAAAATCTTATGCAATGTTGTCTTGAAGGGAGCTGAGCTGAAACAGAAAATTAGATGTCTATTCATTAGACTAACTCTGTATTTACCCTGTAAATGTTTCTCACACATTTTTTTTTAACATCTACACATGAAACAAACATGAAACATTATGTAAGAAAAGATTTTGACTTCAATGGCTGCCATGATACTCAAGCTTTTCCTGAGTGCTTGCAGTTGCTTAAGAACTCAGTTAAGCATTTAAACTATTTCTTTCACTCCTTTCAATACTGTTTCTTTACAGTGAATTAATCTATTACAAACTTTGCAAGATATTTTGTTGGGGGGTTTTTTATTTGTTTTCATATAATGAAATTTATTCCTAAATAAACTGATGCAGAAAAATTACCATTGCTTGGTTTACTCCAAAAAGCAGATTATTTGTGCTCTGATGCATTTCCATTTAAACCTCAGTTGATTTCATTTTTATCTCCTTTACAGCTGTGTTAAAAAATTATTTGTGATTCAGAACTGTAAATTAAGTTCAGATAGACTGAATCCCTCCAGAAAAATCTGTAAATATGATCAGCTATAGATGGTCAGTCAAAAAAATGATTCTCCTACAACCACTCTGAAAACACAAACACTATTTAGTCTATTGAAGATTTAATGTCTGTGAAGAAAAATGTGCAGGATTCAAAGGCAAATATAGCATATTGCTACATGCAAGTATGCATGATCATGCTGGGTTCATACTGGTTGTGATGCAGTTGGTGTGGGCAGTTGGTAAAACAACAGCTTGACAAATGTGTCAACTTAGTACAGTGGTCAGAGGTCCTGTTGTTATCCGTGACTCGTAACAGTAGCAAACATGAAACACCCATTCTGTACAGATTCAGAGAATTCACAGTGGTTATTCATAACAGCATATACTCATTATCCAGCTTGTATCAAGCTTGCAATGCATTTAGTTTTGCCTCAAAGCTTCTATTATGACCGATACACTTTGATCTCATAATTTTGAAATCCTAGCTGAAATTTTCTGATGTTCCAACTATTCTTCCTATTGTATGTGCCTTGCAGAGGAGAAAAAATAAGTGGCACAAAAGGAAGATAAACAGGTGTCAAGATGTGATATTCTGAATGCAAAGAACTTTATTAAGCTCAAAAGTTTGAACAAAAACTTCCTAATGCTTCTTCAAAGTCAAACTGAGATTCATACTTTTCCACTGACAAGTAGAAAGTATCCTTGAAACCCATCAAAGCTAAAGCTTCTTACACTGATGGAATTTGAGCCTACCCTATTAACCTTTGGCAAGAGCAAATATTCAATTCAATAGAGGTAATTTTGTTGTGCTTGGTACATGGTAACTGAAGAGTATTCAAAAAAATAAAATAATTTCACACCAGTAAACTCTAACTGCAGCATAACAATGTTTTGCTACAAAAATGCTAATGTCCTAAGATCTTGTCATTTTCTTAAATTTACTAATATAATGTACCAGAATTATATTTTTCCTGCTTTGTGGAAAATTTTACTTTTTAAAAAAATAATTAAATAAAAATCTGTAGAGGTTGGTTGTAGAGTAAACATATTTTACTAGACCTTAGGTCTTAGTCACACAGAGACCAACATACTTTCAACATAAATCAGAACATTCAATTTATGTAGAAAAATTTTGTGTCACTCTTTGTACTCTTTTCTGAAAATCTGTTGTAATTACCATTCTGTAATATATATGCATCGCTAAACCACAACATAACAGGCAAATAGTCTGTTGTAATCCATTTTGTCCAATAGGCAAAAGTTACAAATGGCTATTATACTGCTTGATTATACCCCTTTGAATGACTTCCTGAGCCCACACACATTTAACGTTCCCATCCAAGGTCAAGCTGAACTTCCTCCAGGGTGAAGGAAACTTAGCCCTGCTAAGAAGGACTTGAGAGTGTTGGGTGATGAGCCAGCAATGCACACTTGTAGCCAAGAAAGCCAACTGTATCCTGAGCTGCATCAAAAAAGGCACAACCAACAGGTTAAGGGAAGTGATTCTATCCCTCTACTCTGCTCCCATGAGACGCCACCAAGTACTGTGTCCAGCTCTGGGATCTCAGTACAAGAAAGACATGAACCTGCTGGAGCGAATCCAGAGGAGCACCACAAAAATGATCAGTACAATGGACTACTTCTCCTATGAAGAAAGGCTGAGAGAGTTGGGTTTCTTCAACCTGGAGAAGCTCTAAAGAGACGTTATAGAGGGTTCTTATAAGAAAAATAAGGACACACATTTAACACAGTCGGGTTTGAAAGGACAAGGGGCAATGGTTTTAAACAAAAAGTGGGCAGATTGAGACATGATATAAGGAAGACATTTTTTACAATAAGGGTAGTGAAACATTGGAACAGGTTGCCCAAAGAGGTGGTAGATGCCCCATTCCTTGAAACATTCAAGGTTAGGCTGGACGGGGTTCTGAGCAACCTGACTAGATTAAGTTGTCCCTGACCATGTCATGGGGAATTGGACTAGGTGACCTATAAAGGTCCTTCCAAACCACTCTGTGGCTGATTTTATGAACTGAGGCTGTTTTAGTGGAGCATTGCCTCTCAGGTGGCTTAAGGGGGAATCGTGCTTTGACTAGAAAGAAGTATCTTGGACAACCCTAAATCTTCTAATTCTTGGCTCACCTGGTACATTAAGATTGCGTAGAATAATGGGAATTGGAAAGGGAAACTTGGAAGAAGGAAAGAAGTCAAGCTGGACAGTAGCAAAGGAACTTGAACTTTATTTGCTTTCATTCTGCAGGGGAAAAATATTAGCGATAACATTGCTTGCAATTTTCAACCTGCAAGCCAGCAGCTACTCCTATGAATGCCAGTCTGAGAAAGGATTTTGTTCTTTGCTATTCTTCTATTATATTTTTCTCTTCGTAAAGCAGTTAAGTCTTGTCATTATGAGTTCTTTGCTAACTCACAACTGTTCTGCTCTCCAGGAGACCTTCCTTCCTAAAGATAAGAATCAATGAACTAGACAGACCTAGTCTTCATTGGATGGTGTCACAGTCCACTTCAGGGTTTCAGACTGACTCTTACAGATGGTAAGCAAGCCTCACAGGGAAGGACTTGTCTCACCCTTTGGGTTGTTTTAAAGGTTCTTTTAGGTCCCACCTAGCATGAATGAGTCCTCTTTGTCTCAAAAACTCATTCTAAAAATCTGAAATACAAAATGAATACAAAATGAAATACTGGATACAAAAATGAACATCCTCAGTGGGACACCGAAGGTTTTTGAGCAAACACGACAGAATCTGAAGACCAGTCTGTTTAGGGCCCTGTCACAAGCTGCACAGTTGGAATTGTAAAGGTACATAATACTTTTCACTTTTGCTCCAAGTAATAATTTCTTAAATAAATAGTAAGAAACTTCACAGAATGTTTAGCAAATCTCTGTAGTTTCATGATTTAAATGTCTTTCTTAAGTAGTAGAGATATACATACATATGCATATAATTTTTAATTATAGTACATTAAATCAGTTTATTGAGAAGGTGTTATAAAAAGGTATATATCTTATCCAATCGTGTACACAATAGGGAGTGTCTCAGAAAAATATCCCAATACAACAAAAAAAAACAAAACAAACAGAAAACCCACAAAAAATTACACCCCAAACCAACAAACAAAACAAAACAAAAAAACTAAAACCAGACCAGACCAGAACAAATAGAATATTTCAGTTGGAATGGACCTACAATCTAGTCCTGACTAGAACTACCTGGCCAATAAAGGGATGACCAAAAGTTAGATATGTCCTTAATGGCTTAGTAACCCTGTTTCGGAGTCTGTCCACCCTCTCAGCAAAGAAATGTTTCTTTGTGTTCAGTCTAAACCTTCCCTGGCAAAGCTTTGAACCATTCCTATGCATCCTGTCCCTGGATCCCAGGGAGAAGAGCTCAGCATCTCCATCTCCCCTCCTCTTCCTCAGGAAGATGTTGAGAGCAAAACAAAAGTACTTTCCTAGTCACTTTTTAAGCTTCCTTCAGTGTTGGTTAAATTAAACAAGGTGTCCATGTGTTTCTCTACATCTGCTCAGGTGAGTGGAATTCCAAGATGCGGTAGGTCTGTCCACATGTGCAGGATAAAACCATTTCATAAATACATCTGCTACATCTACCAGCATGGAAACAATGAGTAGTATTTGTATTAAATAGTCATGACCTGAGTTCACAGAGCATCACATTAATTTGTACAGGGAAAATGTAGGACTTCTTGCAGTGCTATTGTTTTACACTAGGTCAAGAATATTAAGCTTTTCCTAAGGTGACAGTTGAGTTTCCTGTCAGCTGTGAATGAATTCAGGTTTGCTCTCAAGCTTTAGTTCTGAAATCAGAGATAAGCTTTAGAGAAACGTGTTCTGAAATCAGGGACAGGCCTAATGATTAAAAATGCTATCAGACTTTGAGTTTTTGCTGTTACCTTTGCCCAGTAGCTTTATATCACATGCAAAATCCCTGTGAGAAAAGGACTCATTTTAAGAGTTACATTTTTTCCTATTTTTCCTTCTCCTTCCATTATCTTATCCCAATTCTTTCACTTTTTTTGCCTGTCCTAATTCAGTCTTTTCTTCTTTTTTTATTCAGTAAAAAAGTTTTAGTATGTCCCAACAGTTTCACCTCCTTCCCTTCTCCAGTATGTACACTAAAATAATCAATCCTAAGACAGTGAATATAGTTGCTAATAGGACATCATCAGGCTTTAGAGCTAAATATCACAATGAGATTAAGGACAGATGGGAAATGCTCGTACATTGCAGTCATGGTTTCAGTCTGTCTGCAAACACACTTTGAATTATTTTATGTTTTGTTTTGAAAGAACATCAACAGCTTGGGTTTCTTTTTAAGGCTAAGGTTAAAACCTATGAAATCTGAATATACCATTGCATCAATATTGAAGCAAAGCAAAGAAACATGTATGTCCTGTAGAATGGGTCTCTGATTTTTTTTATCAGCTGAAATCTGAAGACAGAGGTGTAGGTCGTTTTTTGGGGGTTTTTTATGGTCAGTAAAACCCAAAAATTCTTAGTTTACCATATTCATGTCAGACACATAACCGTCCTATTTTTCCAAACCACTGTCATTTTCCATCATAGGTAGGCCTGCACTCCATTAAGATACTTAATATGGAACTCCTAGGGAGAGAGGTCAGGTGTGAGTCTAGTTGCCTGGTAGAAAGAAGGCAGGACCTCAGGGATGGCTTTGGCATTCTTGTACCAAGTCATCTGTATTTCTTGGCCTGATGTGCTCTCCACAGATTGAAAGAGACCTTTCATACTGCATAATCCTCGCTGCCTTTCAGGCCACCTTCACACAGGTAACTTCTTTATTCAGACATCTCTCCACATCTGCCTTTATTGCCCTGTCATTCCTAGCCTGAGTGAGAAAGATTTCTCTTGGTCTTTCCTTTCTCTATCATCAGGTCTTACAGTGAACAGCCTTCTAATGCAAAGCTCCACATTTTACTGTAGAAGTTGGTCCTATAACAGTCAGAGGACAAATCTTTGCACTATCAGTAAGTGAGATTAGACCAAATAGGCACACCATCCCGTGGTAGTGTTTGGTGACACAATATGCCTGTAAACTCGTCATATACTTCACCGCTGTTCAGAAAGTGACATGCAACAGATGCCCCATACCCAACCCCAAGTAAACTCACAGATGTCTAAGTGGCTGCCTAGGCCCAGCTATATCTATTGCTTTTCAGCTTTTGAGAAGAATTACTAAAAAGGTCCAAGATGATATAGCAGCTACTGGCAAGTGTGCACAGACTTAAGTTAGAAGGCAGATCCTTGAGATCAGTGCTCTTTTTTTTCTGCAGAGCTCTGCTGGACCACAGGAAAAGAGAGTTTGGGTGAGTACTGATGAGGGAAATGTGTCTCCTTCAGTCAGCTGCAGAAGTTCCTCTGTTCTGGGACTGCTGGAGTTTTATTGTTACAGATTTATACAGTGAATGGGCATACGAGTTTAATACTTTTAGGAAGATCATAAGATCTCTCCAAAGTCATAAGAAGAGGTCTTTTAAGGGTAGACAGTATGTCTTACGTTCTTAGCACATAGTGAAGGGTTAAGAAACCATCATACTCTATCCTTTATGGCTAAAGAGATCATATGGATAGGATTTCCTCTCAAGAGAAATATTTAGACCATCTCAGAATGAAGTTTGTGCACATTAACATCTATGCAACATGAACAATAGTGGATTCGGACCCTGGCATTAAACAGGGAATGGGCTAATGTGACAGTATAAACATATCCTTTGAGTCTGCAACATTCAATAACATTCTACAGTTCTTCTCTTCTATCTTGTCCAAATGAGCTTCTCTTGGATTGAAGCCATTTCTCCATGATAATGTCAATGGCTTTAGCAATGCTAAACAGGCTGTGCCTGTTATCTTCACATCTTTTTTTTTTTCTAGTTTTTCATTGTTGCAGCTGCTCAGCCAAACCGTCAACAATTTATTTCCCACAAACTAAATTGAGCCAATAACATTGTAATCCAGTATAAATAGAGAAGCAATTGATTCCAATTAGGCAAAAGTTTCAGTGTTTCCAGGCTTGAAGCCAGTTTGTGGTTTATGAAATTTAACTAAGCTACAGCTTAATCAGTTTGCCACTAAAAAAACCAAATGCTAGCCAACAAAATCCTGATGATAAAAGAAGAGCAGCAGGACTGGATAAGAAGATCTTGCTGATGATTCTTTACAACAGCCTTGTCCAGCCACTGGCAGCAGGGAACCACAAAAATAAGAACTCTACCATTCTCTGTGTAATATCAACCTCAAAGCATAAAATGTCACAAAGAGGTCTGTCTTGCTCTTGATTCACAGTTAGCTCAATGCGCCAAAGAAAGCAGCAATGCTCATGCAAGTATACTCCATGGCTTGCTTGTAGTTCAGGGAATCAGTAAATTTTGAAAGCTATGGCAAATCGTTCAAATCCCAAAAGACAAGAAGGTATGCTATTGCTTCTGGAAAACTGAGAAAAAGTGAGTCTAAGTGTTTTAGAATCAACAGATATAAATATGTAAATGAAAGATTAATGCCAGTGAAGCTAGGGGAAGCTGAATGACTCCTGATGATGCTCTTGAGGAACCATACTGTAATATGTAAATGAAAGATTAATGCCAGTGAAGCTAGGGGAAGCTGAATGACTCCTGATGATGCTCTTGAGGAACCATACTGTATGCTCTAATGTTTACACTATTACAAAATACCAAAAACAATTTTTAGATTATATGAGCAACACTGTTGGATAACAGCTGGATAACAATTAGAAATTATGAGGATTACATTCACAGAAATTTAATCATGATTAAAAAGAAAAATCCAAATTAAACTGCTCTTCCTTCACAGATGATCGCTTGCTAATACAGAAAAATCTCAATTATTTTCCCACAAATTGGGAAAACTATAAAAAGGAATGATAATTTTTTAAAATAAAATAATATAAAAAGATTTACAAGATAAGCTGTGTGAAGTTTAGAAGGATTTCTCTAATAGTCAAAGAATTACAAAGAGTTTAAGTCATTTAATACAATACATTAATCTTTTTTTTTTTTGTAGTTGTGAATTTTTCCAGTGCTTAATATTTCTCTCTTCCTCTTCTTGTTAATCTGAGAAAAACACACAAATTTTGGATCCAAAGTGGAACTCAACAACTAAAGTGACAGTTAAGGACATTTGCAAAATGCAGAAAGAAAAGGGAACTTCCAAGTCCAATGACAAGATATGCAAAGATAATGAGGTTGTGCTGTTTTGTTCAGTGTGTGGTTGGGACTTTCATTTAGCAGACAAAATAATCTGTGAGACCAGTGCTTAAGATCTGTGTTTAAGTAACCTGCTCTCATTTCTTGTGCACATAGAGAACATAGATTATAAACCATTCTGGGTCAAAGTTTCATTGTGAATCAATGGTTTTGTGATCATTGGACTAGGAAGGGTTAAGTCTGTCATTTAGTGATCTGAAGTGTTCCATGAGTACCNAAAAAAGAGAAAAGGAGAATGACTGAGAGGACTTCATCTTGGAGTGCCCAGGTGACTCACAATTGGTCCATGTTCCAGAAGCTTGTATTCAAAGCATTCCTCCAAAGCAGGTAGATCAGGGATCTAAAAATAAATTGCCTACCTCTGGATGTATCATTGCTAATAATAGCTCATTACAGTTTGTCTTTCCTCATTTAATAAAGGATTGATCAAATTTAATCACCTCACACCAGACCAGAACTCAAGTGGAGATAAATATCTAGATCCTATATGGTTCATAATGTCTCCAGTCTGAAAAGCACAATCACAGTTGGCTAAGAGGACCCCACGTTTGGACAGCAGTAGCACAACTGGATTCATCAGCCAAGTTTGCTCAGAAAGAGATGACAAACCTTATTTGTGTCTCTTCAAAGGCACAGAGAGTAAACTCAGTTGGTCATTTAATAAGCCTACAATGAGAAATAGAACAGAGGAACAATGTAGCTTTTAAGCAAGCTTAATCCTTCTTTTACTATTGGGAGACAGAGCTGGCGGTGTACTTGACAACATCTCCAGTTTACTCTCGGATGGCCTTGCTGCAGGAAACCCTTTGACACCAAAAAAATAACAATAAGCTAGGCTTTAGTCATTCTGCTACGACATTTACCTCCTCTTTGTTTAGTACACAGGAAAATACATTGTGGAGGATCCATAAGTTCTCTCCAATGTGTTCCTGTTTTACCTGTATTGCAGTTTCATTATGTTGAAGTAGCAATAGGAGCCTGGTGTGCAACAGAGACCCAGACCTCTTTTATGTGAATTTCCTCTACCTAAACCAACAGATTCAATGAGAAAGAATAGGGAAGAAAAGAGACCAAATTTCTAGGTATGCTGGTATGAATTGTTATTGTTTCCATCCCATTGAGAGCCCCTGTTGAGAAAGGTGCTGTAAAATTGCCACAGTCAGCCAGAAGTTGTACAGAAGTCTCTTTGTCAACTACTGTAATGTAGCATCTTATAGCTGTAACTCAAATGCTGTGCCTGAGATAGGGCTTGATTAATTAAAGACTTCCTGATTTTTCCATAAAAGATGTTATGAAAGCAAAATGATACCAGATGAAAGCTCATATCTGTACTTTAATTTAAAGTTTGTGTCTGCATAATGGCTTCAACTGTGTATCAGCAATTTTGTAAATGCAGTTCGAGTAAACGTTATAAACCTAAAAAGAGCAGCTGTCAAATCTCTCCACAACATCTGTAACACTTCTTTTAGGCATTGGGAAACCTGCTTTATCTCATGATTAACTTCACTTCTTGTTTGGTAATACTGTATAGGACAGATACACCAACTATTGGGGACTTTTTTGATTTCACTATTTTTTTCCTTTTCATTTTGGTTGAAAAGTTGGGGGTTTTTTTCCTTTCCTGTGGTCCCAGCCTTAGCATGGCTAGCAGCAGTACACATATTTTTTCTTTGTCAGAGAAGTTAAAACCATGCTTTAAATATATGATTAGTGTTATTTAACATTATATACAATTGTAATTATTCAAAATATTAAAAAAAATACCTAGGGAGCCAATGAATATATGGAAACAATAAACAGGATGCTACCAGTGTATTAATATTACTTCTAGTAATGCCTTAGATAAAATTACTGTTTATTTCCAAACAAAAAATTGTGTACCTTGAAAAACACAAAATCAGAGTCCTTTTTGGCACAGTAAGTCAACACCAGAGTCAATAGCTTTGCTCTTCATTTATCAAGATCTACCTCTCAACAGTGAATTATGAGACAATATAATAATCTACATCAAACTGTCTTTACTTTTATACAAACTGAGTTTTACTGTGTCAGTCTTGTCAACACTGCTGAATATTAAAGTGAATAAAGTTAATTGATGGGTGGATAAAGGTCTGATGCAGTCAAAATGAAAGAAAGCACCTAACAGAAATCTGTCATTTATGACAAGCTGTAATTTATTTCTACTTCATGATATGTACTGACAGGTTTCAAACCTTCCTCTAGTCTTTGCCATAAATTGCAATTATTATAATTCATCGCGACATTTGACAAAGAGGTTGGGACCTAGTTCACCACCTATAAAAGAATTCTCTGGGATTTCATTTGCAAACGCCAGCGTGCATTTCTCATTGTGAATCCAATTGTTTGCACTCAACATTCCACATGCAAAGTAAATTTTGTGACTTGCACAGATTAAAAAAGAAACAGCACGTTGCTTTAGCTGAAACATGAAGTATTTATGATAAAATATTTACAGATATTCAAAGGCTAAGATGAAATTTCTGTTTGACTTTACAATTATTAGTAAGTTTTACAGTGCTAGGCACTGGTGACATATTAGCCTGGAGAATTTTGCTGAGTATTGTTACAATCAATTGCCAATTGTTTTAAGATATGTTGTTACTTGTACCAGGATATAATACCCAGTTTAGTCCCTGAGGTTTTGCTCATCTGTTACTCAGTACAGTTTATCAGAGAACTGAACGAGTATTCAGTTTTTGGACCCATGCTTAATGGTTATACTGAGTTTATGGTGAATGAATGTAGATCTATATACCTAGTTTCGAAGTCCATGTTTATTGAGTCTTGTAATTTCTTAAGCTTTATAAATGTAATGTACAAGTGCAAAAATATATCTCTTTAAAATTATATTAATTTAGAAAAGATCACAGACTTGAACTGGATGATGAAAGAAATGTGCTGCCTCTAAATATCTTTTAAAGGAATTACAAATAGAAATTTTAAAGACTTTTAAAGAGATTTAAAATTCTTCCGAAGGCTCTAGTGAATCATAGACATTTTATTGCTATACATATGATTCATACATGACCTCTTAAATATAATTAGGTATTCCAGGGAAGATTCNTTAGCTTTTGGTATACTTCTTGGGAGAAACAACGGGAACACTCATTTGTATATCTTATATGCCCTTCACTTTTATAATATGGGAAGAGTAGTGAGCAGCTTTTTTGATGTCTGTCTCTGGCTCATCCTTTGCCTTACATTTGCTTTCTTATATTTGATCTCTGATATGAGTAGTAGCACCTGTGAAAGTAGGACTGCGGTTTATGACTGCTGAGTACACTTTTAATTAACTACACAGCTTTATTTACCTTGACTGTACCTTTGCCTTCTCAGGACCCTAGTTTGTCACTAAGCAACCAACAATGTTCTTCCCTCCA